>CAMTDV010000019.1:54497968-55097968 GCA_947069175.1 Scalesia atractyloides
AGCAGCTGAAGCTGCGTTTTTTCTTCAGAACTTGCGTGTTGTTTGCTGGGCTATCTCTCATAATCAGGGTAGAGTTAGGTCACGAAATTTGTACAGTAACTGGAGACGGGAGTTTTTGAAAATCTCCCACTGGAATTTCGTTAATCGGGTAAACGATGATTTTTAAATGAATTTTTCCGTGGACTGCAGTCAGAAAGTGAGGAATCTGACTGCAGCTTAGTAAATAAATTTTTATAAATACTTGGTAATTAGATTGGACCTAAAAACTTTACCCAAAGCTTTACAGACCGTTTGACACATTCTGTAATTAATTGGAATTTTTGGAATAAGGGAACTATTTTATAAAAATTCGTGAAAACATGTCAGTTTCAGTGATCAAGGCTGGAACATAAACAAGTTCAGTTTTTCATAGTTGTATTGCTTATGAGATCATGTGCCAATTTAACTTATCGTATGATTATGTGAACATTTTGATAAGTTGAATTCTAAGGATTAGATGTAGGTGCACACATGCTCGATTTAATGAATATATACGTAATGTGAATGTGTATATGTATAAGTTGTCAACATGGGTACTTGGTATGTGTAAGTTATGTGAATAGACTATGTGTATTTCTTGAACACACTAATAATTAAGTGGTAATCATAATAGGACGTGATTGAACCACTTCGACTCTAATTCCAGTTAAAAGTCTAACTGAGCAACTTAAGGTGAGTTCACGACCCCTATTCTTTAAACGTTTACAAAAATAGGGGGAGAAAACATGTACACGTTACAATGATGTATAGGTGGTATATATTACGGTACAATAACGTCTTTCTATGTAAAGTTATGTTATACGGTTATGGTCACAAGGAAGCATATATCACATGTTAGTCCGCTTAACACTTATGATGCCGTTAGTATTTGGTTATACTGGGTCCGACAAGCCCCACTCGAACTGGTCGCGCCAGTTAGACCGAACGTTGATGGTCACAGGTGTAGAATTTGCCTAACACTTAGCCATGGTTAGTGATAGACCTGGCACAACAGGGGCAACAACGTCAGCTTCGGATCGAACACTTTGTTGACATGACCTAGGTTAGCTACCTAAACATATAACATAAACTGCTAATCAACATAACAACATGGTTCGGGTTTTGAATTGTGAACAACTTATAACAACACGATTCGGTTTTGAATTGTGAACAGCTTATAGCAACACGATTCGGGTTTTGAATCAGGAAAAAACTTATAACAACACGATTCGGGAAACTTGAACATTCTAATCTGGGTTTAGATCAGGGGTTACCTATCATAACATACTTGTTTGGGATTTGAACCAGTGGAAACAACTTATCTTATATCTGTAAACTAAAACCTGTGAACTCACTCATCATAATTGTTGACACTTGATTTTACATGTTTTCTCAGGTTGCTAAGGTAGCACACATCAGGACTAGGATGCATTATGGTGTCGCACTGATTTCATCAAATATTTAGACACAACTTTAAATTGCATTAACTATTTTGGTTTTGTAGTTTTTACGCTTCCGCAACTCAATTGTATAAACAATATTTTCTCATTAATGAACAAACAAGAATATTTTTTTAAACTAATATAGTGGTCCTTCAGTATGACTAATGAATATGATCCTGGTTTGTCACGCGCCTCGCGGTAAAACCCCGCAAGTGGATTTTTGAGGGTATGACAGCTTGGTTCATTTAATTTCGGTTAACAGTGAAACCTAACTTGAGCTAAAAGTTTTAGTTAGAAATACATGAAATTTAGGTATATATACATGAAATGGATGTATAGGTACAGGAAATAGAGGTATAAATACATAAAATAGGGGTATAAATATGAAATGCATGAATTGAAGGTGTAAAAGCTAGAAATATATGAAAAAATGAATGGTTTAGTTCAATTAATTTTGGTTAAATGAGGGTACCAAAAAATCGATAACCGTTTTTTGGTTAATTCGGGTTTCGGTTAATCAGTTAATTCAATTTTTGGTTGATTTTGGTTCGGTTTCGATTAATGATCCAGTTATTACTCACCCTTAGATACTGTTAATGACGTAACATATCAATTTTTTTAATTAAAAAAATATAGCAATACTATATTCAAATTAAAGATAATAAAATACGTGTTTATATGGTGTAATTTAAAAAAATATTAACGTACCAAAAAGTTATGACCATTTAAAAATCGCAGGGGGAGTTAGTTTTTTATAAGGAATAAAGTGTAACTACTAACTAATTATCTATATTTTTGTTAAAGATGATGGGTTAAAGTGTAATCTAGATGAGAGGATTAACTTGACGATATTTAAATCACTTGACATTCTTTAGTTATTAAACATTCTGGGATAATGACTAAATACGTTGTACTTTAAACACATGTACACTAAATTGTACCTTTTAATCCTTGAAAAGTCGACAAAATGACTAGATCGTCGCGGTACTTTTAGATTTTTTGAAAACATTATAGTTTATAAAATATGGCAAGAATACGTAAAAGAATTATAAATTTGTTGTGGAAGGGGAAGTGTAACTAATTACTTATAATTATGTTAAAACTCAAGGATTTAAGTGTAAATAAGATGAGGGGCTAAATGCCAATTTACCCTTATTTTAGGGGTGTATTTATAAATTAAGAGAAAAAATTCCTTTTTATCTTAAAATGGTCCTCACTCATGCATTATAGTATAGTTTGTGTGTGTATATATATATATATATATATATGTGTGTGTGTGTGTGTGTTAAACTTTTAAAGACAACAACTCTACTTTTCTAGGATGCCATTCAGCTGCCTTTTTAGATAGCCCATAAATGCTATGTTACTTTCCACTTATACTCACGCTAAAACACGTACTAATATGTGTTAGCTTTTTTTCTTGGAGTACATTCGTAACTCGCGTGCGGCGATTAGTCTCCTACTAAGTTCAACCTTGAACTAACTAGCAACTCGATTTTATGACTTAGAAAAAGGGAACAAAGATTGTTTGAACATATGAACATTTTATTGCTTGAGAAAACTCTTTACAAGGAAGCTTTGATTACAACTTTTGGAGGTGATTTGCAATGAGCCAAGATCACCTATTTATAATTGTTGCCTAGTAGTATAAAGTATACAAAATATCTTTGATATTTACATGGATCTTTCTAGTAATCAAGGCTTAATATCTAGGATATTTTTAAGGAGTATTCTCAATTAGTTTAGTTTAATATTTTCTTGGTTGAAATATCCAGAATTTTCTAATGAAAGAAGGGGCCCTTAGCTAGTAGAAATTCCAAAATATTCAGCACTGTGGTCTGATTTTTGAGCGAGTTGTGACATTCTCCCGCACCTAATCCATGGGCGTCCTCATCGAGCATTCATGGTACTTCTTGATCTCATCCTGGAAATGTCACAGTGCATCTTTACTTTCCCAACTGGCTTCACTATCCGACAAGTTCTTCCACTTGATTAAGTACTCTTTGTAGCTTGGCACTCCACAACGTCGAATGGTTTGGTCAGTTATGATCTCAACACTGCCCCGATCAAAAAATTTCACAACTGTTGTTGATGCTTGTTTAGACACTCCATCATCATAGTCTTCCTAGTTGGCTTGATAAGGTTTGAGATAACTAAAATGAAAGACCAGATGAATTTTTAACTTAGTAAAAAGTTAAAGCTCATATGATACTTTGCCAACTCGAGCAATTATTGGGAAGGGTCCTTCGTATTTTCTTACAAGTCCTTTATGCACGCCACTTATTGACTTGATTTGTTGAGGCATAAGTTTCACCATAGCCTAGTCTCTGACTTGAATTCAACATGTCCCCTTTTATCGTTCGCCCACTTTTTCATCCTTTTAGCCTCCTTGTCTAGGGATACTCAAGCCATGTCCGCTAGTTCGTGCCTGTTGGATCTGAGTTTGTGTGTGTGTGTAGTGTATGTTTTTCTTCTAAAGCAGTTAATCAAATTGATAATTCAATTAAACAGTAGTAACTAAACACATGAGACTATTATAATTGGATTTGGGAATGATTGCATATGATTCATATTGAATTCAAATGATGAAATACAATCACAAAATTACAATAGTACTCCCCCAAACTAGGTGAACACACTCACACTTAGGGTCTGTTTGGTATGGGGTAATGGAATGGATGGGGGAATGGAATGGACGGGGTAGTGGAATGGATGAGGTAATGGAATTGATCATTACCAGTCCATGTCTTGTTTGGTTACTATGTGAGAATGAAATGAACCATTACTTTTAGTTGTTTGGTATGCGAGAAAAGACAAAGGAATAAATTGGATAGTGGTGGTCAATGATGGACGATGATGGTGGATGGTGATAGGTAGTAGTTGTAGCGGTCAATGTGGCAACTATTTTGAGAAGCTTTCAAGGAGAGAGAAACTGCTATACTTGTAGATTGCATTTAACTTATTCAGGCACGGATGATGGATCTTATGGGTTTTGGCTTTCATCATCTGCAGATCTTATATAACCCTACAATGTTATTCCTTCAAACTTTGAAGGCAGCTGGACTATTACGTCATAAGATGAGGCTAAGGCATTAGGAGTCATTTGTTGAGGTCTCGTTATTATCTCAAAAGGCTTTTTCCTGTTGTCTCATTCCGCTATATAAAATAAGAAAAATGTGCAACATCTAAAAGTTTACTCAAATCTCTTTGTTTAGCACTTACATGGTGATGAAGGTACGACTCGAGTAACGAATTGACCCACGTAATTCAGTCAGTTTGGAGTTGAAAGCTGGTTGAAAAGTTAAGTTATGTCCCCAAAACTTTCAACAACTCAGACCAAAAATTCCCCATAAAGCAAGGATCCTGATTGATGTCAATAGTTTATCGTATGCCCCAATACTTCACCACATGCTTAAAGAAACACTTTGTTGAGTCAGCTGTGGTTACATCAGTGGGTGCAGGGATAAAAGTTCCATACTTAGAAAATTTATCGACCACCACAATGATGCTTCAGGAACCTTCGAACTTTGGTAGGCAAGTAATGAAGTCCGTTAAGATGCTTTCCCATGGCCAACAAACCCTTCGGTTGACCCTGCTCAATATTGTCTTGCTGGAGAACTAAGCAAGTATACACTTATGCTTCAACATCATATGTGACAACCCGCAACTTCAGGTTAATACTTTAACCTAACCATAGTTAATTTAGACATACATTTATTGAACTGCATTTAACTAGGGTTAGTTAAATGAGTCTACTTTGGTAATTCGGGGAATTACCGGAACACACACATGATAACTCTCAAACGTTGGTGTTTAACACGGATGATAGTTATAAACCGACGGTTTATACGAAACTTATGTGCTGCACGAAAAATACGTGAACTACATGCTTTAAATGCAAATTACATGTTATTTTGTGCTTTATGCGAAAGTTATATAGTTAGGGGGTGTTTAGAGCATTTGTGAAACCTTAATAAAAATCATATAACCCTAATCACCTCTCACAATTCACTGTATGGCAGTTCATCTTTTTCTCTCAAATCCTTCTTTAATCATTTGGCTTTGCAACAATCATCCATCCTCAATCTTGATCATTCAAATCCTCTTAGAGCAAACACTAGATTGAAACAAAGGTATGTGTTCATGTTTATGTTATTTCTTGTTCTTTTGATTTCATGTAAACCCTAGTTATCCAAACAATAGTCCTGTGTTTTGAGGATCATACTTGAATGAATGAATATGTGTTTGTAAATAGATGTGTGTTGATTATCAAGATGCTAGATGTCACACCCCGACCCGCAGCGGAATAAGAGTCGGGGTATAATTGGGTTATCACCAAAGCTCATGATGTTTACTAAAATGTTTCATATTTATTAAATTCAAATTACAACTTCAATATTCCAAACAAGTTCATACAATTACAAGGAAAAAGTAACTAAGTAAACAATCCAAAGCCTAATCTGATTTATTCTTCTAGGCCGTCCTATATGTTTCTTGCTGCAACTGGATCACCTGTATCATGTGTAAAAATGGGGGATTTTGGGTCAACAAAAGTTGGCGAGTGAACCTTGTTAGAAAACATTTGTTATTGATTTCTTGTTGTATTTAATATGGAAAAATTATGCAATAATCATATGTGAGCAAACGTAAATAAACAAACAATAACAAACCACCTTGCATGAGTATATGACATGAATGATAATGTATATGTTGGCAACGTCACGTTCCGCTCATAGGTAATGGGAACGGACGGCTTATGATGATGTATGTGCGATCAAGGCTCAATCAAACGGAGCCGATCGTATGTTGGCAACGCCACGTTCCGCTCATAGGTAATGGGGAACAGACGAGCCTATGATGATGTATGTATTGAAAATGATAAATTTAATCTAAACATTAACCACACAAACAATTGATACATATTGGATATACATTTGATCATGGATATGATGGATGCACAAGTGTTTAAATGTAATAAATAATAAACGACACATGATACACCCCAAAATGTGATTAAAACGGCGAATTTGTAGAGATTCACTCACATTGGGTGCGTTCGTTTGATGATGTTGAACGCGCACGAGTTTTAGAGAGTTGATCGACGAGGAATAACTAACCTAAATAATAACGAAAAGGTACGGTAAATAATCGGATTTTATTAACAATTTTAATAGGATTTTTAGATTTATTTTTGTGAGTTTAAGGTCATTTTCTAACTTTAAAAATATTATTTTTAAGTATTTTTAATTGATTTTTAAATTAAATAAATAAATAAAAATATAAAAAAATGTTGACTTTTTGGGTTGACCGTTGACCGTTGACCGGTCGGACAGTGGCTTATGTGTGCGCTGGGTGAGACTCGAACCCGAGACCTCTCGTACGTGTGCACGCAGCTCTACCAACTGAGCTACGTGTCTAACCCGAAATATTCTATGTTTTAATTATATATATACTAATTAAATGTTTAATTTATTTGGTTTTATATTAAAAGAATTTAAATGGTTGAACCGGTTGCAGGGAAATCGGATCGAACTCGGGACCTCTGGTTTATAAGCGCACAGCCCAACTTGGGCTGTGTGTCTTATCTGTTAAACTTACAGTTTATATTAATCTTAAAAACATCCTGGGACCTACTTTGATTCAGTTAAAAAAAGTTGGTTTTAATTCGGAAAGTCGGTGTGTTGCAAGATTCGAACTCGTGACGTGCGCTATGTGTTTGCACACAGTCCACCGCTGGACTGTGTGTCTAACCTGGTTTAATATTCAATTTATATAATACTTATACACAACGTCGACTTCGTCTTCTTCATTCAAAGACACAGAACAACGATATTCGACTGTTCTTGTTTAATTCGATTAACGAAACTTATAAATGATTGAAATGTAATGGATAGAGAGGGTTTTGGAAATGAATGTACCGAAACAGATGTTTTTCTCAGAACTCCGGCAAAGATCGTCGGCTCTGTTTTGTGAATTTCGTCTGATCGGATCAATTAACAGTTTTTATCAATTAATTGTGAAATTGAGTTACTAAACAAAGATTATCAAAGGGTTTAGATGTTTGTACCGATTCACAGCGTTTTTCGGAAATGTCCAGAGATTTTCCGGCGAGCGTAGAGTATCCGGTAACGTCGTCTGGGACCGATTCTGGTTGAAGGATTTAAGTTAGTGAAAGTCTAACAATGGATTGAGAATGAAAGAATCGAGAAATTTACCGATTTGACGTATGTCCCGGTTTTCCGGTGAAAGTCCGGCGATAGCAGATAACGTTTCCGACGAACAGAAATTAGAGCGCAAATGAAATTGAAGGTTCTGTGAGTGTTTCCAAGTTATGAGACGATGATATTATCAGTGTAAATCAGGAAGTAAATGATTTCGGTTTTCAACTCCCAAAAATCATATGAATCGAGGAAATTGAAGACCGAATTGATTAAGAACGTGGGCAGCAATTGATTTATCGGTTATAATCAGTAATTAGCGATCACTCAAAAGTCTGGATAGTTGAAAGCCGATGAGCGGTTTCAGTTTTGTCGCAAACAGATGAGTTCACGGGTAGAAGTTAAGTTTTATTTGTTTCATTGATTACATATAAGAACCAAGTGGCGGAGTGGTTAAGTGTTTGTGTGTTAAATGAGCCGGCTGACCCGGGTTCGAAACCCGGCAGCGACTTTTATTTTTTTTCTTCGACCGTTTTTATTTTTTATTAATTATAGTTTATAAATTCTAGTATATTTATTAATTATGTATTGTTTAAAATTAAAAGGAGCATTAAATAAGCAACGGAAAAATGTAACCGACTATTCGATTAATAAACGAAGCGGGCTTTGAAAACCCGTTTTTTGACGGATGTTACAGTATCCCCTACTTTTAGAAATTTTGTCCCGAAATTTAAGTAGTAGTGGTAACAGGAAAAAGATGCGGGTATTTTTCGCGCATTGAGTCTTCACGTTCCCAAGTAAACTCAAGTCCTCGTTTCGACTCCCAGCGTACCCTAACAATTAGAATACGACTCCGTCTTAAACGTTTTTCTCCAAAGTCCATGATCTCTACTGGTCTTTCAATGAAGTGCATAGATTCATCGATCTGAATATCTTCTAGGGGAGTATGGAGGTTTTCATCGGCGAGGCACTTCTTCAAGTTTGATACGTGGAATGTGGGGTGAATTCTGTTGAGTTCTTCTGGTAGGTCAAGCTTGTATGCTACAGGTCCTACTCTTTCGAGTATCTTGAAAGGTCCTACGTAGCGTGGTGCTAGCTTGCCCTTCTGACCAAAACGAACTACTCCTTTCCACGGTGATACTTTTAAAAGTACATGATCACCAATGTTAAACTCCAAGGGCTTTCGTCGTTTGTCTGCATAACTCTTTTGACGACTTTGTGCCGCTAGAAGATTGTTTCGAATTTGATGGATCTTGTCTGTTGTTTCTTGAATCAATTCTGGACCGGTGATTTGAGCTTCCCCAATTTCGTGCCAACATACTGGAGATCGGCACTTACGGCCATATAACGCTTCGAAAGGAGCCATGCCGATACTTGAGTGGTAACTATTGTTGTACGAAAATTCAACTAATGGTAGATGAGCGTCCCAATTCCCTTTGAAGTCTATGACACATGCTCGAAGCATATCTTCAAGAGTTTGGATGGTGCGTTCAGATTGTCCATCAGTTTGAGGATGATAAGCGGTACTGAGGTCTAATCGTGTAACCAAAGCGGCTTGTACGGCTTGCCATGTTCGTGAAGTGAAACGACCATCACGGTCTGAAATAATGCTTAAAGGTACACCATGACGGCTTACGATCTCGCTGATGTAGATACGAGCTAACTTCTCGTTCTTGAAGTCCTCGCGAATCGGAATGAAATGAGCTGATTTTGTAAGACGATCAATGATTACCCATATAGTGTCATACCCACTGGAGGTGCGAGGTAACCCGGTAATGAAATCCATAGTTATGTTTTCCTACTTCCATACAGGTATTTCGGGTTGGACTAGAAGTCCTGAGGGTCTTTGATGTTCAGCTTTTACTTTGGAACATGTAAGGCACTTGGAAACAAAAACAGCAATATCCTTTTTCATTCCAGGCCACCAGTAGGTGTATCGAAGGTCTTGATACATCTTGTCGGCTCCTGGGTTTATAGAGTATCGTGTTTTGTGCGCCTCATTCATAAGGAAATCACGAAGGTTATTGTGATCGGGGATCCATATGCGATCTAGATAGTACAGAATACCGTCGGATTTAGTTTCGATTTTAAGTTCAGCTCCACAAGACAGCTCCTTGCGTACGTCGTTTTCCGTTACTGAAACATATTGGGCTTCTCGGATTTGATCTTTGATGTCGGTCATGATTTGCGAACATAGAAGACGAATGGAGTTCGCATAACCCTTTCGACTGAGCGCATCGGCCACCACGTTTGCCTTGCCAGGATGATACCGAATTTCACAGTCGTAGTCATTAAGAAGTTCGACCCATCTTCGTTGCCTCATATTCAACTCCTTTTGGTTAAAGATATGTTGGAGGCTCTTGTGGTCAGTGTATATTTCACACTTGGTACCGTAGAGGTAATGTCTCCATATCTTAAGAGCGAACACAACGGCTCCAAGTTCTAGGTCGTGGGTGGTGTAGTTCTTCTCATGAGTTTTGAGTTGTCTAGAAGCATAAGCTATCACCTTTCCTCTTTGCATCAGTACACAGCCTAGTCCCTGCCCTGACGCGTTGCAATAAACCACGAAGTCATCGCAACCTTCAGGAAGTGTGAGGATAGGTGCGTCACAGAGTTTTTGCTTTAGAGTTTGGAAGGCTTCTTCTTGTTTGGGTCCCCATATGAAGGGCTTTCCTTTATAAGTCAAAGCCGTGAGTGGTACAGCAATACGGGAGAAATTTGCAATGAAACGGCGATAATAACCAGCCAAACCAAGAAATGATCTTACTTCGGTAGGTGTACGTGGCGCTTGCCATTCTTGTACTGCCTTGATTTTTGAGGGATCAACATGAATTCCCTTGTCATTGACGACGTGTCCAAGGAATTGTACTTCCCTTAACCAGAATTCACATTTTGAGAACTTAGCGTACAGCTTTTCTGTTCTTAAGAGTGTAAGGATGAGTCGAAGGTGTCGTTCATGATCAGACTTAGACTTTTTAGTAGATGAGGATGTCGTCGATGAAGACTATGACAAAGCGGTCGAGGTAGGGTTTGCAGACTCTGTTCATTAAATCCATAAATACTGCTGGAGCGTTGGTTAAACCAAATGGCATGACCATGAATTCGTAATGACCATAACGAGTTCGGAAGGCGGTCTTTGGGACGTCTTCTTCATGTACTCTGAGTTGATGATAACCAGAACGTAGGTCGATTTTTGAGAAACAGGTGGCGCCTTGAAGTTGGTCAAGAAGATCATCGATGCGAGGTAATGGGTAGCGGTTCTTGACCGTTAACTTGTTGAGTTCTCTGTAGTCGATACACATGCGAAACATTCCATCTTTCTTTTTCACAAAAAGGACAGGTGCACCCAAGGCGATGAGCTAGGACGTATGAATCCTTTGTCAGTCAGCTCTTGCAGTTGACTGGCCAGCTCTTGCATTTCGGATGGGGCTAACCTATAAGGAGATTTTGCAACTGGTGTAGCTCCAGGTATAAGATCAATGCGGAATTCGACTTCTCTCACGGGAGGAAGTCCTGAAATGTCGTCAGGAAAAACTTGCGGAAAATCTTTTACTACTGGGATGTCTTCGAGCTTCTTCTCCTTGGTTCCCTTTTTGACGACATGAGTTAGGAATGCGACATAATTCTTGCGGAGATATTTTCGGGCTTGAAGACAGGACATTAATTTGAGTCCTTTCGATGGGGTTTCTCCAAAGATTCGTAGAGTCTGATCGTTTGTAAGAGGAATGTGAATGAACTTTTCGCGGCATACAACTTCAGCATGATGTTGGCTGAGCCAGTCCATACCAATTATAATGTCGAAACTTCCCAACTTCATAGGTATGAGGTCAACTGGAAAATCGTGATCGTTTAGGGTGAGAGTACAATTGCGTATAATAGAGTTTAATGAGACCGGTTTTCCATCAGCAACTTCTACCGTTATGGATTCCATGAGTTTATCACGAGTTTGGTTGAGGATGGGTTCAAATTCTAAGGACACAAAACTCTTATCCGCGCCAGTATCAAATAACATGGATGCATAACTACCATTGATGAGAAACGTACCATTAACAACGTTGTTTTCAGCCCTAGCTTGATTTGCGTTGATGTTGAAAGCTTTTCCCCTAGCAGGTGGAGGAGCTTGGTTAGCCTGGTTTACTGGATTTACTTGAGCTTGGGCATGGATGATGTTCACCAAGCGTGGACAGGTGTTCCTGAAGTGGTTCGGGTCTCCACAGTTGGAACAAGCCCGCATAGGTTGCATCATGGGATAGTTGGGTTGGTAGTAGGATTGGGCTACATGTTGGGCAGGTGGTAGGAGTAAAGGTTGTTGGGCTTGACCCACTATCTGATGGTGGGTTTGGGTTGAGGGCTGATTGCGGTTCGTTTGCTGAAGTGCGCGACAGGTTTGGATGGTGTGACCTGCACGGCCACAGCCGGTGCAATGTTGGCAGGGATGATCAGGAAAGTGATGGTATTGGCAACGGTTGCATTTTGGGTATGGGCCGGAGTATGGCTTTTTATATGGTGCAGATGGGGGGCAACTTGAGTGATGGGTGCAGCAGGGATAGGGAAGTTTGTTTGTGTGACAGCAAAGTTTCTGCCGTTTCGTTTCCTCTTACTAGCAAACTTTGAGGAGGATGTGGAATGGTTTGAAGTTTGGCTCTCCATGGGGGCTTCTTTTTCTCATCCTTAAATTTGCCGTTTCGGATGCGATTCTCGGTAAGCTCGGTAGCTAGTTCCATAGCAGCTTCAAGTGTTGCAGGCGAAGTGCTTAGAACTGAGTCTTGAATTTTCGAGGGGAGGCCTCGAATATAGTGTTCGACTAAGCGGTATACTGGGGTGAACAAGTTGGGGATCATTTGGTTCAACTCTAGAAACCTTTAGGAAGTATGATCTCCTTCCTTTTGCTTTAACGAGTGGAATTCATCCTCTAACTTTTTTGATCTCGCTTCTTGGACAGAAGCGTCTCGTCATGATTTCCCTTAACTCCTCCCATGTTAAGGCCATTGTGTCACACCCCGACCCGCAGCGGAAATAAGAGTCGGGGCATAATTGGGTTATCACCAAAGCACATGACATTTACTATTATCTTTCATAATTAAATGATGTCAAAGTTACATTTCTCAAACATCCAAACATGTTCATTTATTACAAAGGAAAATAACCAAACATAATAATCCAAATACTAAAACGTTTTATTTCTTCTAATCCAGGTCCTATGTGTTCCTAGCTGCTGCTGGTTCACCTGTATCATGTGTAAAATAGGAGGTTTTTGGGTCAACATAAGTTGGCGAGTGAACCTTATAGATAAACGTTTGATAATGATTTTCTGGTTAGTTTATCAATAAAATATTGAGCATAATCATAAAAGAGCATATGTATGAAATCAAGCAATGGCAACATCAGTTACAATTATAACATACATTAACAATCGATAGCATACATGAACATACCAACATCATATGATAATTAACATAAATGAACTGTGCGATCAAGGCTCAATCAAACGGAGCCGATCGAATTGCATGAACTGGAAATGTAAATTGAACTGTGCGCTCAAGGCTCAATCAAACGGAGCCGAACGTATTGCATGAACTGGAAATGTAAATTGAACTGTGCACTCAAGGCTCAATCAAACGGAGCCGAGCGTATTGCATGTATTGAAAAGTAAAATGAAATGACCGATCAAGGCTCAATCAAACGGAGCCGATCGTGCGGGCACGCCCTGATCAACCGCATAATAAAATGGGGATCAAACTCAACCTCGATGGATGGGGAGCTACGGCCTCGGCAATTGCATGTATTGAAATAATAATTTGCAAACAATAATAACTACTTAACAGCAACAAACTAATACACATGTCATGATATGATATATGCACAATAACTTGGTTATAATATATAAATGAACAAGACACATGATACACCCCAAAAACGTGATTAAAACGGGGAATTTGAAGGGTTCACTCACATTGGGTGCGTTGAATTTGAGATGGTGAGATGCGCACGATTTAGACGAAGCGAGTCAACGAGGAAACACTAACCTAAACAATGATGGATAAAAATATATTAAATGGATGGATTTTATTAGAGATTTTATCAGGATTTTTAAATATATTTTTGTGAGTTTATGGCTATTTTCTATCTTTAAAAATGTTATTTTTAAGTATTTTTAATTGATTTTTAATTTAAATTAAACAAATAAATATTAAAAAAAATATTATTTTTTTACTGTTTGACCGTTGACCGTTGACCGGTTCGGTCAGCGGTAAATACTTGCGCCAAGCGGGATTCGAACCGGTGACCTTCCGTTCACGCGCACGTAGCTCTACCAACTGAGCTACGTGACTAACCCGTTAGAAATCCAGTTTTAATTATATTTATACACTTATTCGAATTTACCGAAAATTCCTTTATTTTGCAAAACGTTTTAATCTCATTGAACCGGTGCTTGTGACGGAACTCGATCGCGCGACGTGTAGTTTGTTTTGCACACAGTCCACCGCTGGACTGTGTGTCTAACCCGGTTATATTCTTGATTTATATTATACTTAACAACTACTCGCTCTAACCCGGTTAGTTTATAAATAAAAAGGAATGTTATTACGTAGAGTGTGTGTGTAGTAAGGATAGAACTCGGGACTTGTATATAAACTTTGCACACAGTCCACCGCTGGACTGTGTGTCTAACCCGTTAATTATCCGAATTTTAATTACTCTTATGTTCTGAAATAGGTTCATCTTCTTCATCGGATTAAACTGTCAGCGTATTTCAACTGGTTAAGATTGATTTTGCGACTTTCAAAGATCTTAAACACTATCAGTAATTCAATAGTAAGGAACGGAAAGAGTTTAAAGAACAGGATTTACCGATTGGAAATAAACACAGAAATCCGGCGAAAGTTTTGTCGGTACAGGAATTGAGCTCCGACTGTTGAAACAATTAACAGTGTGGTTCGATTATTTATAGAATTAAATCATCTAAACAAGGTTTAAATGAAGTGTAGGATATCTTACCCTTTCACAGTGAAATTCCGGCACTTTCAGAAACTTTCCGACGAAGGTGGGATTTCCGATAAATGTTGGCTAAGATTGATTCTGATGATGGAATTGTGTTAGAGATTGACTAATCACATGTTTTAAACAAAAAGAGTCGAAGAAATTACCGTGAAAATGCAAGTCCCGGTTTTCCGGTGAGTTGCAGAAAATTTCCGGCGATCGAATTCAGAGGGTCTTACGGTTCCGAATCTTTACGAAAATGAAATTGAGTGTTGTTGTGATAGCTATGGTTCGCGCAAATGATCAGGACTTGGATTTAATCAGAGTT
Source organism: Scalesia atractyloides (assembly GCA_947069175.1). Lineage (NCBI taxonomy): Eukaryota > Viridiplantae > Streptophyta > Magnoliopsida > Asterales > Asteraceae > Scalesia > Scalesia atractyloides. The sequence continues at coordinate 54,512,896 of CAMTDV010000019.1, forward strand.
TGGTACATTTTCGGTTTCAAATACCGGAAGTGATGAAGTCTTTAAGTTCATTCAATTAGGATTTAATTAAAAACCGATATTCATCGGTTATGAGCTAGCCAAACGAAGTCGAAAGGATTTAGCGTTCAGTTTGCCGATTTCCGTTATTCAGATGTCATTAACCGTTAATTCGTGTTTGCGTATAAAACTCAATTGTTTTCCTAATGTTAACAGAAAACAATTGGTGGCGGAGTGGTTAAAGGATCGGTTGATAGGTTGTTGGAGGCAGTTGACCCGGGTTCGAGTCCGGTCAGCTACAAATGTTTTTATTTATTTCATTTTAACTTTTTATCAATATAAATTTTTATGGTTTAGTTTATTTATTAATTGTGTAATGTTTAAACACAAAATAATCATCAAAAATTAATGAAATTTCATAACTTGGTACAAGATTACAAAACGGAGCGGGTTTTGGAGACCCGATTTATACAAATGTTACAGTATCCCCTACTTTTAGGAATTTCGTCCCGAAATTTAAACAGCTGAAGTAGTAGGGAAAAGATGAGGGTATTTTTCACGCATTGAGTCTTCACGTTCCCAAGTAAACTCAGGTCCCCGTTTCGACTCCCAGCGTACTCTAACAATAGGAATGCGACTTCGACGTAGACGCTTTTCTCCATAGTCCATAATCTCTACTGGTCTTTCAATAAAATGCATGGATTCATCAATCTGAATATCCTCCAGTGGAATATGAAGATTCTCATCAGCGAGGCACTTCTTCAAGTTCGACACGTGGAATGTGGGATGAATCCTGTCGAGTTCTTCCGATAGGTCAAGCTTGTATGCTACAGGACCTACTCTTTCGAGTATCTTGAAAGGTCCTACGTAACGTGGTGCTAGCTTTCCCTTTTGACCAAAACGAACTACTCCCTTCCACAGTGATACTTTTAAAAGCACATGATCACCAATGCTAAACTCCAAGGGCTTCCGTCGTTTATCTGCGTAACTCTTTTGACAACTTTGAGCCGCTAGAAGATTGTTTCGGATTTGATGAATCTTATCTGTGGTTTCTTGGATCAATTCTGGACCAGTAATTTGTGCTTCCCCAATTTCGTGCCAACAAACAGGAGATCGACACTTTCGACCATATAAAGCTTCAAAAGGTGCCATGCCGATGCTAGAATGATAACTGTTGTTGTACGAAAATTCAACTAACGGTAGATGGGTGTCCCAATTTCCCTTGAAGTCTATGACACATGCTCTAAGCATATCCTCAAGGGTTTGAATGGTGCGCTCAGACTGTCCATCAGTTTGAGGGTGGTAGGCGGTACTGAGATCTAATCGAGTGCCCATAGCGGATTGCACTGCTTGCCATGTTCGTGAGGTGAAACGGCCATTACGATCAGAAATAATACTTAATGGAACTCCATGTCGGCTGACGATTTCGTTGATATAAATACGAGCAAGCTTTTCGTTCTTGAAATCTTCACGAATAGGAATAAAGTGAGCTGATTTTGTAAGTCGGTCTATAATCACCCATATAGTGTCATACCCACTAGAAGTGCGAGGTAACCCGGTAATGAAATCCATGGTTATATTTTCCCACTTCCAAACAGGTATTTCTGGTTGGACTAGAAGTCCTGAGGGTCTTTGGTGTTCAGCCTTTACTTTAGAACAAGTGAGACACTTGGAAACAAAAACGGCAATATCTTTCTTCATTCCAGGCCACCAATAGGTGTACCGTAGGTCTTGATACATCTTATCGGCTCCTGGGTGTATAGAATATCGCGTCTTATGGGCTTCCTGCATGAGTGTTTCACGAAGATTGATGTGGTTAGGAATCCAAATACGATCTAGGTAATACAAAATACCATCAGATTTAGTTTCAAGTTTTAGCTCGGCTCCACAGGACATCTCTTTTTGTACATCTTCCTCTGTTATGGAAACATGTTGAGCTTCTCGAATTTGATCCTTAATATTGGTTATAATTTGCGAACATAGAAGATGAATGGAGTTCACATAACCCTTTCGACTAAGTGCATCAGCCACCACATTTGCTTTACCAGGGTGGTATCTGATTTCACAGTCGTAATCATTTAGGAGTAAGACCCATCTTCGTTGCCTCATATTTAACTCTTTCTGATTGAAGATATGTTGAAGACTCTTGTGGTCAGTGTATATTTCACACTTCGTACCATAAAGATAATGTCTCCATATCTTAAGAGCAAATACAACGGCTCCAAGTTCAAGGTCATGAGTGGTGTAATTCTTTTCGTGAGTCTTGAGTTGCCTTGAGGCATAAGCTATGACTTTTCCTCTCTGCATGAGAACGCAACCTAATCCTTGCCCTGACGCATCGCAATAGACTACAAAATCATCACAACCTTCAGGAAGAGTGAGGATTGGTGCATCACAAAGTTTTCGCTTGAGTGTTTGAAAAGCTTCTTCTTGCTTGGGCCCCCACACAAATGGTTTCCCTTTATGGGTTAAAGCCGTGAGTGGCACCGCAATGCGAGAGAAGTTTGAAATGAACCGACGATAATAGCCAGCAAGTCCAAGAAAAGACCTTACTTCAGTTGGCGTACGTGGAGCTTGCCATTCTTGAACTGCTTTGATCTTTGATGGGTCCACATGTATTCCTTTGTCATTGACTACATGCCCGAGAAATTGCACCTCTTTTAACCAGAATTCACATTTAGAGAACTTGGCATAAAGCTTTTCCTTTTCTAGAAGTGCAAGAACAAGTCGCAGATGACGCTCATGATCAGCTTTAGATTTTGAATAGATAAGAATATCGTCGATGAAAACAATAACAAATCGATCAAGGTAAGGTTTGCAGACTCTATTCATTAGGTCCATGAAAACAGCTGGTGCGTTGGTTAATCCAAATGGCATAACCATGAATTCATAGTGACCATATCGAGTTCGAAAAGCAGTTTTAGGGACGTCTTCTTCATGCACTCTAAGCTGATGATAGCCGGATCGAAGGTCGATTTTCGAAAAACAACTGGCACCTTGTAGTTGGTCAAGAAGGTCATCTATACGAGGTAAAGGATATCGATTTTTGATAGTTAACTTGTTGAGCTCTCTGTAGTCGATGCACATGCGAAAAGATCCATCCTTCTTCTTTACAAAAAGTACAGGTGCACCCCAAGGCGATGAGCTGGGGCGTATAAATCCCTTGTCAGTCAACTCTTGCAATTGACTGGCTAGCTCTTGCATTTCAGAGGGGCTAACCTATATGGAGATTTTGCCACTGGTGTAGCACCAGGTATAAGATCGATACGGAATTCGACATCTCTGATTGGAGGAAGTCCTGAAATGTCGTCAAGAAAAACTTGTGGGAAATCTTTTACGACAGGGATATCTTCAAGTTTCTTTTCTGAGGTCCCCTTCTTGATGATATGGGCTAAAAACGCGACATAATTTTTGCGAAGGTATTTTTGAGCTTGAAGACAAGACATTAAGTTGAGTCCTTTCGCCGAGGTTTCTCCAATAATTCGAAGAGTCTGACCGTTTGAAAGAGGAATACGAATAAATTTCTCACGACATACAACTTTCGCATTATGCTGACTGAGCCAATCCATTCCGATTATGATGTCGAAACTTCCCAGCTTCATATGAATAAGATCGACTGAGAAATCGTGGTCGTTTAGGGTGAGCGTACAGTTGCGTAAAATAGAGTCTAACGAAACTGGTTTTCCATCTGCAACTTCCACTGTTATGGATTCCGCGAGCTTATCACGATTTTTACTTAAGATAGGTTCAAACTCTAATGACACGAAACTTCTATCCGCACCAGTATCAAATAACATAGAGGCATATCTACCATTTATAAGAAACGTACCGTTGACCACATTGCCGTCAGCTCTGGCCTGGTTTGCGTTAATATTGAAAGCCCTTCCTCTAGCAGGTGGAGGAGCTTGGTTTGCTTGGTTCACAGGGTTGGCTTGGGCCTGAGCATGAATAATATTGACCAGCCTTGGACATGTGTTCCTGAAATGACTTGGATCACCGCAATTGAAACAAGCCCGCATAGGTTGGCCCATAGGGTAGTTGGGTTGATAGTATGTTTGGGCTAAATGTTGAGTGGGTGGAAATGGTTGTTGTTGTTGGGCTTGACCCATTAATTGTTGGTGGGTTTGGGTTATAGGTTGGTGGCGGTTTGTTCGTTGAAGCGTGCGGCAGTTTTGAACAGTGTGCCCAGCGCGACCGCAGCCGGTACAGTATTGGCAAGGATAGTCAGGGGAGTGGTGATACTGACAACGGTTACATTTTGGTAGTGGCCCTGTGTATGGTCTTTTGTATGGCGCGGGTGGAGGAGTGGCTTGAGTGATGGGTGCAGCAGGAACAGGGGTGTTGGTTTGGGTGACTGCAAAGTTCCTGGTGTTACGCTTCCTCTTGTTAGCAAATTTAGAGGAAGGAGTGTGGTGGTTTGAGGTTTGTCCCTCAGCAGGGGTTTTCTTCTTTTCTTCCTTGAACTTCCCATTGCGAATTCGGTTTTCGGTTAGTTCTGTCGCCAACTCCATGGCAGCTTCTAGTGTTTACCGGTGAAACGCTGAGGACCGAATCTTGGATCTTCGAGGGAAGTCCTCGAATGTAATGTTCTATCAGACGGTAGGTTGGGGTGAATAAGTTTGGAACCATTTGGTTCAACTCCAAGAACCTTTTGTTGTAAGTAGAGTGATCACCATCTTTTTGTTTCAAGGCATGAAATTCATCTTCCAATTTCTTAATTTCACTTCTAGGACAAAATCGCCTAGTCATGATTTCCCTTAACTCCTCCCAAGTTAAGGCCATCGCATCTTCCGTTCCCCTCTTTCCTTTCTCAGTATTCCACCAAGTGAGAGCTACCCCAAGTAGTCTCCCGGTGGCATATTTGCGATCCTCAGGACAATCGCAGTTTAAGAACACGTTTTCCATCTCCTCGAACCAATGTAGGAGAGCAGTGACTCCCTCAGTCCCTTCGAATTTTGGGGGGTCACAGGACTTAAAATGTTTGTAGGAGCATTTGATGGTAGGAGGGTTGTTGATGATCTGGTCCTGTTGTTGAGGAGGGTTAGTAGGATTTGCAGCAAGAGCTTGTTGTACTTGTACTATGATGTCAGGTAATATCGTGGCCATTTGATTCGCGATATGAGTGGCCAAACGTTCCTGAGACTTTTCCGATTTCCTACTCCTTCGATGCGGTCTAGACGACATCTACAGGATCATAAAATGAGAAGATTGTGAGTTTATGGTATCTTTTAAGGTGTCATGTGTCTTTAAGAAAATGAAAATAACATAAATATCAATAATGCAACTACATCCGAAGGATGTCTTGGGTTCGCTCATGTTGGGCCTCAAATGTCCCCCATACCTTCACCTATATAGTCATGTGGGCCCCCATGGCTATTGGCTTGGTAGGATTCACATTAGTATTGGCAATTTAACACTCGCATCCCCCGAATGCTAACCACAAAATATGTTCATGAGATGTTTTGGTCGGAACGTGTCCAGGTGTAGACACAATGACAACTCAAAGTGGGATTAGCTCTCACGACGTTTGGTATAGCATGCTTTGGCCTAATAAGTATTTCGTACTCTCATCGTTAGTCCCCAGGTAGGCAAACTGGTCCTTTATTTTGGATTTATACGAATGCCAGCCTAGACAGGACGTTCCGACTACCGGTACTAGTACCCTTCCAGTTACTACATGCCCGTCATGAGAACTCACTTTGATGAGATTTGAAAACACGAAAATCATTGTAAAATCAATCATGATGTGGTGCGTGCTTGCATGGATGTGATATGTTATGATCATACGATTTCATGATAGGCATTATTTGATAATACATACTTATGAACATGCTTGAACAATATCAAATGTAACATTTAACATAAACATATAAACATCATGAAATTTGGCATATAACACAAAAAAAAATTTCTTATAAGTTTCTAATCGACTATAGTATAGGCTCTAAGGGTCTAATAACCTATCCTATATCCCTATAAACCTGGCTCTGATACCAATCTGTCACACCCCGACCCCCAACGGAAATAAGAGTCGGGGCATAATTGGGTTATCACCAAAGCACATGACATTTACTATTATCTTTCATAATTAAATGATGTCAAAGTTACATTTCTCAAACATCCAAACATGTTCATTTATTACAAAGGAAAATAACCAAAAATAATAATCCAAATACTAAAACGTTTTATTTCTTCTAATCCAGGTCCTATGTGTTCCTAGCTGCTGCTGGTTCACCTGTATCATGTGTAAAATAGGAGGTTTTTGGGTCAACATAAGTTGGCTAGTGAACCTTATAGATAAACGTTTGATAATGATTTTCTGGTTAGTTTATCAATAAAATATTGTGCATAATCATAAAAGAGCATATGTATGAAATCAAGCAATGGCAACATCAGTTACAATTATAACATACATTAACAATCGATAGCATACATGAACATACCAACATCATATGATAATTAACATAAATGAACTGTGAGATCAAGGCTCAATCAAACGGAGCCGATCGAATTGCATGAACTGGAAATGTAAATTGAACTGTGCGCTCAAGGCTCAATCAAACGGAGCCGAACGTATTGCATGAACTGGAAATGTAAATTGAACTGTGCACTCAAGGCTCAATCAAACGGAGCCGAGAGTATTGCATGTATTGAAAAGTAAAATGAAATGACCGATCAAGGCTCAATCAAACGGAGCCGATCGTGCGGGCACGCCCTGATCAACCGCATAATAAAATGGGGATCAAACTCAACCTCGATGGATGGGGAGCTACGGCCTCGGCAATTGCATGTATTGAAATAATAATTTGCAAACAATAATAACTACTTAACAGCAACAAACTAATACACATGTCATGATATGATATATGCACAATAACTTGGTTATAATATATAAATGAGCAAGACACGTGATACACCCCAAAAACGTGATTAAAACGGGGAATTTGAAGGGTTCACTCACATTGGGTGCGTTGAATTTGAGATGGTGAGATGCGCACGATTTAGACGAAGCGAGTCAACGAGGAAACACTAACCTAAACAATGATGGATAAAAATATATTAAATGGATGGATTTTATTAGAGATTTTATCAGGATTTTTAAATATATTTTTGTGAGTTTATGGCTATTTTCTATCTTTAAAAATGTTATTTTTAAGTATTTTTAATTGATTTTTAATTTAAATTAAACAAATAAATATTAAAAAAATATTATTTTTTTACTGTTTGACCGTTGATCGTTGACCGGTTCGGTCAGCGGTAAATACTTGCGCCAAGCGGGATTCGAACCGGTGACCTTCCGTTCACGCGCACGTAGCTCTACCAACTGAGCTACGTGACTAACCCGTTAGAAATCCAGTTTTAATTATATTTATACACTTATTCGAATTTACCGAAAATTCCTTTATTTTGCAAAACGTTTTAATCTCATTGAACCGGTGCTTGTGACGGAACTCGATCGCGCGACGTGTAGTTTGTTTTGCACACAGTCCACCGCTGGACTGTGTGTCTAACCCGGTTATATTCTTGATTTATATTATACTTAACAACTACTCGCTCTAACCCGGTTAGTTTATAAATAAAAAGGAATGTTATTACGTAGAGTGTGTGTGTAGTAAGGATAGAACTCGGGACTTGTATATAAACTTTGCACACAGTCCACCGCTGGACTGTGTGTCTAACCCGTTAATTATCCGAATTTTAATTACTCTTATGTTCTGAAATAGGTTCATCTTCTTCATCGGATTAAACTGTCAGCGTATTTCAACTGGTTAAGATTGATTTTGCGACTTTCAAAGATCTTAAACACTATCAGTAATTCAATAGTAAGGAACGGAAAGAGTTTAAAGAACAGGATTTACCGATTGGAAATAAACACAGAAATCCGGCGAAAGTTTTGTCGGTACAGGAATTGAGCTCCGACTGTTGAAACAATTAACAGTGTGGTTCGATTATTTATAGAATTAAATCATCTAAACAAGGTTTAAATGAAGTGTAGGATATCTTACCCTTTCACAGTGAAATTCCGGCACTTTCAGAAACTTTCCGGCGAAGGTGGGATTTCCGATAAATGTTGGCTAAGATTGATTCTGATGATGGAATTGTGTTAGAGATTGACTAATCACATGTTTTAAACAAAAAGAGTCGAAGAAATTACCGTGAAAATGCAAGTCCCGGTTTTCCGGTGAGTTGCAGAAAATTTCCGGCGATCGAATTCAGAGGGTCTTACGGTTCCGAATCTTTACGAAAATGAAATTGAGTGTTGTTGTGATAGCTATGGTTCGCGCAAATGATCAGGACTTGGATTTAATCAGAGTTTGGTACATTTTCGGTTTCAAATACCGGAAGTGATGAAGTCTTTAAGTTCATTCAATTAGGATTTAATTAAAAACCGATATTCATCGGTTATGAGCTAGCCAAACGAAGTCGAAAGGATTTAGCGTTCAGTTTGCCGATTTCCGTTATTCAGATGTCATTAACCGTTAATTCGTGTTTGCGTATAAAACTCAATTGTTTTCCTAATGTTAACAGAAAACAATTGGTGGCGGAGTGGTTAAAGGATCGGTTGATAGGTTGTTGGAGGCAGTTGACCCGGGTTCGAGTCCGGTCAGCTACAAATGTTTTTATTTATTTCATTTTAACTTTTTATCAAATATAATTTTTATGGTTTAGTTTATTTATTAATTGTGTAATGTTTAAACCCAAAATAATCATCAAAAATTAATGAAATTTCATAACTTGGTACAAGATTACAAAACGGAGCGGGTTTTGGAGACCCGATTTATACAAATGTTACAATTGCATCTTCGATTCCTCTCTTACCTTTTTCTGTATTCCACCAGGTAAGAGCTACTCCAAATAGTCTCCCGGTTGCATAACGTACCTTGCGATCCTCGGGACAATCGCAATTGAGGAAGGTGTTTTCCATTTCCTCAAACCAGTGGAGGAGAGCAGTGACACCTTCGGTCCCTTCATATTTCGGGGGATCGCAAGACTTAAAGTGTTTGTAAGAGCACTTTTTGGAGGGAGGGTTGTCGACGTTCTGGTCGTCTTGATTGGGAGGGTTGATGGGATTTGCAGCGAGAGCTTGTTGGACTTGAATTACGATGTCAGGAAGCACCGCGGCCATTTGTTTTGCGATTTGGGTGGCCAAGCGTTCGTTTGACCTTCCTGACTTTCTACCCCCACGTTGTTGCCTAGCCGACATCTACAGGAACATACATAAGAAGATTGTGAATTTAAGGAGTCTTTTTAGGTGTCATGTGTCGTTAAAAGTAACAAAATAACATAATCATAAATAATGCAACTACATCCATAGGATTTCTTGGGTTTGCTCATGTTTGGGCCTCCAATGTCCCCCATACCATCGCCTGTATAGTCATGTGGGCCCCCATGACTATTGTCTTAGTAGGATTCACATTGGTGTTGGCGGTTTAACACTCGCATCACCCGAATGAAAACCATAAAATATGTTTGCGAGATGTATGGTCGGAGGGTGTCCAGGTGTAGACACAATGACAACTCAAAGTGGGGTTAGCTCACACGACGTTTGGTATAGCATGCTTTGGCCTAATAGGTCCTTCGTACTCTCATCGTTAGTCCCCAGGTAGGCAAACTGGTCCTTTATTTTGGATTTATACGAATGCCAAGCCTAGACAGGACGTTCCGACTACCGGTACTTGTACCCTTCCAGTTACTACATGCCCGTCATGAGAACTCACTTTGATGTGATTTGAAAAAAATACAAAAATCGTTGCAAAAATCATGGAAATTGTGTGGTGTGTGCTCTCATGTATATGATATGTTATGAGGATATGATTCATAATAAGCATTGTATATTAATATGTACTTATGAACATGCTTGCATAACATTGAATGTAACAATAAATATAAAGCATATAAACATCATGAATTTTGTATGTAACACATAAACAATTTTAAAATTCTAAATAACTATAGTATAGGCTCTAAGGGTCTAATAACCTATCCTATATCCCTATAGTCATGGCTCTGATACCAATCTGTCACACCCCGACCCGCAGCGGAATAAGAGTCGGGGCATAATTGGGTTATCACCAAAGCTCATGATGTTTACTAAAATGTTTCATATTTATTAAATTCAAATTACAACTTCAATATTCCAAACAAGTTCATACAATTACAAGGAAAAAGTAACTAAGTAAACAATCCAAAGCCTAATCTGATTTATTCTTCTAGGCTGTCCTATATGTTTCTTGCTGCAACTGGATCACCTGTATCATGTGTAAAAATGGGGGATTTTGGGTCAACAAAAGTTGGCGAGTGAACCTTGTTAGAAAACATTTGTTATTGATTTCTTGTTGTATTTAATATGGAAAAATTGTGCAATAATCATATGTGAGCAAACGTAAATAAACAAACAATAACAAACCACCTTGCATGAGTATATGACATGAATGATAATGTATATGTTGGCAACGTCACGTTCCGCTCATAGGTAATGGGGAATGGACGGCCTATGATGATGTATGTGCGATCAAGGCTCAATCAAACGGAGCCGATCGTATGTTGGCAACGCCACGTTCCACTCATAGGTAATGGGGAACAGACGAGCCTATGATGATGTATGTACTGAAAATGATAAATTTAATCTAAACATTAACCAAACAAACAATTGATACATATTGGATATACATTTGATCATGGATATGATGGATGCACAAGTGTTTAAATGTAATAAATAATAAACGACACATGATACACCCCAAAATGTGATTAAAACGGGGAATTTGTAGAGATTCACTCACATTGGGTGCGTTCGTTTGATGATGTTGAACGCGCACGAGTTTTAGAGAGTTGATCGACGAGGAATAACTAACCTAAATAATAACGAAAAGGTACGGTAAATAATCGGATTTTATTAACAATTTTAATAGGATTTTTAGATTTATTTTTGTGAGTTTAAGGTCATTTTCTAACTTTAAAAATATTATTTTTAAGTATTTTTAATTGATTTTTAAATAAAATAAATAAATAAAAATATAAAAAAATGTTGACTTTTTGGGTTGACCGTTGACCGGTCCGTTGACCGTTGACCGGTCCGTTGACCGGTCGGACAGTGGCTTATGTGTGCGCTGGGTGAGACTCGAACCCGAGACCTCTCGTACGCGTGCACACAGCTCTACCAACTGAGCTACGTGTCTAACCCAAAATATTCTATGTTTTAATTATATATATATACTAATTAAATGTTTAATTTATTTGGTTTTATATTAAAAGAATTTAAATGGTTGAACCGGTTGCAGGGAAACCAGATCGAACTCGGGACCTCTGGTTTGTAAGCGCACACCAGTTGGGCTGTGTGTCTTATCTGTTAAACTTACAGTTTATATTAATCTTAAAAACATCCTGGGACCTACTCTGATTCAGTTAAAAAAAAGTTGGTTTTAATTCGGAAAGTCGGTGTGTTGCAAGATTCGAACTCGTGACGAGCGCTATGTGTTTGCAAACAGTCCACCGCTAGACTGTGTGTCTAACCCGGTTTAATATTCAATTTATATAATACTTATACACAACGTCGACTTCGTCTTCTTCATTCAAAGACACAGAACAACGATATTTGACTGTTCTTGTTTAATTCGATTAACGAAACTTATAAATGATTGAAATGTAATGGATAGAGAGGGTTTTGGAAATGAATGTACCGAAACAGATGTTTTTCTCAGAACTCCGGCAAAGATCGTCGGCTCTGTTTTGTGAATTCCGTCTGATCGGATCAATTAACAGTTTTGATCAATTAATTGTGAAATTGAGTTACTAAACAAAGATTATCAAAGGGTTTAGATGTTTGTACCGATTCACAGCGTTTTTCGGAAATGTCCAGAGATTTTCCGGCGATCGTAGAGTATCCGGTAACGTCGTCTGGGACCGATTCTGGTTGAAGGATTTAAGTTAGTGAAAGTCTAACAATGGATTGAGAATGAAAGAATCGAGAAATTTACCGATTTGACGTCTGTCCCAGTTTTCCGGCGATAGCAGATAACGTTTCCGACAAACAGAAATTAGAGCGCAAATGAAATTGAAGGTTCTGTGAGTGTTTCCAAGTTATGAGACGATGATATTATCAGTGTAAATCAGGAAGTAAATGATTTCGGTTTTCAACTCCCAAAAATCATATGAATCGAGGCAATTGAAGACCGAATTGATTAAGAACGTGGGCAGCAATTGATTTATCGGTTATAATCAGTAATTAGCGATCACTCAAAAGTCTGGATAGTTGAAAGCCGATGAGCGGTTTCAGTTTTGGCGCAAACAGATGAGTTCACGGGTAGAAGTTAAGTTTTATTTGTTTCATTGATTACACATAAGGACCAAGTGGCGGAGTGGTCAAGTGTTTGTGTGTTAAATGAGCCGGCTGACCCGGGTTCGAAACCTGGCAGCGACTTTTATTTTTTTCTTCGACCGTTTTTATTGTTTATTAATTATAGTTTATAAATTCTAGTATATTTATTAATTATGTATTGTTTAAAATTAAAAGGAGCATTAAATAAGCAACGAAAAAATGTAACTGACTATTCGATTAATAAACGAAGCGGGTTTTGAAAACCCGTTTTTCGACGGATGTTACACTAGAAATGTTACTGATATATTGGAACTGCGAGTATGTTGGTTTGCTGTGTAAAAATGTGGAGATTAGGGTTTGATCATCTGTAACCGTTACATTGAACTGTGCTTGTAAATGTGCGATTGTTAACTGGTTCGATTTTGTGGAGTCACAAAGTCCGGGGTTAATACACACGCTAAGCCCGAGTTTATTATAAACCATATAACTGTCCGAGTTTAGTTGTATATATACTTGATTCCGAGTTTGTGAAGTAACATCATATATCCGAGTTTTGTAACTAAAAGGTTCCGAGTTTTAATTAGATGATTTCCGAGGTTACATGTATCCCTGATGAATATAAGTGTCCGAATTACTTACAAACATCCGAGCTTATTAATGGGCCTATGTGTGTCCGGACGCCTTGAAGTCCGAGTTAATATGTTGTAGTGAGTCCGAGTTTACCTCATTGGAACATGTCCGAGTTTGGCAAAAAGGGAACCAAACATACATATGAATTCTATGCTTGTCCGAACTTACATGTGTCTGGGTTTGTTATGTGGATGGCCAAACTTGCTAGTGATTCGAGTTTAGATAATATATATGATGTATCTTGTGTTCCGAGTTTAATATGTGTAAACATGTTGTTCGAGTTTATATACACAGGTGTACTGATTCCGAGTTTATATACACATATGTACTGAATTTGAGTTTATATACACATGTGTACTGATTCCGAGTTTATATACACATGTGTACTGAGTCCGAGTTTGTATACACATGTGTACCGAGTTTATAAGTTTATATAATCATTCGAATTTATATGTTCACATGTTGTCCGAAGTTATACATGCTATCTGAGTTAACGTATTTCATATGGAGTTCCGAGTTTGATGGTTCAAATTTGAAATGTATATGTGTTAACTGTTTCGAATTATGTAAGCTGTTTATCACTGTATGATGAAACATGATAACCTAATCACATGGAACATTGTTGTTTGGACAATTAGGGATTGCATAACCCTAATACATGGATACTTACATTTGAACATACGATAGGTCGCGTGTAATGGACCTAATACTTACGTAACGGGTAAAGACACATTAACAAATACCGAGCAAACTAAGGTGAGTTCACTGCTCTTTTATAGCATGCGTCCAGTGGGGACAAACAAACTAATATTCCTGGAGGGATACTTTGCAAACTTTTATCCCTGGAAGGGATGCCTACTATTCCTTGGAGGAATACTTTTTATAACTGTTGTTTAGTTGTTTAGAGGGCAATGTGGTATTAGTTGATAGCGCTATTAGGCTTGACAGAGGATGGGCGTGAACTAATTACCTTAACCAAATGACCAATGTTGATAGGCATCGGGGAAGGGAAAACAACTGACGTCGCCTGTAGTATCGAGTTATTATCAATATGTCTTTAACTAAACACCAACTTGTTTTCGTTAAACAAAACTGTGAACTCGCCGGCTTAATCGCTGATACACTTTTTCTGTATGCTTGCAGGTTGTTAGATGATTCATGCATGGAACTTGCAGTCTGGGGAGCTTAAAGTATCATGGAGCGTGTTACTTGCTTGCAAACAATAAAAATTTACACTTTAAAACATTTTTATTTCAATTGTTTGAGATACTTACATTTGCTTCCGCTGAACACGTAATTTGATTGAAATGATTAATTTGAAATTCACTATTAGTTCCACATAATTTGTAGCTGGATCCTGGTACGTCACACGCCTCGCGGTAAAACTCCGCAAGTGGAATTTTGGGGGTGTGACAACATATGTCATACCTAGCCAATAAAGCGTACCTCTAACTAGTGCTACAGTCTGCTTGATTCCTAGATGACCAACCCATTTTGAACCATGACATTCCTTTATCATGGTTTTCCTAAGATTGCCCTATCTTGGTACATAGAGCCGATATCCTTTTGTGAACAAAAGATCTCCCTTAGCCAAAATCGCATTGTCTGTCTATCTTGAGTTGCAACCAAATGTTTGGAAAATGGATCCTGATTTAGGCCTTCCTTGATTTGGTCTTAGATATTGAATCTCATGCGTGTGATGGCAACAAGCTCGGCTTTGAAACTCAATGTATTAGCCACGACATTTGCTTTTCCTGGTTTGTACTCCAAGACATAATCAAATTATGCAAGGAAGTCTTAACACCTAGCTTGCTTAGGACTTAGCTTCTTTTGCATCCGGAAATAGCTGGTGGCAACATAATCTGTCTTGATCCAAAATTTTTGTCCCGAGAAGATAGTGCCTCTTTGTATGTAAATAATGCACAACCGCCATTATTTCTTTTTTCTTGGTTTGTATACTTTATTTTGGTGTCATTTAGCTTGTGATTTTGGAATGAAATCGGATGTCCCTTATGCATAAGTACTCCACCAATCGCAAAATCCAATGCATCTGTTTATAACTTAAAAGGTTTAGTGACATCTGGGAGGGCTAACATGGGTTGCGGCATGATTGCTTCTTTTAACTTCTTAAAAGTTGTTTGACAACGTTTGTCCCAATCCCAAGATTTATTTTTCTTGAGTAAGTTTGTTAACCATGCAGCCTTTGCTGAATAACCCATGATGTAACGACAGGATTTGATGATGAAAATACAGTAGTGTATTTTAGGATTTGATGATGTAAACCAATGGCCAGGCTTTGTTCACTCAGTTCACAAATACACTAGTGTTCACTCTAGAACCCCACCCTATATATAGATATATACTAGCAGGATGCTCGCGCGATGCGGTAGGAGTGACACATCGCATTGCGATACTCGTTTTTGGTCGTTTTCTTATTCATATAATATGTATTGTAGCATCATTGTGATAGATATGCATCAAAAGCGAAGTACCCAAGTAATCCATTTCATTATGTTGTGTATGGTTCGGTCGGTTCAGTTATTACCTTAACCGAAGACGAAATCAAAGTCATCGGTTCGTTTAATTTTATTAACTAATCGGTTTTCAGTTAACAACTTCAGTTTATTCGGTTAGATTGATGATTTTTTGAGGTATATCTACTTGTCTTATTGTGTTGTGCAAACAAATAGTTTTCATTATTCAAATCGTGTAATACACGGGACTATAATCTAGTACGAAATATATAAACGGGAGATATAAAAGTTAGAAATATATGAAAATATGAATAATTCGGTTCGGTTCAGCTAATTTTGGTTAAATGAGAGTACAAAAAAATTGATAACCGGTTTTAGTTCATTCGGTTTTCTATTTTAAGTTAATTCATTTTTTGGTTGATTTCAGTTTGGTTTTGTCTATTTTCTGTTTAGTTTATTGCTTACCGATAACGGGATTTGGTTAATAACCGATAGGTGCGCGCGCGATGCAGCGAGAAACAAAGACATTGCCATAGTGTGCATTGTTCTGTTGGTTAGATTATTATCCTCAACCGAAATTGAGGTCATCGATTAGTCTATTTTATTAACCAAACCGTTTTTAGTTAATCGGTTTGGTTTATTCAGTTAGATTGTTTTTGGTTTGGTTCATTTAATTTCGGTTTGTTTTTGGTTTGGTTCATTTAATTTCGGTTGATAGTAAAAACCAAACTTGAGCTAAAAGTTTTAATTAGAAATGCATGAAATTTAGGTATATATACATGAAATGGATGTATAGGTACATGAAATAGAGGTATAAATACATAAAATAGGGGTATAAATATGAAATGCATGAATTGAAGGTGTAAAAGCTAGAAATATATGAAAAAATGAATGGTTTAGTTCAGTTAATTTTGGTTAAGTGAGGGTACCAAAAAATCGATAATCGTTTTTGGTTAATACGGGTTTCGGTTAATTAGTTAATTCAATTTTTGGTTGATTTTGGTTTGGTTTCGATTAATGATCCAGTTATTACTCACCCTTCAATATTGTTAATGACGTAACATCTCAATTTTTTTAATTAAAAAACTATAGCAATACTATATTCAAATTAAAGATAATAAAATACGCGTTTATATGGTGTAATTTAAAAGAAATATTAATGTACCAAAAAGTTATGACCATTTAAAATTCGTAGGGGGAGTTAGTTTTCTTTATAAGGAATAAAGTGTAACTACTAACTAATTATCTACATTTTTGTTAAAGATGATGGATTAAAGTGTAATCTAGATGAGAAGATTAACTTGACGATATTTAAATCACTTGACATTCTTTAGTTATTAAACATTCTAGGATAATGACTAAGTACGTTGTACTTTAAACACTTCTACACTAACGCATCATCTACTTGTATCTTTTAATCCTCGAAACGTCAACAAAAATGACTAGATCATCGTGGTACTTTTGTATTTTTTGAAAACATTATAATTTATAAAACATTATATACAACATTATATACATGCACAATCGCCATTATTTCTTTTTCTTCGATTGTATTCTTTATTTCTGTGTCATTTAGCTTGTGACTTTCGAATGAAATTGGATGTCTTTTCCGCATAAGTACTCCACCAATCGCAAAATCCAATGCATCTATTTATAACTTAAAAGGTTTAGTGACATCTGGGAGGGCTAACATCGGTTGCGGCATGATTGCTTCTTTTAACTCCTTAAAAGTTGTTTGACAACGTTTGTTCGAATCCCAAGAATTATTTTTCTTGAGTAAGTCTGTTGACGATGCAGCCTTTGCTGAATAACCCATGATGTAACAACAGTATTAATTCACCATACCAAGAGATGATCACAACTCCTGGCCTATGTGTCACACCCGGACTCGCATCGGAAGCGCACGCAGGGAGCAACAAAAACATGGTACGAACACGTATTTACATAGATACTATATTGTATTCCAAAGGTATATCAATTTAAATTGTTGATTCCATACTACAAGTATGCAATCACAATACGTTCTTGCAGGTCACATTAATCTTCTAATCCGTATGTTTCTATACATGTATTTAGTTGAAGAGCAGTTCTTGTAATAGCAAACACAAGTATCACACAAGTCTCAAGTCACCTGAAAAGCATGTTAAGTTTGGAATAGGTCAACTACAAATAGCTGGTGAGTTTCACTGTTTTAATTTGCATCATACAATTGAAATAGTAGTTCAAGTTTGACACATTTGATTAAATTATACTGAGCCCACTAGTGAAACCTGGATTGTTCACAAGTGTTGTGTCCCACATCTGACACCTCAGCACTTTTTCACCCAAAGTAGCTATGTCTAACACCACACAACGTGCTCACAGGGAGTGCATGGATATGTGCAATTGCAGTAGAACCCATGGTATTCGTGCCAGCTCAATTGGGTTTGTCAGACTAATAGTATTATTCACACATCCACCGGCATATAGTTGATCACGCGTGTTTGTGGGGACTTTTCATGTGTTAATATAACTCCGATAATTCACATCAAGTCATGTATTCATGTGCAAGTTTGTACGTATCTAACATGTAATTCACCCCATGTAATACAGGAAAACAATTTGAAAACAGGGTAGTGAAAACTCATTGGATAAGCAATGCACAACAATCACACAATGGATAGATATCAGTTTGAAACTACTTCAGTCCTAGTATCAGGCAGTTTTAGGTTAATTGCCAAAATCAGGGTCTGGATCGGTAATGGTCATAACTTGTGCTCGTATGGGTATATTTCATCTGAGAATCGACCTACAACATAACAGTAGGGCTGTGGGTCTTATCTTAGTGTCAAAGTTAAGTTCGGCTTTCGTGCCTCGTTTTACGTGACGGTCACGGTTGCTTATTCTACATGTTCGGAGAATGATATGATCATATGGAGGGTTCCAATGTATTGATTATTAAAAATGATTAATTTTATATTAAGGGAGTTCGGGGGTTTGCGGGACCCAGGTTGCCTAATTTTCATTTTCCGTTTTCGCCATCGAAAATTTCCCAAACTGCCGTGTAAAGCATCCAAAGTGCCCATTTTACACCAGAATAGCTCGGAATAACTACGACGTTCCAACTATAGCCAATTTAGTCATCAGTCAGTTCACGGTTCCGGCAAGTTCGTTATGCGTTTGAAATTGCTGGTTTTATCTAAAATACTGCAATTTTAATACTAAAAATTGTTATTCATTGTATATAACTTTTAAATTCTTAAAATTTTTATATATTTTTGTAAAATTGTATAGAATTCTAGAAAAACATTTTCAGAATTTATAAAGTTAATTAATAAATTTTAATAAATTCATCTAAAACTGTATTTAACCGAATAATTGGCTTCTAATGTGATCCAACTTCCAAAAATTCCCAAAACTTCATAGAAGTGTCCCAATATATCAAAAAAAAATTCCAGGTTAAATTTGAGAATTTTTCCGATTTTGTTCCACCGTGTTTTGGCTACCGAAACTTTGCGACGACGCAATTTTTAAAACTAAACTCAAACTCAGTAAATGGTCTCCAAAATTTTCCAGAATGTTTCAAATATTAAGCTCAACATCCCTGTAATTTTTGGTGATTTATTCCTTTAAAACAGTTAAAAATTCACGAAAAATTCAAAAAATTCTAATATTTTTTAAGGAACTCATACTCAATTCATATGATCAACATACCAAAGTTCAAGTTGATCCAATACCCACGGACCAAGTTATACCATAAACAATTCTATATGCACTATATTCGACTTTCGGGAATTTTACCTAACGGTTCTTGCGTTTTCAAGCAACCCTTGTACTTCCAGAAGTGAAAGATCCTTACTTCAGTACCTATACACCATATACAACACAAATATGCAAAAAAACCATGTCAATCAAGCATTGGCTTCATTATTTTTCGATTAGGATTTGTTTGGTTCGATTCTTATTGAATAATCTGTGTTTTGGTATCACCACCCATGTTTTTAACCAACCAAAAACCATGTATGATCTTGACACCTTAAACTCAGTTTAGAATAGCCTTTAAATGATCAAGAACTCTGGTTTTCATGGATCAAAATCTTATTTTTTTGTCATAATCATGTTTTAACATGATTTTAACCGTAAAAACTCATCAAAATGAAGTTTATACCTTGAGTTCTTGCTTGTTCTTGGCTATAAATTCCGTGGATCAGCTGATATGGGTGTTAGTATGTGTAAAAAAAGTGTAGAGATGTGTGGGTTTTTGGACTAAAAAAACAAAAAGTCATTTTTATACTAATAAAACATATTGGAAGTCCCAAGGGCCTTCTAGGCCCCTTTGACCAAGTCAAAGGCAGTTTAAGGGCCCACACTTTATATTATGCACTTTTTTACATTTACTTTCATTTCGGGTCTTAAACGCGCCTCGGGTTCGGTATACAGAGTCTGTTTTGCGTGTTTTTCGCGCGGTTTGTCATGTTTTTTGAAAAGCAAACTCGACAAAACCCAAACACTTTGATATTTTTCATAGAAATACATTTTATTAGTGTTATATGAGTGTTTTTAGGCTTGACTGACTGTCTGATGCATGTCTGGTTGTTTCTATGCGCGTTAAATCGAAGAAGTTTCGTTAACCGGAAACTGCCTCGTTTAACGTCCCTTTCACATTAAGGCTTCAAATCTTAGGTCATGCTCGATGTCTCATGTCTAAGTGATTCCATACTCTTAGAATGTCAATGACACTATCATTTGTGTCTAATTCGATGTTTTTCGGTTTGTGCACTGTTAAATCGTAATCTTCCGTTTAACCTGCTTTCTACACCCTAAGGCATTCATATCGCATTGTTGGTTATTATTTTGTTCATATGTTACTCATAACGTACTATTGGATTCATCCGAGTCAGAATTTGTATCGTTTTGTGAGTCGTGTAAGTTGTATGTATAATTAGGGTTCTAGCGGAATTAGGATTTTAGGATTTAAATCATCGTAATTACTCAGGCATCACTACAAGCATTATAATTCCAATTTATTTGCTAACACACTTATGTCATACCCTATAGTTCATGTATTAGGCCATTCGTATTCCCAGATTCGTCCAAACACACACAATTGCGTACTGTTAAGTCTGTAACGCACTACGTCAATTTAAGGTTTTAAATGAACTTTTGTACATAACATAATTACTGTTTCATATTCTAGGTTCTATCACGCATATATAATCACATTTCCAGACTCAAATCCTCACGAGTCTAATTGTTTGCACGTCGTCCTGTCATCAAGGACTAATAATAGTTAGGGTATACTAGGATTACACAGTTGTCACACTATGTTTGGTGCTTCCCAAGCTTGCACTGCTTTGACCTTGACAACGTCCATCATTAGTCGGCCCTCCTTAATTTTATGACCCAAGAATTCAACTTCCTCTTAGGCGAATGAGCATTTTTACAATTTAACATCAAGCTCGTTCTCTCGTAGCACCTAGAATACTTGCCGCAAATGTTCCACATGTTCCTTTAACTTGCAGAGATGACAATGACGTCTAAGTATACCACCACAAACTTATCAAGGGAGGGTGGGAGATTTTGTTCATAAGTGTGCAAAATGTTGTCAGTGCATTGATAAGACCAAAAGGCATCACCAAGAATTCATATGAGACATACCTTGTAATGCAAGTTGTCTTAGCTTTGTCCCATTTGATGATCCTTACTTGATAGTAACCCGATCACAAATCTAGATTTGAAAAGTACTTGCCATTGCCAATTTGATCAAAATCAGTGATGAGTGGGATTGGGTATTTATCCTTTATTGTAAGTTTGTTAAGTTCACAGTAACCAATGCACATATGGAGAAACCCATCCTTCTTCTTTTGAAATAATACTAGGGCACCATAAGGAGCTTTGAGGGACGTATATAACTAGCATCCAACAATTCCTTTAGGTGCTTACATAACTATTTCAATTCTCGTGGCACCATGTGGTGCAAGGCTTTGGGTGGTGGTTTAGAACCTAGTTCTAGCTCAATCTCGTGATCAACTTCTCTCCGGGTGGAAGTTTTTGGGTAACTCAGCTGACATGTCGTCCTTATACTCTCCAGGACATTCTTGATTTCTTTCGGTACAACAACCTTAGGCCTTTCCTCATCGATCTTCGCAACCGCCAACTAACATGGTTTCTTTTTATTGTATCCTTTCTTGAATTGTATGGTTGAAAGGGTGTTTGATACGTTCTTCAACCCGCGCTCTGTGCTCACTATACAAATCTTCCTATCATTAAGGATACATAAAGAGTCAGAAAATGGCACAGGGAAAGCCCAGACCTTGTCAAAGGATTCCATGCCAAGTACAATCTTGAAGTTGTCTATTTCTACCATGAAGAAGTTGATAAATCCAACCTATTCTCCAATACGAACCTGGACATCCTTGGCCTCCCCATGTATTTGTTTAACAATAGTGTTGACCGTCTTCATTGCCCCGAATCCTTAACAAAGTTTATACAAGTTCGTCTTGCTTCCTTAGTAGATATGAAATTATGAGATGCACTCGTGTGAACAAGGGAACGGACCTAGTTAACCTGTATGTTAACTTAAATGAATTATAGCTCTTGTTGGTTGACGAACATGCTTCGAAAATTTCCTTGACGTAGTTAGTGTTTTGGTCAAAAATTATCGAAGCAATTAAGTGATCCAAACTTAGTTTATGAGGTAGTGTGCTATTGAGTTTTTTAAAAATGTATTAAGTTGGTTGATAACGAAAACAGATTCAGGGTATAGTTCCAGGATACAGAACTACGTCGGTTTGTAAAATCAATGCAAATAAAGTAGAGGTTGACACGAGATGTACGAGGAAAGCCCTTGTCTTTTTAGATCACCGGCATAAAACCTCGGGAGCTAACAAACGTCAGCTGCCTTGTTCTTCTTATTGATTGAACAGCAGGATACAACTTCAGGATACCGCTTAGATCAGCTCTAAGTGTTACAATGATCGAATAATGTAAGTGTTGTGAGTGTTTGTGATTGCTGCTGCAATTAGAAAGTGGGAGTGTACGAAATTGTGTGTGTTCTACTGCTAATCCAGGCCCCCTATAAATAGTAATCAAGAATAACAAACTATTCTAAGGATGCCTTGAATATTCCCTTGTGACTATTGTAAACTCTTTATCCAGCTCCAACGTTGTGACATCCCGGAAAAATCAGGTATCGTCTTATGTATTTATACGATTTCATCTTCAGATATTCGTACACAGAATAAACTCATGTCGCGAATATTTGACAAATTATAATATGTGTTTAGTTATTTAACGGCTTATATTATATGTTCCATTAAAAAGCCCAACCTGAGCTCAAACCATTTCAACCTTGCGCGAACCCAACCCGCTACCACACACCTCGCGACCCAAGTAAATGTCACACCCCGACCCGCAGCGGAAATAAGAGTCGGGGCATAATTGGGTTATCACCAAAGCACATGACATTTACTATTATGTTTCATAATTAATGAAGTCAAAGTTACATTTTCAAACATCCAAACATGTTCATTCAATACAAGGGAAAATAACCAAACATAACAATCCCAATACTAAATCGTTTTATTCTTCTATTCCAGGTCCTATGTGTTCCTAGCTGCTGCTGGTTCACCTGTATCATGTGTAAAATGGGAGGTTTTGGGTCAACATAAGTTGGCGAGTGAACCTTATTAGATAAACATTTGATAATGATTTTATGGTTAGTTTATCAATAAAATATTGTGCATAATCATAAAAGAGCAAATGTAAGTAATCAAGCATTGGCAAATAGCAGTTGCAATTATAACATACAATAACACTTGATAGCATACATGAACATACCAATATCATACGATAACTAACATAAATGAACTGTGCGATCAAGGCTCAATCAAACGGAGCCGATCGTATTGCATGAACTGGAAATGTAAATTGAACT
The DNA here is from genome assembly GCA_947069175.1 of Scalesia atractyloides. Taxonomy (NCBI): domain Eukaryota; kingdom Viridiplantae; phylum Streptophyta; class Magnoliopsida; order Asterales; family Asteraceae; genus Scalesia; species Scalesia atractyloides. The sequence goes on from CAMTDV010000019.1 coordinate 54,536,231, forward strand.
GTGTGATCAAGGCTCAATCAAACGGAGCCGATCTTATTGCATGAACTGGAAATGTAAATTGAACTGTGCGATCAAGGCTCAATCAAACGGGGCCGATCGTATTGCATGTATTGAAATGTAAAATGAAATGACCGATCAAGGCTCAATCAAACGGAGCCGATCGTGCGGGCACGCCACAGTTCAACCGCATAATAAAATGGGGAACAAACTCAACCTCATGGATGGGGAGCTGCGGCCTCGGCAAATGCATGTACTGAAATAATAATTTGCATCCAATAATAACTACTTAACAGCAACAAACTAATACACATGTCATGATATGATGTATGCACAATAGTTTCGTTATAATATGTAAATAAACAAAGACACATGATACACCCCAAAAACATGATTAAAACGGGGAATTTGAAAGGTTCACTCACATTGGGTGCGTTGAATTGGAGATGGTGAGATGCGCACGATTTAGATGAGCGAGTCGACGAGCAGTACTAACCTAAATAATAATGGAAAAATATATTAAATGGATGGATGTTATTAAGGATTTTAATGAAATTTTTAGATATATTTTTTATGAGTTTATGGCTATTTTCTATCTTTAAAAATGTTATTTTTAAGTATTTTTAATTGATTTTTAAATTAAATTAAATAAATAAATATATATAAAAAAAATATTATTTTTTTACTGTTGACCGTTGACCGGTTCGGTCAGCGGATATTTCTGCGCCGGGCGGGATTCGAACCGGCGACCTTCCGTTCACGTGCACGTAGCTCTACCAACTGAGCTACGTGACTAACCCGTTATAAACTCAGTTTTAGTTATATTTATATACTTATTTGAATTAACCGAAAATTCCTTTATTTAGAAAAACATTTTAATTCAACTGGACCGGTGCTCGTGACAAGATTCGAACGCGCGACGTGAAGTTCATTTTGCACACAGTCCACCGCTGGACTGTGTGTCTAACCCGGTTATATTCTTGGTTTTTATTATACTTAACAACTACCTGTTTTAACCCGGGTTAGTTCATGATTAAAAAGGAATGTTATTACACAAAGCGTGCGCGTAGCAAGGATCGAACTCGGGACGTGTATGTGAAATTTGCAGACAGTCCACCGCTGGACTGTGTGTCTAACCCGTTTATAATCCGGATTTTAATTACTCTTATATTCTGTTACAACTTCATCTTCTTCACCGATTACACAGGCAACAATAACTTGACTGATTTTGATTGATTAGTGATTTACAAAGTTCTCCGACATCATCAGTAACTCAAAAGTAATGGAGAGAGTTTAAGGAACAGAATATACCGCTTGATGTTATTCACAGATATCCGGCGGAGGTTCGTCGGTAATGGAAATGAACTCCGGCTGTTGAACCAATTAACAGCGTTGATCGATTACTCATAAAGTTGTGTCACTTAAACAAGGTTTAAAAGAAGTTTTGGATATCATACCAGTTCACAGTGGGATTCCGGCAGTCTCAGAAACTTTCCGGCGAAGATAAGATTTCCGATAAACGTTGGCTAGAATCGATTCTGATGATGGAGTTGTGTTAGAGACTAACTAATCACATGTTTTAAACAGAAAGAGTCGGAGGAATTACCGTGAGAATGTGAGTCCCGGTTTTCCGGTGACTTGCAGAAAATTTCCGGCGAACTGTTTCAGATGATCTTATGGTTCACAAATGCGACGAAAATGAAATTGGATATTGTTGTGATAGTTCTGAATCGTGCAAATGATTGGAAACTTGAATTAAATCAGAGCTTGATAAATCTTCGGTTTCAAATACCGAAAGTGATGAAGCTTTAAGTTCATTCAATTCTGACTTAATTAGAAACCGAAATACATCGGTTATAAGCTGGCCAGATGAATTTGCAACGATTTGGCAATTGGTTTGCCGATTTCCGTTATTCAGATGGCATCAACGGTTAATTTGAGTTTGCGTATAAGTTCCAATTGTTTTCCTAGTGTTAACAGAAAACACATTGTGGCGGAGTGGTTTAGGAAATGGATGTTAAGACGGTTGAGCGGCTCAGCTGACCCGGGTTCGAGTCCCGGCAGCTTCAAATGTTTTTTATTTATTTTATTTTAACTTTTTATCAAATATAATTTTTGTAGTTTAGTTTATTTATTAATTATGTATCGTTTTAACTCAAAATAACCATAAATAATTAATGCACTTTCATAACTTGGTACTTGATTACAAAACGGAGCGGGTTTTGGAGACCCGATTTTTACAAATGTTACAGTATCCCCTACTTTTAGGAATTTCGTCCCGAAATTCAAATAGTTGATGTAGTAGGAAAAAGATGCGGGTGTTTTTCACGCATTGAGTCTTCACGTTCCCAAGTAAACTCAGGTCCCCGTTTCGACTCCCAGCGTACCCTAACAATAGGAATGCGACTTCGTCGAAGACGCTTTTCTCCGTAGTCCATGATCTCCACTGGTCTTACAGACCGTTTGACACGTTTTACAGACCGTTTGACACGTTCTGTAAATTAATTGGAATTTTTGGAATATGGGAACTATTTTATAAAAATAGCCGAAAACGGCCCAGTTCTGGACACTTAAGCTGAAACACAATAAGTTGTTATATGTGCATCTGGATGTTTGTATGTGCTATTTGTGAATAGCCAAACCCATTTTATGGTGACTTAAATATTATATAACTTGTTGTGTGCCATGATCATAGATGATTATACGTGGAATATATATATAAGTTGTTAACATGATTGCATGATTCGTGTTAAGATACGTGTATGGATTTCGTGTCTTACATGAGCACACTAATAAACTAAATGGTAATCATATTAGGACGTAATTGACCAACCTTAACTCATAATCACTTTAAAAGTCTAACCGAGCAATTAAAGGTGAGTTCACGGCCCCTACTCTTTTAAATGTTTTAAAAACACAGGGGGAGAAAGCATGAGCTACATTACGGTAAAGTAATGTCATAATGTTACGGTAAAGTAACGTCACAACTATTAGGGTTATGTTATACGGTTATGGTCACAAGGAAGCATTATATCACATGTCAGTCCCCTTAAAACTTACGATCCCGTTAGTATTGGATTATAGCGAGGGAATTTTTGGTAGTACTATTGGGCCCGACAAGCCCCACTCGAACTGGTCGCGCCAGTTAGACCGAACGTTGATTGTCACGGGTGTAGAATTTGCCTAACACTTAGCCATGGTTAGTGATAGACCTGGCACAACAGGGTCAGCAACGTCAGCTTTGGATCGAACACTTTGTTGACATGACCTAGGTTAGCTACCTAAACATATAACATAAACTGCTAATCAATATAACAACATGGTTCGGGTTTTGAATTGTGAACAACTTATAACAACACGACTCGGGTTTTGAATCGGGAACAACTTATAACAACATGATTCAGGTTTTGAATCGGGAAACTTGAACATTCTAATTCGGGTTTAGATCAGGGGTTACCTATCATAACATATTGGTTTGGGATTTGAACCAGTGGAAACAACTTATCTTATATCTGTAAACGAAAACCTGTGAACTCACTCATCATAATTGTTGACACTTGATTTTTACATGTTTTCTCAAGTTGCTAAGGTAGCACACATCAGGACTAGGATGCATTATGGTGTCGCATTGATTTCATCAAATATTTAGACACAACTTTCAATTATATTAATTATTTTGGTTTTGTAATTATTACGCTTCCGCAACTCAATTGTATAAACAATATTTTCTCATAATGAGCAAACAGAAATATTTTTTTAAACTCATATAGTGGTCCTTCAGTATGACTAATGACTGTGATCCTGGTTTGTCACGCGCCTCGCGGTAAAACCCCGCAAGTGGATTTTTGAGGGTGTGACAGATTGGTATCAGAGCGAATGGTTATAGTGAACTAGGTTTGCATTAGAGAGTAGACTTAGTCTATAGACTTAGACACTGCATTAGTCACACACCAACATAAACACTCATACATGACATATAAGAACACTCATACATGATATGCCTACAGATATGGCATCAAAACTTACATTGAAATTGCGGGTATGTCAACAGCATCCATGAAACCCTCTACTGACGAGGAACACACTAAACTCTTTATATATTCATCCCTAGTGGTGATGTCTGTGGAATCGCCAACAGCGTGAATCTACTCCTATCTGAGGGCCGTGAGACGGAGCCTCTAGAGGAGCGTTTCCCATCACAATCTTCTGTACTTCTTCCTACACCACACAGATGAGCAAAACACTAGCTTGAGCCTACCGATGGTACTATCGGGTATGGTGAGCTTTCTCAAGTCCATGATTGGGACGACATACAACATTGATGCATATCTCTTGGGAGTTGAGTTTATCGAAAACGAGTCCTTTCTCTACATACCAACGACATTACCTCGGCCCCACTAGTTTTACTTTCCGTCAACCTGAGCACGTGGGCCTCGCTTGAGGCACCCTGCGTTAGGGCAGACCCCCGCACACATTATTGCGTAAATCCGTTGACACTAAGATGTCATCATTTTTTTTTCCCGAACCCTGAATTTACATCTTTGGTTGATATATATATTTTTTTTGAAGATGGATTGACCATGAAGTCAGAGCGCCATGCTCATTGCATACTCGAACTTTCTTCTAACTCGGACGGCTTCTAGTAACATATGTTAATGAATCAGTTTTAACTCTCGAAGTCATAATTTATGTACATGTTTGTTCCATGCGCACTTTTTACATCTATAATCCGTTGGATTGGATTCACATGGTGTGTTTCAACTTGAGTGAGTCCTCAGGTCAATCGATTACAAATTTCTCTTTTTGATATAACTCCTAGATGATCAACATTTGGCTAATTAACTAAGCTTTTGATGACCTTATCATTTTGACAATACTCGACAATTTAATCCAAGGGACATTTTGACACAAGATAGGTCGAACTCGGGTGAGCATGCAAATCAACTTATCATTACGGGTGCACACATAATAGTAATTTGCGATGCATGTGAATCCTTGTGACACCTTGTGTGTGTATAAATTGTCCTAACCTGTGAATTCTTCGTTAAAAACTTTCACTATCGGTAGAAGTTCTCATAATCCACTCAGCGACTAACTTGTACCATTAAATGTGTTCAGTAGTTGATGGACACAACAATTAAATTCAAGATATTATCGGGCACATTAAGCTATCGTGAATGGAATCCCTCAACATTACTATTATTGTCATTATTATCTTTTCTATTTTATTTACTCATGTAAGAGTCTTAGTGAAACTAAGATTGTTATGGGTGGAATTTCTGACTCATATACTGATGCGATATCTTGACCTTACATATTGATTACAGCGACCAGGATATTGAACCAGGATATTGGTAACATCCTGCGGGAGTATCCTACTCGTTACTAATGATTTTATTTGGATGCAAGGTACCAATGTTCACAGGGCTTGGTCCTCCTGAAGACTCGGTCATGACGGTTGAAAGAAAGACGTTGGAGGCCGGAAGAAAGGGTCTACAACGGTCAAGAGGGAATATTCGAAGGATCCCTAAAATGTAGGATAGTTAGGTAGTCTTGTTTACTATTTAAAGGGCACTTGGATCAGCAGTAAGACACACATCATCTCGCACTCTTCCACTTTCTGATTACAGAAACACTCGAAAACACTCACTGCACTCACATTATTCAAACATTGTAACACCTAGAGCTGATCCAAGCAGTATCTCGAAGTTGTATCCTGCTGTTTGATCAATAAGAAGAACAAGGCAGCTGGAGATTGTCAGCTCCCGAGGTTTTACGCCGGGGATCTAGATTGATCAAGGGATTTCCTCGTATATCACGTGTCAACCTTTACTTCATTGCATTGTTTTACGAATTGATATAGTTCTGGATCCTGGAACTATTTCCTGAAACTGCTTATATTTTCAATCAAGTTATCACATTTTTATCTAATCTACATAGCACACTATCTCACAAAACTAATTTGATCACTAAATTGCTTCGGTAATTTTTGACCAAAACAATTTGGCGCCCACCGTGGGGCAAGTGGTGCTATTTCTAATCAAAAGTTATCTAAAATCATTAATCGGTTTTTTATTCTCTAATCTTTTCACGAGGTTATCTCTGATGGCTTCTCAGTCAGGTTTGAGTTATTCTTTGGTGCCCGCATCAACCTCTGCTATAACTGGTTCATTGCCTCTTCCACCTCCACCAGCCCAGACTTCCCAAAGGAGGAATGAAAGCCGAGCAGCTCGAGATGCAACTACTGCTCAAAATATCTCCAGATCCGGAGTTTCAAGGAGAACTCCTGTTTTTGCTTCTAACGATGAAATTTTGTCTTTGTTTAGTAGTATACAGGGTCAAATGAAGCAACATCAGGAAACTAACCAGATGCTGATAAGAGAAATACAACTTTTAAAATCCAACCCCAGGAAACCTGCTGAGGATATTGTCACTCCCTTGCAACCCAGGATGCTGAACTTTAGTTCGGCAGTATACACTGAGGATAATCAGGGCAATATTATACCGAGTCACTCCCGGAGCAATATCCCAGAGATCCTCATCAAACAGGATGTCAACTGTCAGGGATCCAGGATATGTTCCAGGATATGGCCAGAATCAACAGGTTGGTAACTTATCTAATAATGTTAATACTTTTGCTACTAACAATGTTGGATCTTTGCAGGATACAAGTGTAACCTCAGCACTCTCTAGAGAGCTTCAGAAGTTGAAGGATATGATATCAAGTGTACCTGGGGCAGTGCAGCCCATACCGGAAGTATCCCAGGATAGTCACAGCATATCCCGCTTCGTTCGCCACATTTGTGATGCTGAAATCCCAAAGAGATTCCTAACTCCCAACATGAAGCTTTATGATGGGACAACGGATCCTAAAGAGCATATTGCCCAGTATAGGGAGAGGATGGAAGTAAATCCTATTCCACCGGATCTTAAAGAAGCATGTCTCTGCAAGGGCTTCGGCTCTACTCTGACAGGATTAGCCTTGAAGTGGCTCTTAAGCGTTCCACCTCATTCAATTACATCATTTGCTCATTTGGTTAATTTGTTTAACAATCAATTTTCTTGTAGTAGAAGCTTTGAAAAACTAACAAGTGACCTCTACAGGATAACATAGGGACCTCAAGAATCCCTTAGGGATTACGTGAATAAATTTAGTAGGGAATCCCTGGATATCCTAAACCTTGATGTTGCTACGGTGATACAAGCATTCAAGATGGGATTACAGAAGGATTCCCAATTTTATCAGGATCTTGTGATGAATCCTTGCTGGAATCTGGATGAAGCTCGAAACAGGGCCCTGATATATATCAGGCTTGAATATGACAAGAAAATGCAAGAGAGGATGAATTCATCCTCAACATATGAATCAACTAACAGGAAGTCAGAATCCTCGTACAAGCCATATCGCTCTAAGCCATATAGCAGGGATGACAACAAAAAAGTGAATGTTGTTGAGGACGAAGATCCTGAATTATCTGAGTATTGTTTTTCTGTTAATACTCATGAACTAATATATGCCATGCAGGGTTTAGGAGATAAAGCAAGATGGCCTAGGAAGAACCAACAAAAGGCTGATTGGAAGGATAAATCCAAGTGGTGCGCCTTCCATGAAGATTTTGGACATGTAACGGAAGATTGCATAGCCCTGAGAAAGGAGATAAGCTATCTCATAAGCAAAGGCTACTTGAAAGATCTTATCGGCAGGAAGAAAAATAAGAGACATGATACTGACAAGGATCCTGAACGAGCAGCATCACCTCCCTCAGATGCCAAAATCATCAATTTCATATCTGGAGGATCCGTTATATGTGGGACCTCTTATTCTGCCGCTAAAAGGCATGCCAAAGAGGCAAAGGCAGAAAGAGGGGATAAGCCAACATTGATGACGATGCTCACGAATGACAAAGTCATAACATTCGATAGTGACGAGCGGGAGAAGAGATTAAAGCTGTCGTAGATCTCAAATCATCATCCAATATGAAGGATGTTCAAAGGCTAACCGGAAGAGTAGCGGCATTAAACAGGTTCATATCAAGATCCTCGGAAAAATGCAAGGAATTCTATGATATCCTGAAGAAAAACAAAAAGTTTGAATGGGGTTAAAGACATGAAGCTGCCTTGCAAAAGTTGAAGCAATATCTTTCAAGTGCAGCTCTGTTAATGAAGCCTGAGGATGGTGAACCCTTATCCCTATATCTTGCAGTATCAGGGAATGCAGTAAGTGTTGTTTTGGTAAAGGATCATAAGGTCAGCAATATCCTGTTTATTATGTTAGTAAAAGCTTACTAGATGCTGAAACCAGATACTCACATTTGGAAAAACTAATATTATCTCTATTCATGGCATCAACTAAACTTAGACATTACTTTTTAACACATAGGATTCGTGTTAAAATCAATTACCCTGTTAAAAATGTGCTTAGGAAACCAGAAATGTCTGGTAGACTGGCGAAATGGTCCGTTAAGCTAAGTGCTTATGATCTAGTATATGAACCTAGAAATGCTATAAAGTCTCAGGCTCTAGCAGACTTTGTGGCAGATTTTAGTAGTGATATTCAAAATGAAGCTGACCTAGAAGTACAACAACTAGGTGAGGATTCAGGATGTTGGATATTGTGTACTGATGGTGCATCTAATATAAGGGGTGTAGGATTAGGAATACTACTAAAATCGTCACAGGGGACATATTACCCCATGCTATAAGATGTGAATTTCCTGCTACTAATAATGAAACAAAATATGAAGCCCTGATAGCAGGATTAGAATTGGCTAAGAATATGAACGTTAAGTGTTTGCAAGTGTATGTTGACTCCCTATTGATTACTAACAATTTCAATGGATCTTATACAGTCAAAGGTGAAAAGTTAGCTGAATATCTTGAAATTGTTAAAAAATTAGCAGGATACTTCGAAAATTTTACACTTGAACAGGTACCAAGAGAGGAAAATGTTGAGGCTGACGCTCTAGCAAATATAGGATCTACTGTCAGGATACCAAAAGGAACTCAGATACCAATATTACATATCCTGTATCCTGCGACGGACCTCTTGAAGTTTCAGGATAAGGAGGTAACAACTGTTCAGGATCCTGGTGAAGCATTTCCTGATAAGGATCCTGAATCCTAGATGACTCCAATTGTGAAGTACCTTGAGAAAGGAGATGTCCCAAAGGACGAAAATCCCAAAGCTTTCAGAATGAAGGTATCCCGCTTTACTATAATAAATGATGTTTTGTATAAGAAATCCCTTGCAGGTCCATATCTGAGGTGCTTGGAAGATCCTGAAACCAAGGAGGTACTTCAGGATATAGACGAAGGAGATTGTGGCAACCATACTGGGGGCATATCTTTATTCTCTAAGGTATTGAGAACAGGATACTACTAGCCGACCATGAGGAAGGACGCTGCAGAATATGCTCGAAGATGTAATGCATGTCAGAGACATAGCAATATATTACATCAGCCTGCAGAACCATTATATCCTATCATATCTCCTTGGCCATTTATGAAGTGGGGGACGGATATAGTGGGAAAACTCCCAAAGGCTCCCGGAGGAAAAGTTTTCATGCTAGCAATGACAGATTATTTCTCTAAGTGGGTTGAAGCAGGAGCATTTGTCCAAGTTAGGGATTAGGAAGTGGTGTCTTTTATCAAGAGGAATATCCTGACAAGGTTTGGGATACCGGCCGAGATAATCTATGACAATGGTTCCCAATTTATCAGCAAAAGGGCTACTGATTTTTGCAAAAGTTGGGGAATTAAGATGATCACGTCAACACCGGTGCATCCTCAAGCTAATGGACAGGCAGAATCCTCGAACAAGATAATTGTCAATAACTTGAAGAAGAGATTAGGTGCTAAGAAAGGAAAATGGGCAGAAGAATTACCATTTGTCGTATGGGTTGATGGAACAACTGTGAAGAATGCTACTGGGCAAACCCCATTTTCTTTGGTATTAGGGGCAGAAGCAGTGATTCCAACAGAAATGGTGATACCCACAGCTAGGTCAAGCCTACGGGATCCTGAAGCGAATCCTGAGACCTTATGTCAAGAACTGGATACTGTTGACGAAACTAGAGATGCAGCAAAGCTAAGGATGGCGGCATATCAACAAAGGATAGCCAAATCGTACAACAAGAATTTAAGAACTAGGAGATTCCAAGTTGGAGATTGGGTATTGAGAAAAGTGTTTCAGAATATAACTAATCCTGCTGATGAGAAGTTAGCTCCAAAATGGGAAGGACCATACGAGATTGAGTCAGAATCAGGAAAAGGAGCATACCGGCTCAAGACCATGAAGGGAGATATGATACCAAGATCCTGGAATGCTATACATCTTAAGGCTTATTTCAAGTGAGTTTAGAATTTGATTTCTGACTCAGGATGGTATGAATTCTATATCTTTTAAATATATATTTTTAGTTTGAGTTATTTTTCTTTGAAACCCAATACTGACTTAAGCATCAGAGGGGTGTTAGCCAAGCTAACACCCACCTTAGTTTAAAGGTATTTTGTAGGATATGCTTCAAGATACTTGCTCAAGATAAATCGAGAGATTAGAGGACTGGCCCCCTCTCTCACGTTTAAGGGATCCAGATCCCTTCACAGGTTTAAAGGTATTCACCTTTCTTCCGAATTGGGTTTAAACACCCCACCTGGAGTGCAAGTATCCGGGTATAGTTCAATATGGCGGGACCAGTTCATGTAAAAGTGGCTGACAATTTCGTTATTGTTGGCTATATCCCGGATCCTTACGGTATATGAGGATTGATCACCCTCTCTCGCGAAAGGGTATTTTCATACTCTCTAAGGCTTAAAGGTTTTCACCTTTCTAAGTCTTGGAGTTTATACACTCCCGCCTGTAGCGCATGAAAACAAGGGTTTATCCCTAGTATACTAAGGGTTTATCCCCAGGATACTAAGGCTTGTCCTCAGTGAAACTATAGTTTTTGGAAGATTTCATGAATCTGACCATGATCACACACATCCTTTCATGGAGAAAGCGTTACAAAATTTGATCATTAAGTGAAGGGATACTCAAATATGTCATATACTGATGCAACATCCTGCACAGACAGGGGACATCCATGCTGGGCACATTGCACAGGATTCAAAGGTTGGAATCGTAAGTTTTTGCCTAAGTATTCTTGGAAATATAAATTGTTTCAAATGCAGGAAAAGTAAAATTGTTTAGGGGATTACAGACCATTCAAATTAAAAAAAGTGGGCTTTGGCCTAAGCGATAATATCCATCATTGCTCACTTCGATGCCCTCACACAGCGGCATCTTCACCAACCTTCTTCACTTCTTCAGCATCATCAACCACATCCTCACCACCAGCATCAGCACCTTGACCACCAACACCAGCATCAGCCTCAGGATCCTTGGGAGCCTCAACCGCAACTTCAACCGCCTTGAAAGACTCTGCAACCGCTGGCTTGGCAGGATACTCCCTAGGTTTACCTCCTAGGTCCTTTAGCTTCGCCTCCCAAGCGTCGATGTTCCAGGCAGGGCATTCGAAGCTCGAAGCTCTGGCTTCATACGCCATTTTCAGTCTGGCTTGGAGGAGGCAAATCACAACAGAACCTTTGAGGCCTTCCCGATAGGAGTGCATATCCTGCTCGTGCTGAAGTTGAGCTGCATCCACCTTGGCCTGGGCATCCTGATTAGCCTTTTGGATGGCGGCTTTAGCTTCCTGAGTCACAGCCTTGTATTTGTCCTCGTAATGCTGAGACTTGGCGTCGGCAATCTTTCCCTGGTCCATGATTGTGACTTGAGCCTCCTTCAGCTTGACCTCTAGCATCTTGTTGACCCCACATGCATCCTCATAAAGATGCGTCAGGCGACTGAGACCCTACAGTCCGAGATACAGGTATCAGTACATATATAATATAATCAGGATATCTGTTCAGCATATATGTACATGATACAGGATAAGGATATTCACCTGGTTGAGAGAAGAAGTCATCAAGGCACTGGACTCGAGGAATCCCTGGTTCTCGTAGGGAAAAGCCTCACCGGTAGCAGGGGAGTCTGTTTCTTTCTCTTTCGAGAGCTGGTGGCACGTGCTTTGTGGCAGGGGAAGGCTTAGGCATGGCCGTGGCCTTGGAACTGGTGGCAGGCTTGGATACAGTGGATGACTTGCTAGATTCCTTCTTCACTTGGACAGGGCCAGAGTAGCTGTAAAGCTCTTCAAGATCGAAAACTTCAGGCTTTTTGACTGGATCTGCATAAAGGGGAGAATTCTTAATCTTAACTTTAATTTTATAAACACATAGTTATGTACGGAAATATGTAATCTCTACCAGACATTGTTTGGGCATAGATTTTTACAGTTATGGATCATGTATCCTGAAGCGTTGCCTGGATCACTTATCCTTAGCGGATGGTGCAGGAACTCGGAGGATCAAGGATCCTTAACATTACTTATGATTTCTAACAATTATCCACGTTTTAATGCTTATACGCATGTAATGGACGTAGTGGACTAAATCTCAGCTAGAATCTCGGGAATATTCCATTTAAGATGCTACTTGGTGGCCAAGTAACGGTCATGTGAACATGGGCATGATCTTCCTAGAAAATAAGACTTGTGGTTAGCTTATTTAAAGGGGTTGATCAAGTGATTTTAGGCAGGCACAATTCACACTTCACCTTCACGAACACACTCTCGCAATTATCACAAACCAGAGCTCTCATCACACACTTAGCCAAACAATCGTTGTATCACACTTGATCAACATCCAAAGTTGTAATATTTCTTGTGCAATATAGTTGATAGTGATAGTTTTCAATATCCGAAGTTTTTATGCTGGCGATCTGCTAGCGATCAAGGGCTTTTTCCTCATAAAAAATCGTTGTGTTCATCTTCACATTCATCAAGCAATTCGTTTTTTCATTGTTCATCATTCAAGCACTCAACCTCACAAAATCAGATTTGGTTACATTATCCACATTGTGATTTTTGACCAAAACATTTTTGGCGCCCACCGTGGGGCAATCGGTGCTTCAATTCTGAAAATTTTGTTCATTTCATTCATTTTTGTTCGTCTCCATCAATCACATGGCTTCTTAGGGAAAATCCACTTCAAATGCCATGCCGGCGGTTACCTCATCTCAAGCCAGTGCACCGTTGCCTCCTATTCCCCCTGCATTCCAGAAGAATGCTGAAAATTCTCAAAGAAGACATCATCTATGAAAGGCTACATGGAACAACAGAGAAAACCAACCAGAGGATCCTTCACGAGATTGATGAAATAAAGAAGCAAAAGAGACCAGTGGAAAATCAGTCTCCACTCATGCATTGAGCATTGATTTTGCTACACCATCTTCAACAATCCAGCAGTCCAAAGGATCGATGACTCAACCCCAAGAATCCTATATCCTTCAACAAGGATCACTAGCAATGACGCAGCCTCAAGGATCCTCTATCCTTCAGCAAGGATCATTGGAGACAACTCGGGATCAAGGATCCTTCCTCCGTTCGGGAGGATATATGGGGACGTTTCCAGCTCAAGGATCCTACTTTCAGAATCAAGGATCCTTGTCTCAGGTTCAAGGATCCATGGATTACCCTCCAAGGCCTTCAGCACAAATGTATCCAGGATCCAACATCTTTCAGGATCAAGGATCCTCAAGGAGTCAGCCATTCAGAAGTTCTGAAGTACATGAAGGGGATTTCATTCTATGCAGACCATTGCTTCATTTGGTCCTACCATTGCACCAGACATGTCTTACCCTGGATATACTTCTGGGATACCAGTTCTAAACCAATCAGGAGGTAACAATTTGAATACGTCTTTCGGTACTAACTATGGCTCCATGCAGGATGCAGGTATCAATGAGGCTATGGTTAGGGAGCTCCAGAAGCTCAAGGATATGATATCTAGTGTACCGGGAGTGGTTAAACCCATTCCTGAGATTCCGGATGGCAGTCATAAGGTGTCTCGTTTTACACCTCCAATATCCAACACTGAGATATCAAAACGCTTCCAAACTCCAAATATGAAGCTCTATGATGGTACAACCGATCCGGAGGAGCATGTGGCACAATACGTGAAAGAATGGAGATCAACCCCATTCCAGAGAAATTAAAGGAAGCCTGTCTTTGCAAGGGTTTCGGATCCACACTCACTGGATCAGCATTGAAATGGCAGCTAAGTCTTCCTTCTTACTCAATTACTTCATTTTCACATTTAGTTAACTTGTTCAATAATCAATTTTCTTGTAGTAGATCTTTTGAAAGGTTAACTAGTGACTTGTATAGGATCACCAAATATCGTGATGAATCACTTAGAGATTACATCACTAGATTTAGTAGAGATCCTTAGAAATCCCTATTTTAGATATTTCCACTGCTGTGGAAGCCTTTAAAATGGGATTACTAAAAGATTCTCCATTCTATGATGATCTTGTTATGACACCATGCAGGAATTTAGACGAAGTAAGGAACAAGGCCCTAAGGTTCATCCGTTTAGAGGATAACAAGAGGATCCATGATAAGTTGTCAGGATCCTCAAAACAGGAGAATCAAGGATCCTTTCACAAGAATAATTGATCCAAGCAATACTCCAAGCATAATCAAAATGTTTATTCGGCTGAACAAGAGCAAGACGATGAGGATTATCCTCACATTTCTATTGTTTTTCTGCTGATAATAGTGAACTAATCATTTTTGTGCAGAATCTTGGTAAGAAAGCTAGGTGGTCCAAGAAGAATGAGAAGTCTACATCCAACAAGGATAAATCAAAATGGTGTTCTTATCATGAGGATTTCGGTCACCTCAATGATGAGTGTATAGCATTAAGGAATGAGATAGATTATCTTTTGCGCAAAGGTTACCTGAAGGAGCTGCTCGGAAGGAAGAAGTTAAGGATCCATGATTCTGAGAAAGTTTCTTAAAGAGCTCCTCCACCACCTCCTGATGCATAGATCTTTAACTTCATCTCGGGAGGCTCTGATATTTGTGGAACCTCGTTTTCTGCAGCTAAGTGGCACGCTAAGGAAACTAAGATGAAAAATGGAGATAGACACATCCAAGCCTCCGCTCTGACTCAGCAGAAAGTTATATTCTTTGATGAGGATGATCGTGTAGACATACAATATCCTCATCATGAAGGTTTAGTTATTACCTTGTTTATTTCTAATCACTTTGTTAACAGGATCCTTATCAACGGAGGAAGCTCGGTGAACATTATCCAACTTGATGTCCTCAAAAGAATGAATATTCCTGAATCTAAAATCGTTCCAAGAATATCAGTCCTTATGGGATTCAGCAGAGAAACAAAGATACGATGGGGGACCTCAAACTTGCAATCTACATTGAGGGAGTAAACTCTAGTAAAAAATTTGTGTCATTGATTGTTTATCATGTTGCAATGTTATTCTTGGCAGGCGTTGGATACACGATATGAAGGCAGTTCCCTTGACATATCACCAATGTGTTAAGCTACCAACACCTTAGGGAATGGTCAAGATAGAAAGTGATCAGCAGGAGGCGAAGAACTGTTACACCTATTCTGTGAAACCAGCTTCGAAACCGAGGAAGCATAGCAATTAAAGTATCCTCCAAAGGTGTCATAGAGGCAAGGGAGCAGAACATCAAGGATATTCCATTGGACCCTGAGGATCCTGAATCCAAAATTTTTATAAGATCCGAGATCCTGAATAGCATAGAGCAGTATCTGGTATCCATCTTAAAGAGAAGAAAGTCTACCTTCGCTTGGAAGCATGAAGCTGCACTCAAAGCTTTCAAGGATTATCTATCCTCTGCATCAGCTTTGATGAAACCAGAAGATGGAGAACCTTTATCCTATACTTAGTTGTTTCAAGTAACGCGGTAAGTGCGGCCCTAGTCAAGGATCATGAAGGCCAACAACATCCGGTATACTATGTAAGTAAAAGTCTACTTGATGTTGAGGCCAGGTATTCTCCATTAGAGAAACTAATTCTTGCTTTAATTATGGCTTCTATTAAACTTAGACATTACTTCGAAACTCAAACTATTGTTGTTAAAACTAACTTTCCCATTAAGAAGGTTCTCAGGAAGCCCGAGATGTCAGGAAGGATGGCAAAATGGGTTGTCAAGTTTAGTGCTTATGACATTAAGTATGAACCCAAGATTGCCATCAAGTCCCAAGCTTTAGTTGACTTTGTGGCTGATTTCAGTGGTGATCTACAAAGAGAAGCTAAATTGGAAGTGCAACAACTTGAGGAGACCAAGGATCCTTGGACACTCTTCACAAATGGAGCTTCAAATGTTAAAGAAAACTGGACTAGGTTTACTACTAAATTCGCCACATGGGGGAAATTATACCCCAATCCATTGCATCTGAATTCCAAACTGCCAATAAAGGATCGGGTATCTTCAAGTGTATTTAGCTAAGCAAAGGATCAGGTATCTTCAAGTGTATGTAGATTCATTATAAATTACTAATTATTATCATGGTTCATATACTGTCAAATGCGAAAAGATAATCAAATATTAAGAGATAGTCAGGAAACTGGCAGATTCTTTTGGGCTTTTCCCCAGTCTATTTGGGCTTGTCCCCAGTCTATTTGGGCGTGTCCCTAGTGTATTGGGCTTGTCCCGGTCTATTGCTTTTTTCAGTTTGACACAGGTACCTAAAGAAGAGAATGCAGAATCAGACGTTTTAGCTAACCTTGGATCATCCCTAAAGATGCTAGAGAATGTCAAGATACCTATCATCCATGCTTTGTCTCCTGCAATTAACGAAAATGAAGCAATGGAGATTGTGGAAGACGCTGCAATTTTACCTAGTTCCTATCTACGATGCAATGAGGATCCTGAGATCCAAGAAGTCTTGAAGGATTTTCATGAATGAGAATGTGGAAATGACACCGGGGGAAGAGCACTATTTTCAAGGATCCTCAGAACAGGATATTACTGGCCTACAATGAAGAAGAATGTTGTGTAATACACAAGGAAATGTGATGCTTGCTAAAGACATAGTAACATTCTTCATTGACCAGCGGAACCTCTGCATCCTATATCCTCCTCTGGGCCATTCATGAGATGGGGAATGGATATAGTAGGCAAGCTTCCCAAGGCACCAGGAGGAAAGGTGTTCATGCTAGTCATGACAAACTATTTCTCTAAATGGATAGAAGCAGAAGCTTTTACTCAAGTCTGAGAAAAGGAAGTTATATCCTTCATTAAGCGAAACATTATTACTAGATTCGGAATTCTTTCTGAAATTATTTGTGATAATGGATCCCAATTTATTGGGAGTAGAAGTACTAACTTTTGTGACAGATGGCAAGTTATTAACAAAGAATGGCTAGAGCATATAACAAGAATGTCAGGATCAGAAGACTTCAAGTTGGTGATATGGTATTAAGGAAGACATTTCGGAATACCACGAATCCTACTGATGGCAAGTTGGCACCAAAGTGGGAAGGTCCCTATCTCATTAAAGCTGAAGCTAGAAAGGGGGCATATCGTTTCCTGACCATGGATGGTGATCGCCTACCAAGAGCGTGGAATGTGGTTCATTTAAAGAAGTACTTTATGTAACAAGGATCAAGGATCCTTAGAGATTCTGATATCTAGTCCAGATCAAAGAATCCTGAAAAGATATATGATCCTTCCTTCGGTAACATTTTGCTAATTCTTTCATATCATACTTATTATTTATCATGAGAAAAGGGTGTTAGATTTTTAACATCCAATTTTATCAAGTTTTAAGTTTTGCAGAATTTTCACAAAGATTCAAGTGGTTGGCCAACCCTCCAAAGTTTTTGGGTTTATCCCCAGTTTTGGGTTTATCCCAGTTTTTGGCTTGTGCCAGCTTAAGGTATCCAATACCTTCTACGGTTTAAAGGTTTTCACCTTTCACACGAATTGGGTTATGACACCCCGCCAGTAGCGCACGCTATCCAAGTATAGTTCGAGGCAATGGGACCAGTACCCGCTTTAGGGGATGACAATTTCATTGCTGTTGACTATATGTAGGATCTCAAGTATAATGGTAGACGTACCATACATCCGTTCCTAAGGTTTCTAACGTTTTCACGTTATCTAAGGTTTTGGCATTTTCATGTTACTTACGATGGGCTAGTCGCCAGTTTGGGCCACCCGCAGTATCCTAAGGTTTCTAACGTTTTCACGTTAGCTTAAGCTTTGGGCTTGTCCCCAGT
The DNA here is from genome assembly GCA_947069175.1 of Scalesia atractyloides. Classification (NCBI taxonomy): domain Eukaryota; kingdom Viridiplantae; phylum Streptophyta; class Magnoliopsida; order Asterales; family Asteraceae; genus Scalesia; species Scalesia atractyloides. The sequence goes on from CAMTDV010000019.1 coordinate 54,554,385, forward strand.
TTGTTGGGCTTGTCCCCAGTTTATTGGGCTTGTCCCCAGTTATCATTGGCCTGTTCCAGTTTGTTGGGCTTGTCCCAGTTTATTTGGGCTTGTCCCCAGTTGTTTGGGCTTGTCCCCAGTTGTTTGGGCTAGTCCCCAGTTTGTTTGGCTTAGTCACAAGTTGATTTCAACAGGTTTTGGAGCCTCGTAGATTCACAAGTTGATTCAAAAAGGATCCTGGATCCTTAAAGTTAATCCAACAGTGGCTTATTTGTTTGTACAAAGGTAGTTCCTAAGGATTCAAAATCCTAACTTGGATTTTCTGGTATGCTTTATTCTCATACTTGTTTATCTTATTGACTTCACCCTGAACCTTGCAATTAAAGGTATATGACTTATTTACTTGTATCTAATCAGATTTTCTCTATGATTATTTAATACCAGAATTGGCAAATGTTTAACAACATGAATTTTTCTAAATTCTTATAATGACAAACTTATAATTTTTCATATACAATCTATTTGAATGTGGAAACACAAGCATATCAAGTAAACTTTACCAAACAAGTGAACAACACCAAGTATAGTTAAAAGGTTAAAATTTCTATCAAAACCCTGCTAAGGTTACTAAAATGCTCAACCCGGGCTTTTACTAGCTCCGCGGCCGGTCCACTCGGGTTGATACATGGTGTCACTAATTGTTTAAGTGAAGGAAGGTTAAGAGCGAAGGGGCTAAAGAGCTTCATCCTCCACAAACAGAAGGATTTTCTGATCCTTAAAGAAAAGGGAGTTATCTTTAACCCTATATTTCGCAATGATGTTATGGCAGGCCTTATCAGTGGCGTCAAGCAGTGTAACGGCTAGTTACATGCGGCAACGGCTAGTTCTCATCCAACGAAAATATGACAGACTTTATTCACATCTTATCTGCCATATTTGGGGGCAATTATTTGGGCATAGATTTTTATAGTTATGGATCATGTATCCTGAAGCATTACCTGGATCACTTATCCTTAGCGGATGGTGCAGGAACTCGGAGGATCAAGGATCCTTAACATTACTTATGATTTCTAACAATTATCCACGTTTTTAATGCTTATACGCAGGTAATGGAGTAGTGGACTAAATCTCAGCTAGAATCTTGGGAATATTCCATTTAAGATGCTACTTGGTGGCCAAGTAACGGTCATGTGAACATGGGCATGATCTTCCTAGAAAATAGGACTTGTGGTTAGCTTATTTAAACAGGTTGGTCAAGTGATTTTAGGCAGGCACAATTCACACTTCACCTTCACGGACACACTCTCGCAATTATCATAAACCAGAGCTCTCATCACACACTTAGCCAAACAATCGTTGTATGAAACTTGATCAACATCCAAAGTTGTAATCTTTCTTGTCCAATATAGTTGATAGTGAAAGTTTTCACTATTCGAGGTTTTTATGCTGGCGATCTGCTAGCGATCAAGGGCTTTTCCTCGTAAAAATCGTTGTGTTCATCTTCACATTCATCAAGCAATTCGTTTTTTCATTGTTCATCATTCAAGCATTCAACCTCACAAAATCAGATTTGGTTACATTATCCTCATTGTGATTTTTGACCAAAACAGACATATTGGATGAAGAGTATTGGCTTGAACTTGAGTGAAGGGACGTAAAACTTATATCACTTTCAGGTAATTTGTAAATTGCTTTGATTCTTTCCTCAGACTCTGCAGTAGGAGGGGCTCGTTCCTTGAGATTCACTGCAAGAAAAAGGAAATATCAAGATGTTAGTTCAGGATGTAAGATTTGGATACATTTGGGGATATCCCTAAAACCCTAAATCCTACCAGTGGTCAGCCACTTCATCGGAAGGTCAACACCTTCGTCGATGGAGTCCCTCTTAACAAAGAAGAACTTGCGTTTCCAATCATCCTCATTTTTGTCACTTTGAGGATGAGAGGGTTGTTAGAGGTGGAAAAAAGAAAGAATCGACTAGAACCGTGTGATCTTAGGAATGCACAAGTCAGGGATGTGATGGGTCTTGATCTGGTCAAGTACAATCAATACCCTTCAGATCATAGGCATGGTTTGAGCAAAGCTGAGGCCGGTGGTACGTAAAAACTGCATGATAAACTCAGGAAATGGGTATCGAAGGCCTAAAGAAAAGGGGTAGGCTAGAAAACAGATCCACTCCTTGGATACCGCATTTGATCGTAGATTCCGGTCAAATGGCCGGATAATAGCCCCGTCGGGAAAGGCGCCGGAAGCCCTGAGAGAGGCGATATCAGCGTTATCGAAGGAGCACACTCCTTCTCTGGATTCTTGAGAAGATTCTGGTCGGTGAAAGTTGGGGTGGAATCGCCGGTATGTGATCGCTTTCGAGTAGCCATGGAGGAATCGAGAACAGAACAAAAGAAACGAAGAGAAATTAGGAAAAGAGGGAGAAAATACCTGAGAATTCCGAATATGTTATGATAAGTATCCAAAGAAAAGGAGAAGATATAGGCTAGAGATAGATAGCAATGAGTAAAAATCGCGTTGGAAGTTGCACCAAGTCACATCAATCTCTAATCCCAAGAAGCAACATCGAGTGGGTAAAGAAAAAAATATCCGTTTGGATTAGAGAATCCCAACACTATATTTTTGGGACAATTAGTTATGGGTGGAATTTTCTGACTCATATACTGAGGATATATCTTGACCTTACAAATTGATTACAGCGACCAGATATTAACCAGGATATTGGTAACATCCTGCGGAGTATCCTACTCGTTACTAATGATTTTCTTTGGATGCAAGGTACCAACGTTCACAGAGCTTGGTCCTCCTGAAGACTCGGTCATGACGGTTGAAAGAAAGACGTTGGAGGCCGGAAGAAAGGGTCTACAACGGTCAAGAGGGAATATTCGAAGGATCCCTAAAATGTAGGATAGTTAGTTAGTCTTGTTTACTATTTAAAGGGCACTTGGATCAGCAGTAAGACACACATCATCTCGCACTCTTCCACTTTCTGATTACAGAAACACTCGAAAACGCTCACTACACTCACATTATTCAAACATTGTAACACTTAGAGTTGATCCAAGCATTATCCCGAAGTTGTATCCTGTTGTTTGATCAATAAGAAGAACAAGGCAGCTGGCGATTGTCAGCTCCCGAGGTTTTATGCTGGTGATCTAGATTGATCAAGGGCTTTCCTTGTATATCACGTGTCAACCTTTACTTTATTGCATTTTTTTTACGAATTATATAGTTCTGTATCCTGGAACTATATCCTGAAACTGCTTATATTTTCAATCAAGTTATCACATTTTTATCTAATCTACATAGCACACTACCTTACAAAACTAATTTGATCACTAAATTGCTTCGGTAATTTTTGACCAAAACAAAGATTCCCCTCAAAACCTGTCATTATGGTTTAAACCCTACCAGAATTTAGTGTAAACCTTTCAGCACAGCGCATAAACGAAATATGAAGAATCTCTCGTAGTTTACACTTTATCCCATACGCTTAACCACAAAATTTCCTTTGACCCTATTACTCTGTGTCTTTTGACTAATCCTTAGTCTAACCTGATTTACGTCCCCGCATACCTAACTTTGCGAGCATATTTCCACAAAACGGTTCCATCATCTCAAGAACATTGGAAGACAGAGATACAAGTTTATCAACACCCAGATGAAAGTGATGGTCTTGTATTGCTAGATTCATTATTCCATAACAGTTTCCCCTTCTAAGCTAGTCTATCCCCTAGTTGTTGCACTGGTGGCCACTTACCGTATAATGCGACAGTTAGTTATTGTTGTTGATGTAGACGCAGCTCTCACTCCATGGTTGTGGTCGCAATACATATTTGAAACTTTATGCATAAACTCCCATCAAATGTGTGCTCAAATTTTTAAAGAACTCGATAAACTTGCCCTTTATTCCTTGGTGACAACTCCTTGAACTTTGAAGGTGGTATTGTATTGCTACTATGACCCTACCATTTTGAACATATTTTTTTGTGTCTTCGAAATTAAATCTCTTGGCGACGTATGTGATATTCCTAATACGCACATTTTAGTTAAAACTTTCAAACTTCTTTGAATACACGTTCGACTAATTTACACACTCAATTTCATACGTGGATCTTAGTGAACCTATTCTAATTCGCGGATGGGCAGCTCAACGACTCTGAAGAACACTCCGATTGAACCGGAGCACTACGAATTCGATCAACCATTATTTTTCTACATAATTCTTATTGCGTCAACACCTTCAATGTAATGCTCTAACAACCTGTGGCGTCATTTTATTTCTATTTATACCGCTTGTGTGAGACCCAACTACATCCACATCATCAGATTTACTGTCTCACTAGTGATTCTAAAACAATTATGAAGAATGGATTGATGACAATCGCATCTTGGTATATTCTTCAGGTATTATCTTGTTGTGCTAAAATCAAGTCATAGTCTTGACTAACCTTGTCATATGCTAATCCTCGCATGGCTAAATCACTTTCTACGAACGTTACTCGAGGAGCGAGTAGCCATACTTAAGTTCATCAAGTGCAGGAGCATAAAATAAAATTTTCTACCTTCGTGAAGTATACCAAGGTTAACACCCAATCCGTGTGAAATTGCCATACTTATGTATAGCTTCATTGATTTCTTTGTTCGTATTTATCGTTCTTCGACTGAAAGCTGTCCAATCTATTACAATCAACTACAACCAAAATGTCATGATCAGTTTTAACCCAAAAATCTCATTACCCTCCGTATAAACGCGTCGAGACGTTAACATCCTGAAATAAAGGGCATAATGCCCGACTTGAGTTTTCATCCAATCCGTTGATAAATCTACCCAAATAACCAGTTTCATACAATTAATATTATTCCTTTCTAGAAGTCTTCCGTACGATGGCATCATAACTGTTATCTTGTAGGGGTAACTGTACCATTTCTGATCTTCGGTAGCGATGCCTCATAACAACAAATCCCTCTGACACTCACTTTGAACTATTTCCACCCGGTTACGTTGGGTAAGTTACCGGTGGTGCTCTCAACACACGTGATCCTAGAATTTGAGTAATTTAGCCTTTAACAAACTACCTTAACATAATTCCAGTTCGGTTTATTTTGTTGACCCTTCGTCTATGACGTATGACATTCGTGTCCATTCGGGTAACCTTAAAAAATACATTAGATACACTTGATATGTGAAGTGTTGGCTCCTTAATATTCTGATCGCTCTATGATAACAAATGTGTTGAGCTCACCTAAACTATATTTTGTGCAACCCCGCGCCATATATGTTAAATACACCAGTCAACATTATACCGATGTATGTCACACCAGTGTTCCAACTCTTGTGAGCATCTCTCGTTCTCCCGTGCTTGACATAATTGTTATGACATTCTTGATTATCGAGCTCCCATCAACTCAACTTATAATTATACATAAGACCACATACAAAATGACATGTAGCAATGTATTCCTTAGTGTATTCCTTGATAGCCTAACGTAAACTCCATTCGAAATCCATATGCAAGAATTCACTTCATTATATTACGACCCTTCAAGCCTTAGAGGCGTCACCTACTAAAATTTGAACTTTGGTGTCATTTCCATGACAATAGCTATACCTGGTTACTAGGCAGTATGCTATGCTATCTTATTCGTGAAAAAGAAACTGGACCACCAGACTTCAATACCATGATACCATTTTGAAATTGCGTCATCTCCTTACTTTCGTGTACACCTACATTGTAAGCGGCTTTCTATAGTTTTGCTAGTCACACTTATGTACACCTACTCTTGCTGGAATCGATTTGGTTGCTATGACAATTTATATTCTGTACCTATATAATTCCTTGTAACTTGTTCGAATGAACAACTGAATCATCACAATCATGTTGTTTGATTTTGTCCCATCTCATTAGTACCGCCATATGATTTTACTCTCTCCTTTTAATGAACTTTCAATCATGGTCCTAAAAGTACCATAAGATAAATTTCTGGACGAAGATTCTTTCAACAAGGGGATGATGTGACACCTGGCATTTTCAGGTTAACAACATTACCACAAACTCGTTATCTCAAACATTCATTCATACATTTTAATTGATTAGGGATAATTAAGTGTGTCGGTTAGTACACAAACACTTGCGTAACGATAATTCGGGAATTACGAAATCACACACGAGTATGTACTCGAACATTAGCGACCAACATGAATACTATTCTCGGGCAATTAAATAAATACAAATTATGTGAAGTTATATGTTATGTGACTTATATGTTCATCTTGTAATTTATGTGAAACTGCGTACCTACACGCGTAACAACGTGTTATGGACGAACCCATAACTGGAGTATAGTGTATACCTTAGCCTAAATTTCGAGGACGAAATTTCAGTAACATGGGGAGAATGTGACAACTTAGAAATATCTCTCTTACTCCAACGTTTTCAAACTCATGCTTATTCAATTATCGGGATGAAAATTCTTTCAACTTGGGATAATGTGACATTCCGGAAAAATCAGGTATTTCCTTTGTATTTATATGATTTAATCTTTCAGATATACATACACAGAATAAACTCATGTCCGAATATTTGACAATTTATAATAAGTGTTTAGTTATTTAACGGCTTATATTATATGTTCCATTAAAAATCCGAACCTGAGCTCAAACCATTTCAACCTTGCGCGAACCCAACCCGCTACCACACACCTCGCGACCCAAGTAAACCCAACCCGACACCCCCTTACCCTTTCTCGGCCCATACACCTAACCCCCCCTGTGTTTCTTGGAGAACAAGTTTGAGTTATAAATAAAAACAAGTTTATAAATTACAAAACCCTAATCCTCCCTTCCCCTTGAGAGTTCGACGGCAGCAGCCCCCCCTCTCATCAATCACACATCTCTCTCCCTAATTTTCATTCCGGGTTAAGGTTAGTAATGTTCTTATGTGTTGAACCTGCGTTTTCGTGATGATTATTGCTAATATATGTCTAGGGTTGTTGTGTTTTGATATACAAGATGATAGATGATTGATAACATGCTAATACATGATATTACTAAGTCGTAGGATCGTTATAACGCGTTCTAGTATCATACGATTGCGAAACTGTAGGCTGATTAGTATTTACAGCCAACTTCAGTTGGCTGTAAACGAGTCGTAACATAACAAAAACGGATTTTCTGAAGTCTAAACCGTAGGATTTTGAATAACGCTTTTAATGGCGCTGGAATCACATTTTTCTGAGGTCGGTTACTATTTTAAAATAATTATTTCATGCAGCAGCTGAAGCTTCGTTTTTTCTGCAGAAATTACGTGTTGTTTGCTGTGTCATATCTTGTAATCCGGATAGAATTAGGTCATGAAATTCGTACAGTAGTTGGAAAGGGTGTCGCCGAAAATCTAATTTCTCAATCGGCTGGCTAATGATTTCTAAATGAATTTTTCCGTGGACTGCAGTCAGAAAGTGACGAATCTGACTGCAGCCTAGTAAATGATTTTTTTGTAAATAATCGGTAATGAGTTAGGATTGGAAAATTTTTATACAAAGTTTTACAGACCGTTTGACCGATTCTGTAAATTAATTGGAATTTTTGGAATAGGGAACTATTTTATAAAAATAGCCGAAAACGGCCCAGTTCTGGACACTTAAGCTGAAACACAATAAGTTGTTATATGTGCATCTGGATGTTTGTATATGCTATCTGTGAATAGCCGAACCCGTTTTATGGTGACTTAAATGTTATATAACTTGTTTTTGTGCCATGATCATAGATGATTATATGTGGAATATATATATAAGTTGTCAACATGATTGCATGATTCGTGTTAAGATACGTGTATGGATTTCGTGTCTTACATGAGCACACTAATAAACTAAATGGTAATCATATTAGGACGTGATTGACCAACCTCAACTCATAATCATTTAAAAGTCTAACCGAGCAATTAAAGGTGAGTTCACGGCCCCTACTCTTTTAAATATTTTAAAAACAAGGGGGAGAAAGCATGCGCTACATTACGGTTAAAGTAATGTCATAATATTACGGTAAAGTAACGTCACAACTATTAGGGTTATGTTATACGGTTATGGTCACAAGGAAGCATTCTATCACAATGTCAGTTCCCTTAAAACTTATGATGCCGTTAGTATTGGATTATAGCGAGGGAATTTTGGTAGTACTACTGCGCCCGACAAGCCCCACTCGAATGGTCGCGCCAGTTAGACCGAACGTTGATGGTCACGGGTGTAGAATTTGCCTAACACTTAGCCATGGTTAGTGATAGACCTGGCACAACAGGGGCAGCAACGTCAGCTTCGGATCGAACACTTTGTTGACATGGCCTAGGTTAGCTACCTAAACATATAACATAAACTGCTTTCGGGGTTTTGAATTGTGAACAACTTATAACAACACCACTCAGGTTTTGAATCGGGAACAACTTATAACAACACGATTCAGGTTTTGAATCGGGAAACTTGAACATTCTAATTCGGGTTTAGATAGGGGTTACCTATCGTAACATACTGGTTTGGGATTTGAACCAGTGGAAACAACTTATCTTATATCTGTAAACTAAAACCTGTGAACTCACTCATCATAATTGTTGACACTTGATGTTTACATGTTTTCTCAGGTTGCTAAGGTAGCACACATCAGGACTAGGATGCATTATGGTGTCGCATCATTTCATCAAATATTTAGACACAACTTTAATTACATTAACTATTTTGGTTTTGTAATTATTACGCTTCCGCAACTAATTGTATAAACAATATTTTATCATTAATGAGTCAAACAGAATATTTTTTTTAAACTCATATAGTGGTCATTCAGTATGACTAATGACTTGATCCTGGTTTGTCACGCGTCTCGGGTAAAACCCTGCAATGGATTTTTGAGGGTGTGAAAACATTCATATCCTAACCATCTTGAGCGAGTCTTCAGGGAGACCAAGCTTTTCATATCCGTTGGTACCTTGCAACCAAAGATTAATGTTAATAGCGAGTAGGATACCCCCGCAGGATGTTACCAATATCCTGGTTCAGTATCCTGGTCGCTAGCATCATATATATAGTATCAGGATATGTCATCAGGATATAAGTCAGAAATTCCACCATAACAATTGTCCCCAAAAATATAGTTGTTGGGATCCTGGAACCCAAATGGGTATATTTTTCCCTGCGCAGATCGAGGCACTTAATGGACACGACTGTGATTTGACAGGCTGCAACTCCCCACGCGGATTTCACTCCATGCCTATCTATCTTGCCCCTATATCTTCTCATTTTTTGTTTGAAAATCAGCCATCCTTCTCAGAAATTCCAGGTAATTTCTTCCTCTCTTTCTAAAAATTCTATTGTCTATCTCTTTCGATGGCCGCAAGAACCCGATCACCTCCGGCAAGTCGTCCTCCCTTTTCAAAACATGCTCAAAAATCCTGAGAAGGAGATATGCACCTTTGATAACGCCGACATCGCGGCACTTAGGGCTTCCGAGCCTTCCCCGATGGAGCGGTGATCCGTCCGTTTGACCGAACCCTTCGGTCAGACGTGTCGTCCCATGAGTGGATCTGCTTCTCGGCATATCCTTTTTCTCTCGGTCTCCGGTATCCTTTCCCCGAGTTCATAATGCAATTCTTTCGTAAAACTGGTCTTAGCTTTGCTAAATAATGCCCATGGTTTGGAGGTTGTTGATTGTACTTAATCAAATCAAAACCTTCCACTTCCTGATCTCTGCATCGAGGACATCCCCATAGCCTACCGTCTTCGTTCCCACGGAAATAGCCGATTCTTTGCTCTTCTCCACTTCTACAACCCCCTCCTCCTCAAAGTAACAAAAATAAGGATGAGTGGAAACGCAAATTTTTCTTTGTTAGACGTGACTCCATCGCCGAAGGGGACACCTTCTGGTGAAGTGGTTGACCACTGGTAGGATTTAGGGTTTTAGATTATCCCCAAATATATCTTGATGTTATATCCCAAACTTAGATTCTTATTTCTTCCATGCACGAACTTCAAGGAACTAGCTCCTCCTACTGCAGAGTCTGAAGATGGAATTAAAGCAATTTACAAATTACCTGAAAGTGACAGAAGCTTCTCGTCTCATCACCCAAGTTCAAGCCAATACTCTTCATCCAACATGTCTAGTAAGGATTATATATATTTTCTGTACATAGTTACGTAATAATGAAATTAAAGTTAAAATGAAAATTCTCCTTTTATGCAGACCCAGTCAAAATGCCTCAAGTTTTCGATCTTGAAGAACTCGACAGCTACTCTGGCCCTGTCCAAGTGAAGAAGGAACCCAGCAAACCATCCACTATATCTAAGCCTACAACCAGTTCGAAGGGAACGGTCATGCTCAAGCCTTCTCCTTGCCACAAAGCCACGCGCTTCCAGTTCTCGAAAGAGAAAAGAGGCAGACTCTCCTGCTACCCCTGAGGCTTTTTCCTATGAGAACCATGGATTCCTTGAATACAGTGGATTCATGACCTCCTTCCTTAACCAGGTATGTATCCTTATCTTGTATCCTGCACACATATGCTTAATTGATATCCTGATTAAATTATATACGTTGATACCTGCATTCTGGATTATAGGGTCTTGAACGCCTGACAAATCTCTACGAGGACGCCTGTGGGACCGCCAAGATGCTGGAATCCCGGTTAAAGAAGGCTGAGACGACCATTATGGATCAAGGGAAGATAACCGCCGCCAAGTCTCAGCATTATGAGGACAAATACAAAGCTATGACCCAAGAAGCCAGGCCGCTGTCAATAAGGCTCATCAGGATGCCCAGGCCAAGATGGATGCCGCTCAACTCCAACATGAGCAGGATATGAACTCCTATTGGGAAGGCCTTAAAGGTTATGTTGTTATTTCTCTCCTCCAAGCCAGGAAAAAGATGGCTTATGAAGCCAAGGCCGCGGGCTTCGAATGTCCAACTTGGAATAACGATGCTTGGGAGGCAAAGCTAAAGGATCTTGGTGGGAACCCCGTGGAGTATCCTGCCAAACCCGAGGTTGGAGCTTCTTCCAGGGTAGCTGAGGTGACGGTAGAGACAGGTGGCGAAGCTGGCTAGGATCCTGGGGTTAAAGCTGACCCAGGTGCTGGTGGAGATGGTGAAGCTATGGTTGAAGGTGTTGCCCCGTGAGAGGGTGGCTTAATGGGCGATGATGGATATTATTGCTTAGGCTGGAGCCCACTTTTTAATCTGAATGGTCTGTAATCCCCTAAACAATTTTACTTTTCCTGCACTTGAACAATTTATATTTCCTGTACCTTAAACATTAGTTTGTTTGCGATGACCTGAGGTGGAGGGATCCTGAGTTTCAGGACGAAGCATTCGGTCATAGTGTTTATATGCTTTAGAACTTATCACATTCTTGGTGGATGGGTCATGGTTTAAGACGAAGCCAAGAATGTGACATTTTGGTTTGTTAATAATAAACTAACCTTTCTGCTTTATCTGTTGCTGTTATTTTTATTTTGAGAGACATGTTTTTAAACATCCTGATCAAATATGTGCTCGGGATACTGATAAATTTTTGTCACCTTTAATGAAAAAATGTTAGACAAAAACTTGGTTGAATATAATGTTTATAGAAAACTTAAGTTATTTAAATAAGACCTCCAAAACTCGATAAATAAGAAATCATACCAAGAATACTTAGGCAAAAACTTTCGATTCCAACCTTTGAATCCTTTGCGATGTCCCCAGCATGGATGTCCCATGTCTGTGAAGGATATTGCATCAGCATAAGACATACTTAAGTATCCCTTCACTTGGTGATTAAACTTCGGAGCTTTTTTTTCACAAAAGAATGTGTGTAGTCACGATTTGTCATAACTTTGTTAAAAACTTTAGCTTTAATGGGGATAAATCTTTAACATCCTGGGATAAACCCTTAGTATCCTGGGGATAAACCCATGTTTTCGTGCGCTCCAGGCGGGAGTGTATAAACTCCAAGACTTAGAAAGGTGAAAACCTTTAAACCTTAGAGAGTATGAAAATACCCTTTCATGAGAGAGGGTGATCAATCCTCATATACCTTAAGGATCCGAGATATAGACAACAATAACGAAATTGTCAGCCACTTTTACATGAACTGGTCCCGCCATCTTTAACTATACCCGGATACTTGCGCTCCAGGCGGGGTGTTTAAACCCAATTCGGAAGAAAGGTGAATACCTTTAAACCTGTGAAGTGATCGGAATCCCTTAAACATGAGAGAGGGGGCCAGTCCTCTAATCTTTCGATCCATCTAGAGCAAGTATCCTGAAGCATTACCTTGAAGCATATCCTACAAAACACCTTTAAACTAAGGTGGGTGTTAGCTTGGCTAACACTCCTCCGATGCTTAAGTCAGTATTGGGTTTCAAAGAATAATAACTTAAATTAAATATATATATATATATATATATATATATATATATATATATATATATATATAAGAGATGGAATTCATACCGTCCTGAGTCATAATTCAAATACTAAACTCACTTGAAATAAGCTTTAAGATGTATAGCATTATGGGATCTTGGTATCATATCTCCCTCCATGGTCTTGAGCCGGTATGCTCCTTTTCCTGATTCTGACTCAATCTAGTATGGCCCTTCCCATTTTGGAGCTAACTTCCCATCAGCAGGATTAGTCGTATTCTAAAACGCTTTTCTCTATACCCAATCTCCAACTTGGAATCTTCTGTTTCTTAAATTCTTGTTGTACGACTTGGCTGTCCTTTGTTGGTATGCTGCCATCCTCAGCTTTGTCGCATCCCTTGTTTCATCAATAATGTCCAACTCTTGACATAAGACTTGAGGATTCGCTTCAGGATCCCGTAGGCTTGACCTTGCTGTGTGTATTACCATCTCTGTTGGAATCACTGCTTCTGCCCCAAACACCAAAGAAAATGGGGTTTGCCCAGTAGCATTCTTCACAGTTGTTATATCAGCCCAATGACAAATGGTAATTCTTCTACCCATTTTCCTTTTTTAGCACCTAACCTTTTCTTCAAATTATTGAAAATTATCTTGTTCGAGGATTTTGCATGTCCATTAGCTTGAGGATGCACCAGTGTTGACGTGATCATCTTAATTCCCCAACTTTTTCAAAAATCAGTAGTCCTTTTGCTGATGAATTGGGAACCATTATCACAAATTATCTCCGCTGGTATCCCGAATCTTGTCAGGATATTCCTCTTGATGAAAGATACCACTTCTTGATCCCTTACTTGGACAAAGGCTTCTGCTTCAACCCACTTGGATAAATAAAATGTCATTGCTAGCATGAAAACCTTTCCTCCAGAGCCTTTGGGAGTTTTCCCACTATATCCATCCCCATTTCATAAATGGCCAAGGAGACATGATAGGATATAATGGTTCTGCATGCTGATGCAGTATACTGCTATGTCTTTGACAGGCATCACATTTCTGAGCATACTCCATAGCATCCTTTCTCAAGGTTGACCAGTAATACCCTGTTCTCAATACCTTCGAGAATAAAGACCTGCCCCAATATGGTTGCCACAATCTCCTTCGTGTATATCCTGAAGCACCTCCTTGGTTTCAGGATCCTCTAAGCATCTTAGGTATGGACCTGCAAGAGATTTCCTATACAAGATATTATTTATTATTGCAAAACGAGATACCTTCATCCAGAAAGTTCTAGGATTCTCATCCTTTGGAACATCTCCTTCTTGTAGATACTTCATGATTGGAGCCATCCAGGATTCAGGATCCTTTTCATGACATCCATCATCAGGTTCCTGGATACTCGCTACTTCCTTATCCCGAGGCTTGAAAAGTTCCATCGCAGGATACAAGATATGTAGTATTGGTATCTGAGTCCCCCCGGTATCCTGACAGTAGATCCTAAATTTGCTATAGCGCCTGCTTCAGCATTTTCTTCTCTTGGTACCTATTCAAGTGTAATATTTTCGAAATATCGTGCTAATTTTTTAACAATTTCAAGATATTCAGCTAACTTTTCACCTTTGACTGCATAAGATCCATTGAAATGGTTAGTAATCAACAGGGAATCTACATACACTTGTAAACAATTAACATTCATGTTCTTAGCTAATTCTAATCCTGCTATCAGAGCTTCATACTCATCTTCATTATCAGTAGCAAGAAATTCACATCTAATAGCCTGGGGTAATATGTCCCCCTGTGGCGATTTTAGTAGTATCCCTAATCCTACACCTCTTACATTAGATGCACCATTAGTATATAATATCCAAGATCCTGAATTCTCACCTAACTATTGTACTTCTAGGTTGGCTTCAGTTTGAATATCACTACTAAAATTTGCCACAAAGTCTGCTAGAGCCTGAGACTTTATAGCATTTCTGGGCTCATATACTAAATCATATGCACTGAATTTTACGTACCACTTAGCCATTCTACCAGATGTTTCAGGTTTCCTAAGCACATTTTTAACAGGATAATTGGTTTTAACATGTATCCTATGTGTTTCAAAGTAATGTCTAAGCTTAGTTGATGCCATGACTAGAGCTAATATCAATTTTTCTAAGTGTGAGCATCTAGTTTCAGCATCTAACAAACTTTTACTAACATAATAAATAGGATACTGCTGACCTTCGTGATCCTTTACCAAAACAGAACTTACTGCATTCCTTGATACTGCAAGATATAGGGATAAAAGTTCACCATCCTCAGGTTTCATCAGCAGAGGTGCACTGGAAAGATATCGCTTCAATTCTTGCAGGGCAGCTTCATGTCTTTCACCCCATTCGAACTTTCTGTTTTTCTTTAGGATATCATAGAATTCCTTGCATTTTTCTGAGGATCTTGATATGAACTTGTTTAATGCCGTTACTCTTCCTGTTAATCTCTGAACATCCTTCATGTTGGATGGCGATTTGAGATCCAGGATAGCTTTAATCTGTTTTGGACTTGCTTCTATCCCTCTTTTGGTCACCAGGTATCCTAAAAACTTTCCTTGCCCCCACTCCAAAATGGCACTAAGCAGGATTCAGCTTCATATTATACTGGTCCAGGATATTGAAGGCACACTCTAAATCCTAGAGGTGATTCTCCGCTTTCTTGGATTTCACCACCATATCATCAATATATACTACATTGTGTCCCCAGTTTGTCTTTAAACATGATATTGACCAGCCTCTGATATGTTGCACCTGCATTTTTTAGACCAAAAGGCATGGCAGTATAACAGTATATACCTGTGGGTGTCATGAATGTTGTGTCTTCTTGATCGGACGACTCCATCTGGATTTGCTGAAATCCTGAGGATGCATCCATAAAGGTCAGCATTTCATGGCCGGCAGTTGCATCTACCATCGAATCTATATGAGGTAATGGGAATGGGTCTTTAGGACAGGCTTTATTGAGGTTCGTGTAGTCTACACAGACTCTCCACTTCTCATTCTTCTTTTGGACCACCACCACGTTTGCTAGCCATTTGGAAAACTTGACTTCCCTAATCATCTTGGACTTAAGCAACCTTTCAACCTCCTCTTGTATAATTGCATTTCGTTCAGGAGCGAATTTCCTTCTCTTTTGTTGAATGGGCCTGAAAGATTTGTCAATTCCAAGTTTGTGAGTTATAATATCTTTCGATATACCTGTCATGTCTTCGTGTTTCCATGCAAACGTGGACATCTTGTATTTCAAAAAGTTAGTAAGCTGATTCTCAATGTCCTGAGGGATATTGGCCCCTACAAGCACCAAGATATCTGGATTATCCTGATCCAGGATAAGTTTCTTAACATCCTGCTCCGAAGTTTCCACGATATCCTTGTCTTGTATCTTTAATTGCTACCCTGCTCTGGATTTTGTTGACTCCTTCATCGAAGAGGAGTAGCATTCCTTCGCCTCCTGTTGGTCGCTTTCCACTTTGACTACCCCCCAAGGAGTAGGAATCTTGACACATTGATGATAGGTGGAAGGTACAGCTTTCATGTCATGAATCCATGGCCTGCATAATATAATATTGTTGCAGGATAATGAATCCATGACACAAAACGTCGCATTGAGTTCATTCCTTCAACGTATACAGGCAACTATATTTCTCCAACAGTGTTATTTGCTTCTCCACTGAACCCTACAAGCATAGTGGACTTCGAGGTAATCTCCATTCCGGGATGTTCATCCTCTTCAGGTCTCTAGCTGAATGATGTTGACCGAGCTGCCATTGTCCACCAATATCCTGCGTACAAAATGATTAGCAATATATAACGTGATTACCAGACCATCATGATGAGGATCCTGAATGCTATCTCGGTCGTCACTGTAAAAAATTATCACTTTGTCAGTTGTAAGTGTTGTCATCGTCGTTGGCTTGTCCCCTCTTTCTGCCTTTTCCTCTTTGGCATGTCTCTTGGCTGCAGAATAAGAGGTTCCGCATATATCGGATCCTCCGGATATGAAATTGATTATCTTGGCGTCTGGGGGAGGTGATGCTGCTCGTTCAGGATCCTTGTCAGTATCTTGACCCTTATTCTTCTTCCTGCCGATAAGATCTTTTAAGTAGCCTTGCTTAGCAGATAGCTTATCTCCTTCCTCAGGGCTATGCAATCTTCCGTCACATGTCTAAAATCTTCATGGAAGGCACACCACTTGGACTTATCCTTCCAATCAGCCTTTTGTTGGTTCTTCTTGGCCACCTTGCTTTATCTCCTAAACCCTGCATGGCATATATTAGTTCAGGAGTATTAACAGAAAAACAGTATTCTGATAACTCAGGATATTCTTCGCCATCTTCTTCCTCGACAACATTCACTCTCTTGTTGTCGTTTTTACCATACGGCTTAGAGCGGTACGGTTTGTATGAGGATTCTGATTTCCTGTTTGTTGATTCATATGTTGAGGATGAATTCATCCTCTCTTGCATTTTCTTGTCGTCTTCAAGCCTGATATATCTCAGAGCCCTGTTTTGAGCTTCGTCCAAGTTCCTGCAAGGTTTCATTACAAGATCCTGATAAAATTGAGAATCCTTTTGTAATCCCATATTGAATGCTTGTACAACTGTAGCAACATCAAGATGTGGGATATCCAAAGATTCCCTACTGAATTTGTTAACATAATCCCTTAGGGATTCTTGAGGTCCTTGTGTTATCCTGTATAGGTTGCTCGTGAGTTTTTCAAAGCTTCTACTACAAGAAAATTGACTGTTAAACAAATTAAAATGAGCAAATGAAGTCATTGAATGAGGTGGAACACTTAAGAGCCACTTCAAGGCTGATCATGTGAGAGTAGAGCCGAAACCCTTGTAGAGGCATGCTTCTTTAAGATCCGGTGGAATAGGGTTTACTTCCATCCTCTCCCTATACTAAGCAATTGTTCTTCAGGATCCGTCGTGCCATCGTAAAACTTCATGTTGGGAGTTTAGAATCTCTTGGGGATTTCAGCATCACAAATATGGCGAGCAAAGCGGGATATGTTATGACTATCCTGATACTTCCGGTTTGGTTGCACTACCCCAGGCACACTTAATATCATATCTTCAATTTTTGGAGTTCTCTTGATAACGTCGATGTTGCACTTGTATCCTGCGAAGATTCGAAGTTGTTAGCAGTCGGTATATTAGTATTAATGGACAAGTTACCAGCTTGGCGATTGTGGCCATATCCTGGAGCATATCCTGGATCCCCGATAGTCGATATCCTGGCCGATAAGGGGACTTCTGGAATATTGCTCCGAGAGTGACTTGGTACGATGTTGCCCTGATTATCCTCAACATATGTTGCTGAACTAAAGTTCAACATCCTAGGGTGAAAGGGGTAACAATATCCTCAGCAGGTCTCTTGGAGTTCGACTTCAAGAGTTGTATTTCCTTCATCATGAGCTGGTTAGTTTCCTGTTGTTTCTTCATTTGATCATGTATATTACCAAACAAAGATAAGATTTCATCATTAGAAGCAAAAAATCGAGGTTCTTCCTGAGACTCCGGATCTGGAAGCATTTTGAGTAGCAGTGGTGTCTCGAGCTTTTTGGCTTTCACTCCTTCTCTGAGAAGTCTGGATTGGTGGAGGAGGAAGAGGTAATGAACCAGTTACAGCAAAGGTTGATGCGGGCACCGAAGAAGAGCTCAAACCCGACTGAGAAGCATCAAAAATAATCTTGCAAAAAGATTAGAGAATAAAGAACAGATTAGTGATCTTAGAAAAGTTTTGAATAAAAATAGCACCACTTGCCCCACGGTGGGCGCCAAATTGTTTTGGTCAAAAATTACCAAAGCAATTAAGTGATCCAAACTTAGTTTGTGAGGTAGTGTGCTATTGAGGTTTGCAAAAATGTATTAAGTTGGTTGATAACAAAAACAGTTTCAGGATATAGTTCCAGGATACAGAACTCTATCGGTTTGTAGTGCAAATAAAGTAGAGGTTGACACGAGATGTACGAGGAAAGCCCTTGATCTTTTTAGATCGCCGGCATAAAACCTCGGGAGCTGAAAATTGTCAGCTGCATTGTTCTTCTTATTGATTGAACAACAGGATACAACTTCGTAATACCGCTTGGATCAGCTCTAAGTGTTACAATGATCGAATAATGTAAGTGTTGTGAGTGTTTGTGATTGCTCCTGCAAATAGAAAGTGAGAGTGTACGAAATTATGTGTGTTCTACTGCTGATCCAGGCCCCCTATAAATAGTAATCAAGAATAACAAACTATCCTATATTCTAGGGATGCCTTGAATATTCCCTTGTGACCGTTGTAAACTTTTCTCCAGCTCCAACATTCATATGCTAACCGTCTTGAGCGAGTCTTCAGGGAGACCAAACCTTCATATCCGTTGGTACCTTGCAACCAAAGATTAATGTTAATAGCGAGTAGGATACCCCCGCATGATATTACCAATGTCCTGGTTCAGTATCCTGGTCGCAACATCATATATAGTATCAGGTATGTCATCAGGATATAAGTCAGAAATTCCACCCGTAACAGTTAGTACTTGCATCGATCCCAACCAAGTATCTTCTTCCCTGTGGCAATCTTCTTCTTTACCAATCATGGCATGTAAGCTTACTTTCTTAGGGAATTCTTGAACCTAATGTGATCTATCACATATGAAACACTTATAGTCTTTGTTGAAGGGCTTCTTATCCCGGGCCTTCCAATGTGGTGGTCACATATTTGTGTTGCTTTCTTTCATTTGGGCTGATTTTTCTCTTCCACCTTTCTCGTGGCTAGTCTTACGGTCTTTGTTCGTCCATTCTCTTTGGTTGTAATATGTTAAGCCCTCGGATGTAGCAATGACCAAAGAGAGATCTTGGACACCGCATCTTTCTAATTCAGTTTTTGTAACACCTCATAAAATCATGTCCAATAATGTATTGACACGTGTCCCTAATCCTAATAATGTCAAACGTGTTGACTAGACGGGACTATTTTTGCCAAACAATGAAAGAATAAATGAAAAGGACTAAAAGTGTCAACATGCTGAAACTATGCCTCTGAGTGACCATATAAAGTGTTTGTATTCTCAATTAAGCCACTTATTGGACGTGTGAAGCCGTTTGTAGAAATTGTTGGAGAGTTTGTGAGACGAAGGGTTAAAAGCGTCAACATGTTAATTCTTACCTCTGAGTGACCTTTTAACGAACCGGGAGTTTTATGATGTTGATCATACTCTTGGGTGTGCCTAATATTGGCCAAGGAAGGCTTTAGTGCTATTTATAACATTGCACGCAAGTATGGAAGTCAAAGGGGCCAAAATTGACAACAAATTGAAAGTTGTAGGTGTGGCTGGCCAGGACCCATCGTAGCTTACGGTCCCTGGACCGTAGCTTACGGTGGGGGTCTGCTAGCATTGTTTTTTTTGCCTTGGAGGCCACACAAAGCTCCAAAACTCCCCCATTTCGAAACCATGGGCTTCAAAACTGCTATGCCACGTTCAAGGATACTTGTCGTCACTCTCTAACCCTTGGTAACACATGGAACCATCTCCTTAACCCTCCACAACCATAAATAGGTGCTTTATTTCATTCTTGAACTTGCACCTTCTTCAATCATCTCCTCTATTCTCTATTGGAAGTTCCTGATCATAAAGGTGCACCCTACAGAGTTCATTTTCATCTTAGGATCACTTGTAAGTGTTCCTTTCATCTACATTGTTGTTTATTAGGCTTTTAAAGCCAAAAGTCAAGCATTTTCTATAAATGCTTTGACTTTCGATTTAGACCTTAATGGTCCAGCCATTGTTCGCGGCGAACATGGCTACGTGATCGTAATTAGGTAGGTGTTAATCCCTCAAAAGGGCACCTCCTAAGAATCACGTTTGCTTGGCTAATTGACGAGTCAACATATTATTGTTTAAAAAGTCAAACGGGTCAGTTTTAAAAATAATTCATAATCTGATAATGTAGGTGTTATAAAATATGTTTTAACACTTTAATAACTTGTTAATAATTATTAGAACGTGTGTAAACATGTTCGGCTCGTCAATTCCATTTTTTATGTCGGTTCGCAACCGAAAGTTGCAAAGTTTGACTTAGGCTTTGACTTTCGATTCCGACCCGATTTGAAATAGTTCGCTACTGATTTAAGGTTGCATTATGATCGTAATTTAATGTAGTATAACCCTCTGAGGTTATATTACATGATCATAATCATATTTAGAGTTTATGCACAAGTTTCATCATTATGCCATACTTTGACTAAAATGTCATTTTTACAAGAAATGAGCTTTTAACCAATAACAAACTTGCAAATGACTTATGTAATGATATGTTAATATAATTAACATATAATGGTGTTATTAAACTGATCATAAACTGAGTTTTTATATAATATCGTAAATTATGCTTTTAAAGGACCAAAATGCCCTTTCGGCACCAAAAATGGCTTTAAACATAATATTTTTTTTATAAAACTCATTACCTACTAATGAAATATCATAAGTCGGATTATTTGGGATGTCAAGTCAGTTTATATTCTGAGTTTAAGTACAGTTCTTGTATTATGTCGATAAATGACGATAATGCCTTTATGGCACCTAAATTGGTTTTAATCATGCTTTTTATACAAAATCTTTTTACCTACTGATATGTTATATTAAATAACATATTTTTATCATATAAACTTGATCATAATATCAGTTTTCATAACACATCACATAAATCATCATTTAACGACTTTAACGCCATTTCAGCACATAGTATGGTTTTAAACCATATTTACCAACCAAGATTTATTACCTACTGATTTATAACTCATTTAAAATGTTTTTACAATAGGTACATGTTATAAACTCAGGATCCCAAATAAGCTATCAAACTATGTGTGAAATGACCAAAATGCCCTTACGGTGCATAGTTAGGTCTTAAACTATAAACCACACATATGTTTGATATCCAACTGACGTTATATCACAAATTGAAGTATTTTTTTCCCAAATGTTTATGATCATAACAAAAGAATATATGCAAGTTTCTTTTATACGTCATATAGTGACCAAAATGCCCCTATAGGGCATAGTTTGATTTTAAAACCTTAACGGACATACAAGTTGATATCCTTATGATTTACAACTTAATTAAGTATATTGGCATATAGAACTTGTTCATAACTCATCTGGTTATCGGTATCGCTTATATGCGTACGATTAATCTTATGTAACTAGTTTACGTAAATTAACCGAAACGGGTTTAACTTTATCATTTTAATCTCAATTTCCAGAAAGTAAATAGTTACCCATATTATACAAGTCTTAATACTTGTTGGGATTGACCCCTACAAAATAACAGATGATAAAATGCCAAAACAGTCGTTCTATATGATCCAAAATAAACATGTTTTTGCTTCACAACTTCCTTCAATGGCAAGACATCTAAACATCTGATAGTTCTAACATCTGCTCAAAGCTAAGCTCTGTTGGTTATAAATACTGTTGAAGAACCAAACCTCTGTGGAAGTCAAAGGTCTGATCACGCTTTGAAGAACATTGGATAAAGTTTCATCAGTGGTTAGGCTTATCAGTGTTTTGCATAGTTATCAGAGGATAGCATTAGCAATGGTTGGAGTTTGTTAGGTCTGTTAAATGTTATTGTCTTGTGATGTCACAAAGATGCCACAGAGGTTAGGATTGTACTATAAATAGACAGTGCATGTACTGTTCTATTTAGCTCACACACACACACTTATCTTGTACGATCTAATTTGTGTGAAGCTCGGACTGAGGGGAGTTAGTGTTATCATGTAATTACTTGTATTCTTTTAAATCTTTTGAGTAATGAAAACATTGTGTGATGAAAGCTAATCTCTCATTTGATTGTGTTACAAAGTTTTGAATCGTATTCGCTGCAAGGTTTTATGTGTTTTATCTTATTTTGATCATTTTGTTTAAAACAACACAATCAGGTCAAACTCAGATCCTAACAATTGGTATCAGAGCAAGGTCAGTCAAATTCGATCTAACAATCGATTTGACATAAAAAAATCAGCTCAATTTCTGTGATACTGTGTTGTTCGTATTTGTTGAAAAACAAAGTAAGAGTCAAATCACGTTACATACGAGTACAGAATTTATGTTGGATTTTGTGATGACTCCATGATTAATGGTTATGAGTCGAGGTTTGGAAGACCAGATCAAAAGTAATGTGAATTTTAGCATAAGCTTTTTGCAAAAAAAATGTCTAAGGTTCTCAAAACATTACTGTAAATGATTATGGATTGATTATTCTTTCCTCAAAAGCCCTCCAGTGAATGGTATGACATTTACTTATGGAAAGGCTAAAAGGGGAATAGAAGAAAAATTCACAAATCTTAAAACTGTGGTTATCTCAAAACTTTTGATGATAAAAGAAAAGAGTATAAACTTAAAACACTTAAGAGTTCACAGGCTAGTACTACAAAAGGAAAACCTAACATTAGACCTTCATCTCTGCTCAAACATCTGTTACCAAACCAACTGAGTGCAACACTATTTAAAGGAAGTTTAAGTAACTGATGAATCTCAATGTTGAAATTGTTTCAAAAAGGGACTTAGAACATCTATCAGGTGAAATTGATTCATTTATCAAGAAGTTTTTACTAAATTTTTGATAGTAAAAGCTTCATGTACATATCAGGACATGTGTTTAAACCTTTCAGTTTTTTTTAAGGAACGCATGATGAGTTTTTACTTGTTTTAGATAGTTAAAGCTCAAATACCTGCCAGGAAGTAAAAACTTTCTATTTTTAGAAAGAAGGGAGTTACTTTTCTTTGATAATGGATCAAAAGAAATCTGTTGATGGTCAATGTTACCTCATATTAAGCGTGTTTAGGCTAACCTTGCAGATACTTACATTTCTCACCACAAGAGCAGCAGATGTTCAAAACAACTGACAAAGCTTATCCTCTGCTGGTTCAACAGTTGGTGATCAAATCAGTATCAAAATCATTGTCATCACATGATATCCAAACACTGATGACATCAGACATCATTTTAGATTGCTATAAAAAGGGTTTGATTTCTTTATAACATGTCCAGTCTATAGATCAGTTAGGAGTTGTGCAAATCAAAAAAAAATTGAATCATCTGTCCTTGATAGCTTGATCTCTATGAATGGAATGCTAAACATGGATTAAAAACAAATTTCTTTTGTCATCCATGTGTAAATAGCAGTAAAATGTTTTTAGAAAATCAAAATTCATCCTTAAAAATAGTTTAAAATTGATTTTTCAATAAATCCTCAAAGTCTGTTCAAAGCACTGATAGCACAAAAACACTGTTCGTTTAGAAAAGTCTTCCACTGTCAAAAGTGTATCCTCTGATAGTTGCAAACACTGTTCTTATCCACTAATCAAAATTTCCAACAGTGGTTAGCCAAACAACTGTCTTCATTCACAAACAGAGGTTACACGTGGTCAGACGTTATTCGACAGTCGTTGCATCAGATGTCCGTCATCATCACTTTTTCAGATACCCTATAAAAACCATATTTTATCCAGAACAGAGGTTTCACCAAACTGTGTCGATTTCAAAAATCTCAAAACAGTTTTCACTTCAATCATGGCTCCCAAAACAAAGTCAAAAGCAAAATCTAAACCGAATCATCGACATTCAAGTTAATCATCAAACTCCTCATAATTACACTTCCATTTTGGAGGAAACCCAGGCAAATACGAGATATCATTCAATGATTCGGATGTTAAAGGAGTCCAAATTCAAGGAAATGCTGACAGCAAAAGCCCCAATTTACGAAGGTTCACTCCGACAATTTTGGGCAAATGCTGAGGTTCATTCAACAGAAGGAGTTCCTTATGCAATAATCTCAAGAGTGGGCAAAACCTTGATGAAAATTACTCCACAATCAATTTCACAGGTCTTTAAATTGAATGACATGTCACATCCTGTGACATTTCCTCTGGGTGAGATCCAAGCGGAGTTTATTGAAAGAGGGTATGTTGGTCAACTCAAAGGTATAACTATATTCAAACCAAATTTTCCTGCTGAGATGAGATTTTTCTTTCATACTATTTTGACATGTCTCTCAGCAAAAACTACTGGTTTTAATGAAATTCCATTGAACATGAATTATTTGGATATGTTATTTTGACAGATTCAGATTTCAATTTTTCCCAAGTATTGTTCAATGACATCGTTAATAATTATAATAATATTGCAAAAGAAAAGGCCTTTTTGATACATCCCAGGTTTTTAAGCATTATCTTCAAAATCAATTACCTGGAGATGATTCTAAAATTGGCCCACTTAGCAACGCAGGAGCTATGGGTCATGAAACTTTTACACGTATTTCTAATCAAGATAAAGTTTCAAAAACACAAGTAGAGGTGGTAGAGGAAGATTTATCGAACAACCTGCCCAAACTCAATCACCTGCTACTGAGCCCACTGCTCTTGGTGACCACAGCAGTACAACCACTACTGTGCAACCCCCACCAAAAACCACAACACCAAAAAGAAATCCACCAAGCTCAACCAAACCCACCAAAAAGGGTCTTCTGGAAGATGAGATCCCAGAAGTTAACCCATGACAACACAAAAGTCACAAGAAACCACTGTTGCTACTTCCTCATAACAGTTGGAAAGATCTCCACCCAAAACCAAAACTCCTCATGATTCCTCAGAAAAAGGAACATCACAACTTGAAACAATACCCTCACTTGAGAGTATGTTGAAATGTCCTTCTCCCAGGGCAACTTCTCTTTCCACCTCACTTCCCACATCCCAAATTAAATCAACCCTGAAGTACCTGTTTGAGGTCATTGAAGTCAGACACAAAAAGGTCTCTCTTACCAACACATCACTGAGAATATATCCTCTACAATGGTTGTGTCTGATAAAATTTCATTGACTAACCCACAAACAATTGATGAGGTTACACCACTTGAATTTCATGAAATTCTTGCTGGTAATTCAAGTGGAGCAGCTACTACAGATGTTGAATCCACTATTTACATCTGGACGATAGTTTCACAAATAAGTCTCCCTTGAAGGCAATTTCTACTGAGGCTACCATAGCAACCACTGTTGGTATTAAAACCACTGTTGAGCTTTTTTAAGGGAACCTCTGCTGTGGAAAGAAGTCCCCAGTACCAAGAAAAAGGGGCATCTATGTTTGAAACAGGGGTTGGAACTTCTGTTCATGATAACATAGATACAACTACCACTTCTGGTAGGAGTTCAGATGATCCTATTAAGTTAGGTGATACAACAGATGTTTTATATGATTTTCCGATAAGTTAGTTCTCAATTGTATCGTTTGGGTTAATAGTAAAGCAAATGCTGCGTTTGAGTAACTAAAAGACGCATCACAATAGTCATTAAAAGCTTATGGAGTAAATTCTCCAACATTATACAACCATATGTGTTATTATAATTTTCCGATGAATTAGTCTTCAATAGTATCATTTGGGTTAATAGTCAAGCAAATGGTTCATTTGAACAGCTAAAAGACTCACATGTAAGCATATAGAGATGTGTCTATTAAGACCATAAAATATTGCGCTAGCTCATATGGAGGTTAACAAGCCAACAACATATGTCTCGTTGGATTCTTTACAAGAATAAGGAGGATTTTGATAGGAGTTTAATTTCGGTGGGCCTAAGTGTAATTTGCCTAGAGAGTAGATTCAACTAAGGATGAGCTCGGTACCGAATATCCTAAAAAATAGGTATCGGTACCGAAAATACTACGGTACGGTACAGTTCGGTACCGGTACGAACCTTGAAGATAAATACAGGTATTGAAAACGCAAAATATCAATATCGAAAATCAAACCAGTTTAGGAAATTCAATACCAGAACCAGAACCAGTACACAGTACTATTTTCTCATCCCTACGTTCAACGAGTTTTTGGTAGCAAAACTTTTAGATGTGTGCTCGTTGATCATTGAATTCGTTATGATACTACCTGCATGACCTCTTTGATCACATGTCGTATGGTGACGTTATATTTGGCCACACCATATTTGATTTATTAAAATTAATTTTTCTATAAAATATATTCCGTTTGGTAAAGCCATAACTTTTTAATATGGTATTCCAGCATATTTATCATATGCAGTTTGAAGGTATAGGTATCCATATTGTATTTGGTCATGATTTTAATATGATAACTTATAATTTTTTTATTTATCTTTAGTAAGATAAGACATTGTTTATTGTACGCATTAAGATGCATGCTCTTCAAGAGCTTTTAATGTGGGATACCTTTAGACATAGTTGAGAAAATATTTTTTATATATATATTGTTAATCATCCCACGATATACCATACATCAATGAATCTCTCATATTTGTAATAGCTTTGTTAAAGCTTTCAGACATGAATAAATCTTGAATTACTAATGGTTTCGCATTTATAGCATGTGCTTTGTCAATTAATCAATGGCAGATCTACTATACAATAAGGGTAGGCCCTGCTACCCATTGATGCTATGGCGATAGTGTAAATTTTGAAAAAACTTGACCTTTTTTTTGACGTTTTTTTTATTTCGTTACCATTTTTCTTTGAAACATTACCTCTATAAGGATTTTATAGATCCGTCACTGAAACTAATAACGTATTTGGAAAATAAGAGAAAAACCCATTTACTAAACAACAACCTATTGTCAACATACATTTTATATAGTAATACAAACTGAAAGTCGATGAACTCTAGCTCAAGATGGTAGGAGGACTTGAGTTCTTCTTTAAAGATTTAAGTTCAATTTTCATTTGGTGCAAAAAATGAGTAAGGATTGGTGGACAGTGATTGGAGACCCAGGGAAACCTGGGTTCGATCCTTGAGCCAAACGAGTTTTATCGCTAATTTTACCGTCGTGCTTACGAGCGGGTGAGTTACCGGGTTTTCCCGGAATTGGTGGTGGACGACTCGAGTTACTCTCAGAGTACTCCGTTTGTCCAGTGGGTGCGTCGAGAGTGCTCGGAGTTGATTTATTGATCGTTAAAAAAATAGAAACCGAAACCGATGATATATAACAAATATGTTTTCTGATCCTTCTAATGGGTATATAATATCCGTATCCGCATTAAACATGAGTGTTATAATAGTTATATCGTAACTATATCACTTAATCTTAACTACATAATCATATATCAATTAACAAATTTTATTATTTCATCTAACATGTCTCAAATAAAAATATTGTTTACTGACAATTACTTTATCTAAAAGTTGAATAATTCATAGTGTCACACGTTAACTTATTTCTTTTCTTTTAACAAAAATTTTTACGTCTAAATACACCTAGCATTACATTTGTAAGGATTTAAACTCAAAACTATTAAACACCAACCACTAGACCACTAAATCATGATTGTGTCACACATTACTATTTATTATTTATTTATTTATGAAATTACCATTCTTTTAGTTATAACATGAATTCTATATGTTTTTCAATATTGAAAAGTTTAAAGTTTAAACTAAAGACTTTTCAAAATTATTTCTTGTATTTCATAGGTCAAATATAAAACATAGTAAAAAGATAAACAAGTTACATTCTTATTAGTGGTGTTTCGTCGTCGTCGTCGTCCTCGTCAATATATACACATTTTTACATAAGTTTTTAAAAACCACTAATATTTCATAGCACGGTTGAATTACAATTTTAAAGACAACTCGCGTGCTCTCTAAGTCTAATTTCCACTCATTTACAAGTTTATTAATTGATCATGGCAGTTAGGCCTAAACTCATCATGTACATTACCTTGTCCTTTTTTAATGTGTGTGATGTGTGTCTCTCTCTAGGTGAGGAGACTTGAGAGTTTAAGTGGAACTCTTCTTGGATTTCTTTATGCATATATGGCAAGTGGCTTTTGAATAATGCTTTGGAGTGAAACTTACTACACACTGTTTTATAGGAATGTTTCCCATCGAACCTCATATAGTGGTGATATGCTATATAGATTATGTTATTGATAAACCTTTTGAATCCTATTTATTAACATGACTTTGATTTAAAATATTATTTTGAACTATAATTCGAATTTATATTTCCATATGAAGATGTGGAAATCATCACAAAATAGTTTTATTTAAGTAATAGATTAGTTATTATTAGTTGATAGGAGAGTTATGGTGAAAATTGTAACAAATTCAGGTGTCGATTTCAAGAATACTAAGCTTAAAACGTAATGATGATGTGTTATAGGTCGTATGGTGTGCATAAAAGTAAGATATATTTATTTATGAATTAAGTGTAACGTTACATGATTAAGCATCTCAAGCGACCTTTTGGTCTATATGTATTAGCTATGCGAAGATGGGGTAGTTTGTTAATATGTATGTGTTGTTTAACTAAGGTTCTTAAGTGATAAGCTATGCAATGGCCAGTCTAATATGTTGTGAATATATGTGTTTCCGAGTTTACTTAATCAAAGAAAAGAAAGGAAGTTGAAGGGAAAAAAACTTGGTTTTGTTACCGGTATTTTTTTTTTAAGTGGAAGGAAAGAAAAAAAAGGTTGTGTTTCAAAGATTTTTTTCGAAGAAAGGTGAAAAGAAGAGAAAAGAAAGTAAAAGACGTTTAGGGCAAATTTCATCCTTCCAAATATTCCAAATTAGAAGAAAGTTAAGGGAAGAGGATAGAAGAGAAATGAGATGAAGGAAAGAAAGAAAAGAAAGTAAAATAAAAAACTTGGTTTTGTTACCAGTTGGGTGAAGTGACCCAAATACTCGTTACATGTCGAGTATAATATGCGAATTTAACGGTCACCGTGACATGAAGGACTAAATTGTTATAAGACCTTAAAGGTAGGAATAAGAAGTGTAATTTAAATTTTTAGGACTAAATTCATAAATTATTTATACCACAGGGGCTATATTATAGTTTATTCAAGATTCATTGTACTGCAAACTCAAGCAGAGTTTGTGTTGCTACTTGCTAATATAGTAATATATTCCATTTCTTTTGCCAAAAAGAGACACTTTTAACAGAAAGTTTTAATTAATGATTGTTTTTCTAACTTATTAGTATTTATTATATAGTATTTGGTCAACATTTATATAATAAATTAATCAAATAACTTACCATTTAAGTTTTTTAGCATAATATTTCTAACATCAAAGTCTTAGTATACAACATTATTAAATGTACTAGTTATAAACTCATATATTACACGGTAGTGCATAATAAAAAACGACATAATTATATAATTTATAAAAAAAATTATATAATTGATGATTTTCTTATTATCAAATGACAGTGCATACAACTAACTTGAATCTACCATAATAGTTTGTGTATTACACGGACTGGATACTAAAATATGTCACACAAATATATATATAATATATATATATATATATATATATATATATATATATAATATATATATATATTTCTTATAACTGAAATTACATATAATATTGTATATAAATAATATTATTTGTATTATTGTGTATCTTTTAAATATAACTTTCCTATCGTTTTTTTTTTCTAAAACAAAACATGTGATATAAAGAACATATGTCGGGTTATGTGTATAAGTTAGGTTATCGTTATGAATAGTGTTCATATTCATCCATTATAGATGTATTATTTTCTGAATTATGTACCACTCTCTATTAACTTAGGTTTTGTGTTTTTGTTATTAACATACTCTGTAAGCATTGTTTTTTTTTATTTAGTAATTTCGAGAACGTAATTTTCTTTTAGGTTGACAAAACTATAAATATATGATATGGTTTCTAAGCATTTATATTTTATTATATATTAATAAATATATTAGATATTAAATTAATATATTAACAATATTATTATTAAATTAATGAAAAGAATGTCACGTCCCATGTTTTACAAGGGGTTTAATAATAGAAACGATATAATTAAATAATCTGTAAAAGCTTCACATAATTAACGTATTTTTATTATGATGTGATATTTAACACAACTAACCTAAAATTATCATAAAAGCCGCGACCTAAGTAACACAGAAATATCATAATAACTTGTCTATTACATAGGTTTAATATTGAAAAATAAGTAATACTTGTGTGTGTATATATATATTCACATGACTGAAATTATATATTACATATAAATATATATCTAAATAATATTATTTTATAATATTGTATCTTTTAAATATAACTTTTATTTAAAGTAAATGAAAATAATCTTATTGGTATGTTATAGATTAGATATGTTATTTTTTATTAATTACTGTTATACAAATTTAGTTAATGATTAGTTATTATAAAATTATTATCTAAGTTAACATTTTATATATAACGAATAAAATATTTTCATAATTAATGATGAATTTATTAAGTTAGGAATAGGTAAAAAAATAACTTAATAATATTGAAATATGATTAAATAAATACTTCTAATTTTATAAAATATTTCTTTATTTAGGTTCAATAGAGGGATTTAGGCGAAAAAAAATATAAATATGGTAGTGACACATGTCCAACTTTGTATTCTTTTATTAGGAAGAGTAGAAAGAAAAACAAAATAATGAAGATAGAGATAGACAAGAGATAGGGATAGATATAGAGATTATATATGGATTTAACAAATCCCGACCCTAAATTTATTTTTTCAGATGACGAATTTCTTTTAATACATGTTGTTTGTGTGACTTGCACCCAAGACCTTTTCCTTCCAAACTCGGGTGATTAAAGGCTTTGTCTTTGCCTAAATAAGTTACGTTATACATTTAGAAGATACGTAACTAAAATAAACTACAACAATACGAAAAAGTTTAGTATTATTCTATTCATATAAATATTTGAAGAAAGAATAACTATATAATTAATATCTATAATGTTTAAATATATTACTATTTGCAATTGCAATAATATAATTAATATTAACTGTTTTTATCGCTAATACTAATTCAAAATATTTTGTTATTCGTTTATTGTGAAAATCTAAAATATTTTAAGTATCTGAATAAAACAAATTAATAATATATGTTCATAATATATATTATGACGAATATATATATATATATATATATATATATATATAATATTAGGAGAATAGATTTGATGATATATTTTGAAATATTTACATTATAATAGAAATTAAGACAGAACTAAGTGATATTCATAAATTAAATTAAAAATATAAATAATAATTAAAGGATTCAAAAAGCAAATGACATGTAGCATTATTTGAATTCTTTCATTAATATTATTTTATTAGTATTAGATTAGATTATATACAATATAGGGCCGTTCCTACGTTTTTGGAGACCCTAAGCAAACTATGAATGGGGATCCTAATTTCGCCGATAAACTCTTCTCCAATCCCAAAGCCATGGATGATCACCCTTACTTTTTTCATCTAGTGATAGCCCATGGCCTAGAAATAATGAACAGTGAAGGTTCATTGTCTATTGTCTAGGTTATCTGTACTGTTAAAAATAAATTAAAATGTGGTGTCAAGACTAATAAACTTCAAGGGCATGAAGTATCATGTTATTTTTCTTTTTGTTCTAATTTAATTAAATTATATAATATAATAAACCTTTTTAGATTTGACTAGATTTTAATAAACTTTACACTAATATGTAGATGAAAACAACCATAAAATGAATTCGAATTTATATTAAAATATTGCATGTTAAATTGTATGAAAGACGAATAAAGTTAAAAAATAGTTATACCACAAGGTATTTTTGTTAAGTTTGGATGTAGGGCGGACTTAGGTGAAGTCAAGGGTGGGCAGTCGTACCCTTTAAAAAAAATTAGTTATTTTTTAGGCAAAAAATTCAATCGCACCCTATAAAAATATGCTTGAACCCCTCATTTACACCCCTAACAAATAATTTCTAGGTGCGCCACACAATTGACCTTTCTCTTAATTGGAACAACATATTCATATCACATGCATTTTTTATTGGCATCTGAATAAAAACTCTATTTTGATTGGCATGTTTGACCCCTTTTATTATATGGTTGTGTTCATATTTACATACTAACCTACCAACACATTTAACTCATTTATTTTAATTTCTTAAAAAACCGTCATCATGACCTATTTAGCCCCTTTATTACTTAAATACCACCAATTTATAAACCGTTCATGTAATATCTATCATATGATACACGTTTTGCTTGGTTGAGATTGTTTTCAACTGTCAACCGAACATAATTCTAGTTAAGGTTGTTCACGATTCATTTGGGCCAATTTTGACAAGATTTCTGTTTTAAACTGATCACTATGTTTTTGGATAAACGAAAGTTAGACAGGTTCTTTCTTTTTTCAATTTATAGAATTCGTATCATTTTCAATGTTTTAAACCTGTTCGGTTCAGTTTGACTGGTTTCAAATATAGAGTTACCAATCAATTTCAACTCTACGTCTCGGTTCAGGTCCAAACCGCGCCCAACCTAGCCGGTTTCTAAATCAGGCTCAACACTTATCTTCTAGTATTAAAATTAGATGGAACTTTGAAACATTTATAGGCTCAAGTTTATGTTAGATATGCATTATCCAAGGTGGTTCAGTAAAATAGACTTTATCTAGTGTTTATCTAGTAATTATTTTAAATGCATATCTAGACGACCCCCTACCCCCCCCCCCCCCCCCAAAAAAAAAAGTTAAACTTTACATTTTTTTAATAGTGTACGGTTAGGATGTCGCTAACTGGATTGTTAGTAGCTAGTATGTTAGTATCACCAAATTAGCAATAAAATCCCTCTTGCCTGGACTTGACCCAAGACCTCAAAAGTGGTAAAGTTAAACTTTAAATTGGAAAGCTATTATGTGATTCTGAAAAATGCTTTTAATCATTCATTCATATGTGTTGAATGATTGATCACTTTTTTCATAGACTTTCTAGTTTATTATATAATTGAACTTTGATATATTCTTTGTGGCTGACATATAATTCTCTCTCCAAACTTTATTTAATTATTTGCCTATATAAGTACTTATAAGATTTGATTTTAATTGTATTCTCTTAGGCTTCGTCTTGTTTAAATATTTGTCATCAAATGGCATCAAATGCACTATGCAATGTCACTAATTGGGTGGTATACATAATCATTTTTAGATAATTTCTTGTGCATAAGACTTGAATGAGATTCTACCAATAGCTTAATATGAGTGGGATTTTATTGGGTACGTTTGTTTGTTTTGTTAAAATAAGCGTTGACTTCTTTGTTACGCTAAGCTTCACTTTAGCTACTTTTGTAGCCATTTATACTGTTTTTGGGCCAACGTTTCCTGGAGTTTATGACAAAGACGAGTCATTTACACTCTTCTATCATGTATACTTTAGTTCACTAAAGGTGTAACGAACCAAGCACGAGCTTGGCTCGTTTAACTTACGAGAGCTCAGGCTCGGATCATGAGTAGCGAGTTTTCTATATTGACTCTTTCCGGTCAATCTAAGTTGTTCATGGTACTTGCCAAATTACGATGATATATGCTATGTACAGTTATAAGTTGCAGCAACTATCACTGTCACAGCTTATCCTCACCTACCCACCTCTCCCCAACAAGTTGAAAGTTGTACAGTACTAATTTGGATATTGACAATGTTTTTTTGAAAGTTGATGTAAACTGATGTCAACCTTTCATCTTTGTATATTTAAGATTAACTCTAAAACTCTAGAGTTGCATTTTGCTATATTAGACCTTATATATTTACAAACTTCGATGGCATCTTTGTGTTTTCATTTTTTATACTTTTTGTGTATAAGATTAACTTTAAACCTGACATTTTTACAAACTTTGATTGCATCTTGATCAACATGGCCATATAGCTTTGATCAATTGATAGTTTAGCCCCTCAACTTACAAATTGGTAGTTTTGGTCCCTCAACATTCAGCGAACATTTGCATCTTTTAACATCTTTTATATCTGTTTGAACCATCTTATTTATATTCCAAAAAAATAGAATGTCACAACTAAAGTATAATCGGTCGCACATGTCGTCTGTAGCGGATCTAGACCAAAATTTCAGGGGTCACGTTCAAATTATTTTTCTTTCCGTATTTTCATACAATATAAACGAAACAATTTTTTACCGTAATTTCATTGCTCGTTAGAAATATTTGAACTTGGACCGAGGTAAAGGATCCTGTATGAACATAGAAAAAACGGTAAGATGGTAATTTAACTCATAATGGTTTTTGTTAGTTTAAGGGTAAGATGATAATTTAACTCATAATCCTAGAAAAAGGATCCTGCGAGAAGGATAAGAAAAACTATGGTGATGACACAGTCCCTATCTATTTTATTAGTTTAAGGGTAAGATAGTAATTTAACTCATAATCCTAATTAGAGATATAATCTTGTAACCGAATTCATCAGTTATTTTAGGAATCCGTCAGTTATTTTAGGAATTCATCATCAGTTCGTATAAAACACCATACGAATTCCAGAAAACACCACACCTTGAATCGTAATACAGCCATTGTGTTCTAACATCTGTAATGATTTTTGTTATTTTTGCAGGTATAAAACACATACAGATTCCAAAACCATCATGAATTGAATCATAATACAGTCGTGGTGTTTTTAACATTTAGAATGATTATATTGCTATTCCAAATGTTAAAACACAATGACTATAACCACAATACAATGTTACATAATCTAGATGTTAAAACACCATGACTTGAATCATCATTCATTATTTGCAATGCTATGGTGTCTTATTTACGTCATGGTGTTTTACTATAAAACACAACGCCTTGAATACAATACAATTAAAACACCATTGTATGAACATAGAAAAAACACCATGGACTAAAACATCCAATCGAAGTGTAATTTTTTTCTCTACATAAGTATAAAAATATGGTACTCATATTAAAGATAAAAACACTCGTTATTATGGTGTAATCTTTGTTAAAAAAGAGTTACGTATAAAAAGTTATTGGCGTTTAAAAAGAAGGGGGAACTTGTCACAACCCCCGACCCCTCCCCGGGAGCGGGAGCCGTGAACCAGTCAAGTGGTACCGGTGTTTATTAATTTGGCAGCGGAAATTAAACATCAGGATCGTAGTTAGAAAATATGACCAGAGTTTCAAAACACCAAACTTTTATAAATAACAAATGGGATAAAACCCATATTTTCATTATAATACATTCGTAGAGGGGTAAATCCCAATTTATGAAAAACATAAACTCCTTTCTATTTAGGTAACTTTTATAGCCACTTTTCTAAGCCTTCAGTGCTCTCCAACTGGCTTCTATTAGCTTCACATTAAGTTACCTGAAACGCGTTTTAAAAACATTTTATCTGCAAGAAATATTGGCGAATGCATCCCAGTTTAATCAAAACAAGTGTTTACACTTTACAGTATTGAGAGCATCCGCATTTACAATGTTTATATCTACACAATTACTCATTCAGTACTGTCACACCTGACTTGTGGGTCATATTACTTTGGGCCCTGTCACCCAATAGTAACGGTTCCTGTCATAATCATGTGACTGTGGACTAGTAATGTATACAAAACCCCAACATACCGGCAGTAATTATAGAATACATATACTCAATTACTGTTAAGCATAATTAAAACATTTGAGGTTTTGGTAACACATTTTGACTCACAAAAAGGTTTACAAAAAGATAATGTACTCGCCTTGGAAACTTAGGTATTCCTACAGGCTTCCTTGTAACAATTCCTGATTACTTCCTGGAATTTCTATTTGAAATATACAATGCACATGTGTTAGTAAATTAACCCAAGTCACTATAGCCATACAAAACGAGACAGAACCCCAATGTAACTTAGTCAGGCAGAGCCTCGACATGCGTTGGTGGTTCCTAAATCAATCGGGTAGGATGCCCATACAACACGAGATAGAACCCCAACAAGCTTAGTCGGGCAGAGCCTTGACATGCGTTGGTGGGTTCTAAATCGGGTATGGTAACGAATTAGTGATCGGGGGTTAAGATACTACAGCGGGTAGCGCTTTGCAGGTTTAGGGGTTTAAGGGGTGTTGTTAGAGAACCGAAGATTTGAGAAGTATACGATCGATTCAGAGGATCGAAAGTGAGCGCCGAATTCAATCCCAGGTCTGGCCTTTTATACCCGAAATTGACACCGCCTGCGCGTCGCGGGAGAACTCATGGACTCCCTCGCGTGGCGCGAGGGAAGCCTATATGGCCTAGGTAGGCTACGTTGCATGAATAGCTTAGCCAGACGTCGTGAAATGGAGACACGTCATCTGGTACTCTCCCGCGCATCACGGGAGATGCCAGGGTTTCTAGTGCGTGTCGCCTGAGACGCCCTGGTGGAATTTTCTTTGTTTTCCACATCGGGTCTCGTGGTGTATGTTCGGTTCGTCGTTTACGGTCCATTTTAGTGGGTTTTGGAGAGTTGTTATATCCTCCCCACCTTGTTTTAAATCTCGTCCTGAGATTCATTGGAATAGGTGTGGATACTTTCTTTGAAATTCTGACTCTACTCCCATTTATATTCTGGTCCTCTCTTTGAATCCCATTTTACTTTGACCAGAACTAATCTCTTGCGCTTGAGATTCTTGATCTTTCTATCTTCAATCAGAATAGGTTTCTCTACAAACTTAAGTTTCTCATTTACCTCTACATTTTGAAGAGGTATTACTAGTGTTTCATCTGCCAAACATTTCTTGAGATTACATACATGAAATACATCATGTATCCCTGCCATTTCCTCTAGCAATTGTAACTGATAAGCTACTGGCCCTATTCTTTTGATAATCTTATATGGTCCGACATACCTTGGGCTTAATTTCCTTTCTTACCGAATCTTACAACTCCTTTCCATGGTGAGACTTTTAATAGCACTTTTCTCCAACTTGAAATTCCAAAGGTTTGCGTCTGTTATCTGCATAACTCTTTTGACGATCTCGGGCCACTTTCAGTCTTTCCTTGACTTGAATGATTTTGTCGGTTGTTTCTTGCACAATTTCAGGACCTGATAGTTGCTTTTCTCCAATTTCTGCCCGACACACAGGTGTTCGACATTTTCGTCCGTAGAGTGCTTAAAAAGGTGCAGCATTGAGGCTGGTATGATAACTGTTGTTGTAAGAAAACTCTATCAAAGGTAGATGTTCATCCCAATTTCCTCCAAAATCAATTACACAGGCTCTAAGCATATCTTCCATCGTTTGGATTGTCCTTTCACTTTGACCGTCTGTTTGAGGATGATATGTTGTACTTAGATTTAGTCTAGTTCCCATTGCTTTTTGGAAACCCATCCAAAAATGAAAAGTAAAACGGTTGTCCCTGTCAGACACAATAGATAAAGGAATTCCATGCAATGAAACTATTTTATTTACATATAATTTGGCTAATTGTTCCATACTGAAAGTTTCCTTCATTGGTATGAAATGAACAGATTTGGTTAACCTGTCTACAATCACCCAGATTGTATCATTACCTTTTCGTGTCCTGGGTAGTTTGGTAACGAAGTCCATTGTTATCAATTCCCATTTCCAAATTGGCATTTCTAATTGTTGCAACAGTCCTGAAGGTTTCTGATGTTCAACTTTAACCTGTGAACAGGTTAGACATTTAGCAACGTAGCTTGCTACATCCTTCTTCATTCCTATCCACCAGAAATTCTTTCTTAAATCTTTATACATCTTATCACTTCCAGGATGCATTGTATACTTAGTCTTATAGGCTTCCTCTAAAATTCGATTTCGTAAGTCTCCTTAGATAGGAATCCAAATTCTTTTCTTATGAAATCTCCAAATTCCATCTGTTCTTTTCTCTAATTCCTTAATCATTCCTTTTAATCCTTCAGCATCGTCCTTGAGTGCTGTTTCTTGCGTCTGATTAATTTGATCGTTTAAATCTATCTGCAGGTTTAGTCTAAGAGAGCTACTCTTTTTGGCTTCTCATGATACTTTCGACTTAAAGCGTCTGCTACTACGTTAGCTTTTCCTACATGATACTGGATATCACAATCATAATCACTAAGGATTTCCATCCATCGCCTCTGTCTCATGTTTAATTCCTTTGTCCAAAGACATATCTTAAACTCTTATGATCTGTGAATACCACGAATTTACTACCGTAAAGATAGTGTCTCCAAATCTTAAGGGCAAAAATTATTGCTCCTAACTCTAGATCATGGGTTGTATAATTCTCTTCATGCTTCTTAAGTTGTCTAGAGGCATAAGCAATTACTTTTTGACGTTGCATCAGTACACATCCATATCCTAACTTAGACGCATCACAATAGACTACGAAGTCCTCAGTTCCTTCTGGCAAAGTGAGGATTGGTGGGTTAGTTAACTTTTGCTTCAAAATCATGAATGCTTTTTCTTGCTTTGGTCCCCATTCAAACTTAACTGATTTGCATGTTAGCTTGGTTAATGGGATGGCTATTCTAGAAAAATCTTGAATAAAACGTCTATAATATCCTGCCAATCTAAGAAAACTTCTTACTTCTGTTAGTGATTCAGGGACCTTCCATTTGGTAATTGCTTCGATCTTTGTGGGATCCATATGAATTCCTTTGTGGTTTACCAGATATCCAAGGAATTGTACTTCTTGTAACCAAATTCACATTTTGAGAATTTCGCATAAAGCTTTTCCTTTCTTAGCAATGACAGGAGGATATGCAAATGCTCTGCGTGATCTTCCTTACTCTTAGAGTAAATTAGAATATCATCTATAAAGACAATTATGAATTTATCCAGGTATGGTTTACATATCCTGTTCATCATGTCCATAAATGCAGCTGGGGCATTGGTTAAACCAAATGGCATGACAGTAAATTCATAATGACTGTACCTCGTCCTGAAAGCAGTTTTAGGAATGTCCTCTTCCTATACTTTCAACTGATGATATCCTGAGCGTAAGTCAATCTTAGAAAAGAATCGGGCTCCTTGGAGTTGGTTGAACAAGTCGTCAATTCTTGGTGACGGGTACCGATTTTTTATTGTCACCTTATTCAATTCCCGGTAATCAATGCACATTCGCATTGATCCATCTTTCTTCTTGACAAATAACACCGGTGCTGCCCATGGCGATGAGCTGGGTTGTATGAAACCTTTCTCTAGTAATTCATCCAGTTGTTTCTTCAATTCCTGCATCTCCGTCGGTGCTAGGCGAGAGGGTACTTTGGCAATCGGTGTTGTTCCTGGTATTAGGTGAATTCTAAATTCAACCTCTCGATCAGGCGGTAATCCAGGCAACTCTTCTGGGAAAACATCAGAGAATTCAGATATTACGGGAATATCTTTTAATTCTTTTCCTTTAGTGTTAATGATTAGGGAAATCATATACACTATTCCTCCTTTTCGTATATAGCTTGTAGCTTTCATCACAACGATGAATTTTGTTGACCTTGTTGACTTATCTCCTTTAATTGTGGTCCTTTCGCCAGATGGCGCATTTATTTCTACAGACTTTTGATCACATACTATTTGTGCCTGATTGGCTACTAACCAATCCATTACTAACACGACATCAAATCCGGCTAGATCCATTGGAAAAAGGTTATCTGTAAAATTATGACTTAAAATTTCTATCTGTACTCCTTGCAGGATTTCGCTTATTTTGATAGAGGATCCATTTGCCGTTTCCACTAAACGGTCTTTGCGAAGTTTAGTTAATGGTTGATTAAGAAAATTGCAGAAGGAAGTATTTATGAAACTTTAGTTTGCACCAGAGTCAAATAATACTTTTGCATAAACATCATTAACTAAAAACATACCAGCAATCACATCCGGAATCATCTTGGCTTCCTCGGCGGTCAGCATGAATGCTCTGGCATTTCTCTTGGGCCCTTCTGTCGCCTTCGCTTTGTTGTTTGCCGCTAGAGCTAATTTTGGACAGTTGGTTTTAATATGACTGGCTTCTCCGCAATTGTAGCACAACCTATTGCTAACTTTCTTTCGGCAGTCTTCTTCCTTATGCCCTAAGAATTTGCAAAAATTGCCATATGTAGAGCATTTCCCTGAATGTTTCCTTTTGCAGTACTTACACGGGGGTGAAGAAGAACTTGCCCCTTTCCCATGATTGGAATTACCATAACGTAGTTCCTGGGAAATCTCTTGAGCTAGGTTCCTTTTTGGTTTTCTTCTTGCGTACGTACCAATTCATCTGTCAAGCTGTTTGCTAGCTCTACTGCTTCTTCTATGGTTTGTGGTCTAGCTGCTTTGACTACATGTCTGATCTCACTGATTAATCCCCAGATGTAACGGGAGATTAATACTAGTTCTGTTGAAGCCAGGTTGGTACAATCCTTGTATATTCAAAGAATGTGGTAGTATATTCCCTGCAATCTACACCGATCATTTTATGATTTAGGAATTTATTAGCAATCTGTTCCTTCCATTAGGATGACAGAATTTCCTTTCAACTATTTCCTTAAAGTTGTTCCATTCCATTTCGTAAACCCTGTCACTTCCTCTGGACTGAAGAATGGTATTCAACCACTTAAAGCTGCATCTTTAAAAAGATTAGAAGCATACATGACTTTATCTTGATTTGCACACTTACTCATCTTTAAGACTGCTTCTGTCTTTTCTATCCAGCGCAAGGCTGAAATAGCTCCTTCATTGCATGATAATTCTATCGGTTGGCATGATAAGAATTCTTTATAAGAACAATGTGACAATCCGTATTTCCGACCCTGGGTAACTATAGAAAGTTACCTGTGGAAATATTACGGATTACTATTTATTAAATATTAATAACTTGTAAAGAGACACATTACAATGACGATGATGTTGTACTACAAATTCTTTATGCATGTTTTGTTATACGTATTTATATATTATATATGTGTTATATATATATATATATATTTGCTTTAATTTAAGTTAGTAAATATAATCTAAAGATTATATTTATTTTTATGAACGAGAAATTATAAACGAAACACGAGACATGAAACGGGTTCTCACACACGGTATACACCCACTAGTCAACCCACCTAACGCACCTACCCAAAACCCTAGCTTTATAACCTTATCATTCTCTTCTCTTCTCATTTTTTTTTATCAAACCCTAGCCCCCACACCACTCTCAATCTCACATATTCAGATCTAGAGAAAAAGAGAGGGCCGTAAAGAGAGAATCGAGAGAGAGAGGCAAGGCGGTGAGAGATGAGGATGTCCGGCCGGCCACTTTGGCACACGACGACACCCAAGATAGCGATGTAGAGGAGTTGTAGCAGCAGCAGCAACGCCGCTGTAGCGGCAAGGGACGGCGGCGCGATTTCCTTGACTTAACGTTATGGTGGTTTTAATGGAGGGGTAGCGTTTGACATTTGGTAGCTCAGGG
Organism: Scalesia atractyloides; assembly: GCA_947069175.1. Taxonomy (NCBI): domain Eukaryota; kingdom Viridiplantae; phylum Streptophyta; class Magnoliopsida; order Asterales; family Asteraceae; genus Scalesia; species Scalesia atractyloides. The sequence goes on from CAMTDV010000019.1 coordinate 54,596,003, forward strand.
TTGCTGCGGTGGTCACGTAGTGTTCGGATCTACAAACACAAGTACCAGATCAGGCAGATCGGGTGGTAATTGTGCATGCTCAAGACCGATCAATGGTTGTTTTGTGGTTTTCCTTCAGATCGGCTTTCAGACAAGTAGATTCTTGATGAAATTAATCCACAGTAAGTGAATCTTAACATAAATGATTTCGGTTGGCTTAGATCCGTATCATTGTGGGTGGAATCGAGCAAGATTGGGTTTGTTTATGGGCTTTGTGATGGTTGCAGGCGGCTACGGTGGCTGCCGGCGGCAAAGAGAACTTCCGGCTGCCGGACAGTGGTGTTAGGCGAACACGTTGATTGATGACGCATTTTGTGTGGCCAAAACATATTTGGGAGTTACGGGTTGCTTGGACGCAGTTCTAGCGGGTCAAATCGCGGGTCAACCTTGGTCGACGTTTCGTCAAATGGTCAAGGCTTGGTCAACACAGTCAACAGACGGTCAACTATGGTCAAACATCGGGTCAAACGGTCAACTGTCGTCACGGCACAATCTTGGTTAACTTGTGGTTCGAGGCGTGTGTGTGTTAGCGAACGAGTTGCGTGTATGTAATATCATGTACCGAATTGTATTTTTATGTAATATACATGTAATGTAATTGTTGAAATAAAGAGTTAACTCGCGAGCGAACCGAACCGACAAGTGGGTCAGGGGTGTAACGATTGTTTGATGATTGGGAATCGACTAAACTATGTTATTACTTTCGGGACTTTGTTGAACTATATAAATATATAAGTTTCTAGTATTATTGGAAACATATGAATTGGACGACTGATTTTTGGAAAATCATGGACAACTTATGTTGTCTGGTTTGCGCAAAAACAGGGAAGCTGCCCAAATTTTCTATAAAACTAAACTATAGCGTACGTTGTGTGTACGCCCTCATACGAAAGTATCAAGGATGTTTTAAAATGTTTTAGAAAGGGAAATCTTATCGCGAGCCGTTATTTTCAAAAATTAATTATTATATAGAAAATAAATACATATGTATTATTTTCGAATTATATTTCCTCAAAATTAGTTATAAACTTACATATATTTATCCGTTTTACGAGACGAGTTACAACTTGAACAAAAGCATTTCCTTTTATAAACCCGAAAGCCTTTTTCTTCGCAAATAATGTTAATCATGTTACGTTAGACATTACATTATGCTTATATTTTATTCAATATAAGTAAATATATTCACAATGAACCCAAACTAAGTCCAGATCGATCGTCAAGTTAAACCGTCTAAATCGAATAATGTTTCGATCTAGACTAGGTAGTTGAATAAACTATCTTTATAACCAAGATGTGAAATTAGGGATTATTTCCAATAGACTTTAAGGTGCCCTTTATTTGTAGTTGGGCACAGGAAAGTTGGATATTTCGAGCTTCAGGCTTTGCTTGTCTTTATTTGCTATATGGAGTTTTATGCTTGCACATCAGTGAGTTCAGGGCCCCTACTCTTTTAAATGTTTTAAAAACACAGGGGAGAAAGCATGCACTACATTACGGTAAAGTAATGTCATAATGTTACGGTAAGGTAACATCACAACTATTAGGGTTTTTGTTATATTAGTTATGGTCACAAAGTAACTTTATATCACATGTCAGTCCCCTTAAAACTTAAGATGCCGTTAGTATTGCATTATAGCGAGGGAATTTTTAGTAGTGCTACTGGGCCCGGCAAGCCTCCACTCGAGCTGGTCGCGCCAGCTAGACCGAACGTTGATGATCATGGGTGTAGAATTTGCCTAACATTTAGCCATGGTTGGTGATAGACCTGGCACAACAGGACAGCAACGTTAGCTTCGGATCGAACTCTTTGTTGACATAACTTAGGATAGCTACCTACAAATATAACAAGTAACTACTAAACACTGCAACTTATTTTTTCGGTTTGAAACAGTGGAAAACGCTTGAGAAACAACTTACTTTATATCTGTAACTTAAAACTTGTGAACTCACTCATCATTTTGTGTTGAAGTTGTTCTTGCATGTCTTTCTCAGGTTGCTAAGGTAGCACACATCAGGACTAGGATGCATTCGGAGTCGCATTGATTTCACCAAACTTTTAGAATCAATTTTAATTACATTAGCTATTTTAGTTTTGTAACTATTTACGCTTCCGCTACTCAATTGTGTAAACTGTATTTTCTCATGAATGAGCAAACAGGAAATATTTTTTTTAAAACTCATATAGTGGTCATTCAATATGACTAATGGCTGAGATCCTGGTTTGTCATGCGCCTCGCGGTAGAACCCTGCATGTGAAATTTCAGGGCGTGACAGATTGGTTTTAGAGCCAATGGTTATAGCGAACTAGGTTTGCATTATAGTGTAGACTTAGTCTATAGCCTTATACACTGCATTAGTCATACATCAACACATCACTCATACATGACGTACAAGAACCCTCGTACATGATATACCTATGCACATGGCATCAAAACATACATTGAAATTGGGGCATGTCGACATCATCCACGTCACTTTCTATTAACAAGAAACACATCAATCTTTTCATATCATTCATTCTTAGTGGCGACGTCCGTGTGGTCGCCAACAACCAGCCCCCACTCTTGCCCGAGGACCGTGAGACGGAGCCTCTGGAGGAGCCTCTCACATCACGATCATCTGTACCTCTTCTTACACCACATAGCTGAATAAAACACGGCGGGAGCCTCCCGATGGTACTATTAGGTAGAGTGAGTTTCTCAGGTCCATGTTTGGGACGGACACCCAACATTGACACGTATCTATTGGAGTTAGGTTCATAGAAAACGAGTCTTTTTCCGCCGACCAACAACAACGCCCTGACCCCACTAGTCTTACTTTCCTTCAACCTGAGCGCGTTGGCCTTGCATGAGGCACCCTGCATTAGGGGACCGTTACATAAAGCATTTGACACCGGGATGTCATCATTTATTTTCTTGAACCCTGACTCACATCTTTGGTTTATATTCTTTGGAAGATGGATCGACCATGAAGTCGGAGCGTCTTGCTCATTACATACTCGAACTTCTTCTAATTCGGACGTCTTAACGACTAATTGCTTTCCCCAGTAACATATGTCATTGAACTAGTTTCATCTCTTGAACTACATTTCATGTGCATGTTTGTTCCATGTGCACGGGTCCATCTACTATCTGCTATAGTAGACTCTCCTAGTGTGTTTTAACTCAAGTGAATACTCGGCTCGAACGATTACTGACTACCCTTTCCCATGTAACCCCTAATGGATTAACCTATAGTTGATGACTACGCTTTTGATTACTTTTTTTTGTTTTTGGCAACACCTCGTACTCGACAATCCACTTGAGAAACATTGTAACACAAGACAGGAGGAACTAGGCAAAACATGCAAACCAAATTATCATTACGAGTGCACACGTAATAGTAATTTGCGATGCATGTGAATTCTAGTGAAACCTTATGTGTGGATAAATTCTCTTGACCTGTAAATCCCTTGTTTAAAACTTTCATTGTCAATAGAAGTTCTAGTAACCCACTCAACGACTCGCTAGTATTGTTAAACCCATTCAACATCAATAGACGCAACTATCGAGAAAGATGTTTGCGGACACACTGAGCTATCGTTAATGGAATCCATCATTTTATTTTCATTCATGTAAGAGTCTTAGTGAACTTAAGATTCTCATTCGAACTTGCCATCTTGATTGAAACCCTACTAGAATCTTATGGTTAGCTCTTTGACATCAGTATATATATGCGAATTTGGGAAATCCCTCGTACACTTACACTTTATTCCTTACACTCACTTGTAATTTTTTCTTTCTTTCTTTCTTTGACCGATTATCCTATCATGTGACTAATTCTCATCCCAACGTATTCAACTTTGCAATTGAATTTTCCCCGAAAAAGGGTTCCATCATCTCAAGAACATTGGAAGACGGAGATACAAGTTAGTCAACACCCAGAAAATACGATGACCCACATAACAATTTTTCCTCCTTTATCGCTGAAGTCGCTATTTCGCAAGTGAGCCTATTCCCTAGATTTTTCACTAGTCGATGCATACCGTTTAAAGTGGTAGCTAATTACTGTTTTTGACACAGACAAATCTCTCACTCCATTGTCGTGGTCACATTACATCTTTGGAACTCTACGTTTAAACTCTCATCAAACTTAAGCTCTAGTTTAAAAAAGGAACTCAGTAAACTTCCCTTTCTGATCATTAGTGATAACTTTTTGAACTTTGAAGATAGTGATGTATTGTTATTATGACCATACCGCGTCCTTGTAATGAAATCTCTTGGTGACGTATGTGATGCTCCTAATTCATGCACACATTTTAGTTCAATCTTTCATAATTGGTTGCCCCATGTTCAACTAATTTCACACTCAATTTCATACATGGATCTTAGTGAGTCTATTCTTATTCGCATACGGGCAAGCTCGATAACTGTGGAGAACGCTCCGATTGAACCAGAGCGCTACAAATTCGACCAACCATTATTTTTCTACATAATTCTTATTGCGTCAACACCTTTAATGTAACGCTTCCAACAACCGGTAGCGTCACTTTATTTCTATTCATACCCCTTGTGTGCGACCAACTACATCCTCACCATCGAATTTATTATTTCGCTAGTGATTCTAAAACAATTATGTGGAACAGATTGATGGTAGCGTTTGGTATGTTCCTCACGTCTCATGTTGTGCTAAAATGAATATCATAGTTCTTGTCTATCCCTATTATACGCTAATCCTCGTTTGTCTAAATCACTCTCTACGAACGTTACACGATGAACAATGAGCCATGCTGAAGTTCATCAAGTGCAGGAACACGAAATAAAATTTCTATTTTTGTGAGGTATACCAATGTCAACACCCTCTCCGTGCGAAAGCACCACACTTATTATATACTTGTTCCTCGTTGACCGAAAGTTGGTCATGTATTACAACCAACTCCGGGCCCAAAAGATCATGATCTATATCAACCGAAAATCTCCATTTCCTCCGTATGAACGCGGCAAGAGCCACCATTCTGAAATATAGGGTGAAATTCCTTATTTGAGTTTTCATCAAGTTTGTTGTTAAATTTACCTGAATCACTTGTTCCAAGCAATTATTATTTCTTTATCAAAACCTTACATACGATCCCATCATCACTGTTATTTGGTGGTGGTGACTGCACCATTTCTGATCTTCAGTAGCGGTACCACCTAAAAACGAATATCTCCTGCGCCCAATTTAATTTCTTTCATGTACTCTAGTTACTTTGAGTAAATTCTCGATAGTGCACACAGCAACGTAATCTTAGGATTTGAGTAATTTGGCCTCTAACGGATTTCCTTAACGTAACTCTAGTTCAGTTTATTTCGTCGACCCCTCGTTTATGACGTATGACATTCGTGCCCATTTGGGTAATCTCAAATATACATTAGATACACTTGATTGTGAAGTGTTGGTTACTTAATATTCAAATCACTCCGTAAGAACAAATTACTGCCCTCTACAAGTCACTAAAATTCAAATGTGATGAGCTCACCTAAACTATATTTTGTGCAACAACCCCCCTCCCCCGCCATACATGTTAAACTCATCCGTAAATGACACATCCATGTATGACCCGTTGGTGTTCCAACTCTTGTGAGTGTCGCCCGTGCTTAACGTAACTTATTACAACATTCTTTATCATCGACCTTCCATGAACTCAACTTATATTTCTACTTAAGACCATATATAAATTGACATGTATCAGTGTGTGTTTTCCTTGATAGGCTAACTTAATCTTCATTCGAAATACCTTTGCAAGAATTCATTTCGATACATCACGACCTCTTCAAGCCATAGTGCTTCACTTACTAAAATTCTTATAACACTGGTATCACCTCCATGACAATAGCTATACCCGGTTACTAGGCAGTGTGCTACTCCATCTTATTCGTGAAAAGGAAACTAGATCACCAAATTTCAATACCATGATACCATCTTGAATTTGCGTCATCTCTTTACTTTTGTGTATACATACATTGTAAGCGACTTCCTATAGTTCTTGATAGTCACAATTCTGTGCACTTACTCTTACTGAAATTGATTTGTTGCTTCAACAATTGACTATTCTATACCTAGATATAATCTCTTTTAGCTTGTTCAAGTGAACAGTTAAATCTCAATTGTCATCAACCATCATCTCAATAATGCAGTCTGATTTTATCTCATCTCGTCGTGTCGTTATATGTCATGACGCTCTCTTTAGTAATGAACTTACAACCATCGTTTTAATATATCATAACCTAAATTTTCGAGACGAAAATTCTTTCAACAAGGGGATGATGTAATACCCGACATTTTCAGGTTAACACCGTAAACACAAACTCCGTTACCTCAAACACTCATTCATGCATTACACTTGATTAGAGTAAATTAAGTGGGTCAGTTATTTCACAAACACTAACGTAATAGTAATTCGGGGAATTATATAATCACACATGGGTTTGTACCCGAACCTCGATAAACCATCGGAATAGTATTCCTGAACAAATAAATAAATATAAATTAGGTGAATTTATATGCTATGTGATCTTATATGTTATGTGATTTACATGTTTATTTGTAAACATACGTGAAATCGCGTATATTTACGCGTAACAACGCGTTATTGACGAACCCAAAACTAGAGCATGGAGCATACCTTAGCCTCAATTTCGAGGATGAAATTTCTGTAACATGGGGAGAGTGTGACAATTCGTATTTCCGACCCTCGGTAACTATAAAAAGTTACATGTGGAAATATTACGGATTACTATTTATTAAATATGAATAACTTGTAAAGAGACATTGTTTAATCTACAATTACGATGATGTTGTACTACAAATTCGTTATGCATGTTCTATGGTACCTATTTATATATATATATGTTTATATCATATATATATATATATATATATATATATATATTTGCTTTAGTTTAAGTTAGTAAATATAATCTAAAGATTATATTTATTTTTATGAACGAGAAATTATAAACGAAACACAAAATATGAAACGGGTTCTCACACGTGATGTACACCCAATAGTCAACCCACCTAATGCACCTACCGAAAACTATCATTCTCTTCTCTTCTCATTTTTATTATCAAACCCTAGCCCCCACACCACTCTCAATCTCACATATTCAGATCTAGAGAAAGAGAGAGGGCCGTAGAGAGAGAATCGAGAGATTGAGGCAAGGCGGTGAGAGATGAGGATGTCTGGCCGGCCACTTTGGCGCACGACGACACCCAAGACAGCGATATAGAGGAGTTTTAGTAGCAGCAGCAACGCCGCTGTAGCGGCAAGGGACGGCGGCGCGATTTCCTTGACTTAACGTTGTGGTGGTTTTAATGGAGGGGTAGCGTCTGACGTTTGGTAGCTTAGGGTTGTTGCGGTGGTCACGTAGTGTTCGGATCTACAAACACAAGTACCAGATCAGGCAGATCGGGTGGTAATTGTGCATTCTCAAGACCGATCCATGGTTATTTTGTGGTTTTCCCTCGGATCGGCTTTCAGACAAGTAGATTCTTGATGAAATTAATCCACAGTAAGTGAATCTTAACTTAAATGATTTTCGGTTGGTTTAAATCCGTATCATTGTGGGCGGAACCGAGCAAGATTGGGTTTGTTTATAGGCTTTGTGATGGTTGCAGGCAGCTACGGTGGCTGCTGGCGGCAAAGACAACTTCCGGCCGCCGAACAGTGGTGTTAGGCGAACACGTTGATTGATGACGCATTTTGTGTGACCAAAACATATTTGGGAGTTACGAGTTGTTTAGACGCAGTTTTAGCAGGTCAAAGCGCGGGTCAACCTTGGACGACGTTTCTGTCAAACAGTCAAGGCTTGGTCAACACTGTCAACAGACAGTCAACTATGGTCAAACGGTCAACTGTGGTTCACGGCACAGTCTTGGTTAACTTGTGGTTCGAGGCGTGTGTGTGTGTTAGCGAACGAGTTGCGTGTAGGTAATATCATGTACCGAATTGTATTTTTATGTAATATACATGTAATGTAATTGTTGAAATAAAGAGTTAACTCGCGAACAAACCGAACCGACAAGTGGGTCAGGAGTGTAACGATAGTTTGATGATTGGGAATCGACTAAACTATGTTATTACTTTCGGAACTTTATTGAACTATATAAATATATACGTTGCTAGTATTGCTGGAAACATATGAATTGGACGATTGATTTTTGGAAAATCATAGACAACTTATTGGTTTGCGCAAAACCATGGGAAGCTCTGCCCAAATTTACTATAAAACTAAACCATAGCGTATGTTGTGTGTACGCCCTCATACGAAAGTATCAAGGATGTTTTAAAATGTTTTAGAAAGGGAAATCTTATCACGAGCCGTTATTTTCAAAAATTAATTATTATATAGAAAATAAATATATATGTATTATTCTCGAATTATATTTCCTCAAAATAAGTTATAAACTTACATATATTTATCCGTTTACAACTTGAACAAAAGCATTTCCTTTTATAAAACCCTAAAGCCTTTTTCTTCGCAAATAATGTTAATCATGTTACTTTAGACATTACATTATGCTTATATTTTATTCAATATAAGTAAATATATTCACAATGAACCCAAACTAACTCCAGATCGGTTCGTTAAGTTAAACCGTCTAAATCGAATAATGTTTCGATCTAGACTAGGTAGCTGAATAAACTATCTTTATAACCAAGATGTGAAACTAGGGATTATTTCCGATAGACTTTAAGGTGCCCTTTATTTGTAGTAGGGCACGGGAAAGTTGGATATTTCGAGCTTCAGGCTTTGCTTGTCTTTATTTGCTATATGGAGTTTTATCCTTGCACATCAGGTGAGTTCACGGCCCCTACTCTTTTAAATGTTTTAAAAACACAGGGGGAGAAAGCATGCACTACATTACGGTAAAGTAATGTCATAATGTTACGGTAAGGTAACGTCACAACTATTAGGGCTTTTGTTATATTAGTTATGGTCACAAAGTAACTTTATATCACATGTCAATCCCCTTAAAACTTACGATGCCGTTAGTATTGGATTATAGCGAGGGAATTTTTAGTGGTACTACTGGGCCCGGCAAGCCCCATCCGAGCTGGTCGCGCCAGCTAGGCCGAACGTTGATGGTCACGGGTGTAGAATTTGCCTAACATTTAGCCATGGTTGGTGATAGACCTGGCACAACAGGGGCAGCAACGTTAGCTTCGGATCTAACTCTTTGTTGACATAACTTAGGATAGCTACCTACAAATATAACAAGTAACTGCTAAACACTTCAATTTACTATTTCGGGTTTGAAACAGTGGAAAACGCTTGAGAAACAGCTTACTTTATATCTGTAACTTAAAACCTGTGAACTCACTCATCATTTTGGGTTGACACTTGTTCTTGCATGTCTTTCTCAGGTTGCTAAGGTAGCACACATCAGGACTAGGATGCATTTCGGAGTCGCATTGATTTCACTAAACTTTTAGAATCAATTTTTAATTACATTAGCTATTTTAGTTTTGTAACTATTTACGCTTACGCTACTCAACTGTGTAAACCGTATTTTCTCATGAATGAGCAAACAGGAAATATTTTTTTTAAACTCATATAGTGGTCGTTCAATATGACTAATGGCTGAGATCCTGGTTTGTCATGCGTCTTGCGGTAGAACCCCGCATGTGAAATTTGAGGGTGTGACAAACAACCATATGAGATGGTTCTTCTTCTTTTTGGAATTGGAGCTTGGATTAACAATTCGTGATTTCCATTCACGCTGTGATTTGATTCAGGGGGTGCACGTTTATTCCCGTTTATGGAATTATTTTATGCCTTTTTAATAGTATCGATAATATAGGGCATAGCATCTATGATTCCTTGGGCCACTATGTGTTCGATATCACTTTTATTCATTTGATTCTTGTTATTATCGCTATTCTGGATTTCATGATTTACTTCGTCTGACATCTGAGTTGTAAACATTTATCAGGTATTAATCTCACAAAATATATTAAATAACAATCACACCAACACAGTGAACCAAAATCATCGGGCATTGCGACTTTTACTCTTTTCATATATATAAGCATCTATTACAAGTATCACTGGAATTATATATATATATATATATATATATATATATATTATATAGGTGATATTACTTTTTGTCTATTTTAGTTTCTCTTTTTTTTCTCAAAGTAACAAAATACACACACACACACACACATATATATATATAAAGCTACTGCTTCCTTAAAATTGCATCCTCCACTAACTCTTCACCGTACTGGCGGACTTCTTCCACATGATCCCTTGGTAGTATTAGGGCTGGTACGGGTTCAAGATAAGGTGGAACTGGTTCTTCATAGGGAATTGGGTTTTCTAGTAGGTTCTGAATTGCCCAGTTGTTAGCCCACCATGGATCTAAAGGGTTTGGTGTTGGAATTCTAGGTATCTCGTTGGGATCAAATGCTGGGATTGGAAATGGTTTTCCTGGTTCTGTTCTAAGTTCAAGGGTTGGTTAGGAAACAAGGGAAGTAACAGTGTTCTGGGTTTGCTACTTGGTTGAAATTAGGTTCTCCTCCTACATTTCCAAACATATGAAAATTAGCTAGTTGTCTATCCAATTCTTCTTCCCACAAAGGTCTAACTTATGGGTTTTGGGTGTTTCTCTCAGTTCTAACTGCTATGGCTTGTTGTTGTGCTTGTCTCATTCTTTTCCTTCTCTCTCCTCGGGCTCTACTAAACCAACCTCTCTTTTTAGGGGGAAAAGGTTATGCGGATTTGGCTTTGAAAACAAAGATATCTTCAGAATCAACGGTGTAGTCGGTGTTTGGCTGGGATGTTCCTTCATCCATGAGAGAATGAGGTAGGTGACGATAAGCGTCAGAAGTACCCCGATCACTCATACTGTAAACTAAAGAAGTTATTATAATAACAAAAATTAGTAATATATATATTACACAGAGTGACATAGAAATCGCGAATATTTCCTAACACAATTGGTTAAAATTTAGGTATTTCAAAAGAACACCTAAATGGCTTAAACCAGTGGCTCTGATACCACCTTCTGTCACAACCCTCGACCCTCCCCGGGAACGGGAGCCTTGAACCAGTCAAGTGGTACCGGTGTTTATTAATTTGGCAGCGGAAATTAAACATCAAGATCGTAGTTAGGAAATATTATCAGAGTTTCAAAACACCAAACTTTTATAAATAACAAATGGGATAAACCCCATATTTCCATTACAATACATTCGTAGAGGGGTAAATCCCAATTTATGAAAAGCATAAACTCCTTTCTATTTAGGTAACTTTTATAGCCACTTTTCTAAGCCTTCAATGCTCTCCAACTGGCTTCTATTAGCTTCACATTAAGTTACCTGAAACGCGTTTTAAAAACATTTTATCTGCAAGAAATACTGGCGAGTGCATCCCAGTTTAATCAAAACAAGTGTTTACACTTTACAGTATTGAGAGCGTCCGCATTTACAATGTTTATATCTACACAATTACTCATTCAGTATTGTCACACCTGACTTGTGGGTCATATTACTTTGGGCCCTGTCACCCAATAGTAACGGTTCCTGTCATAATCCTGTGACTGTGGACTAGTAATGTATACAAAACCCCAACATACGGCAGTAATTGTAGAATACATATACTCAATTACTGTTAAGCATAATTAAAACATTTGAGGTTTTGGTAATACATTTTGACTCACAAAAAGGTTTACAAAAAGAGAATACTCGCCTTGGAAACTTAGGTATTCCTACAGGCTTCCTTGTAACAATTTTGATTACTTCCTGGAATTTCTATTTGAAACATACAATGCACATGTGTTAGTAAATTAACCCAAGTCACTATAGCCATACAAAACGAGACAGAACCCCAACGTAACTTAGTCAGGCAGAGCCTCGACATGCGTTGGTGGTTCCTAAATCAATCGGGTAGGATGCCCATACAACAGATAGAACCCCAACAAGCTTAGTTGGGCAGAGCCTTGACATGCGTTGGTGGGTTCTAAATCGGGTGTGGTAACGAATTAGTGATCGGGGGTTAAGATACTTACAGCGGGCAGCCCTTTGCAGGTTTAGGGGTTTAAGGGGTGTTGTTAGAGAAACGGAGATTCGAGAGAGTATACGATCGATTCAGAGGATCGAAAGTGAGCGCTGAATTCAATCCCAGGCCTGGCCTTTTATACCCGAAATTTACACCGCCCGCGCGTCGCGGGAGAACTCATGGACTCCCTCGCGTGGCGCGAGGGAAACCTATATGGCCTAGGTAGGCTACGTTGCATGAATAGCTTAGCCAGACGCCGCAAAACGGAGACACGTCATCTGGTACTCTCTCGCGCGTCGCGGGAGATGCCAGGGTTTGTGGCGCGTGTCGCCTCGCCCTGGTGGAATTTTCTTCGTTTTTCGCGTCGTGTCTCGTGGTGCATGTCTGGTTCGTCGTTTACGGTCCATTTTAGTGAGTACTGGAGAGCTGTTACAGAACTTGAATGTGACTTTCTAAATTTAAAAATGTTAAATTTACAGTTATACACTTAATCTAGAAAATTAATTATTTTAACGGTAAACAATATTTACAAGATTGCTATCAAGATCTCAACCATTAGATTAAAGATCTAATGGTTTAGATTCTTTCTTACCTTTCTTACAAAAAAACACCTTTTTTTTTTAAATAACCTCACCCCTTGGACCGATATCGTCATTTTCTTGGAATCTTCTTTAAAAAATATTGTTGATACGAACTTGTTTAGGATGTGGTTTCATCTTCCAAGTTCCAAGTACCCAAACTTTAAAAGAAACAAAATGTAAACTATAATCAATTGCACATAAAGTCATAAACCTTAAGTCCCTAATCAATTGCACATAATGACATAGACCTTAGAAAATCTAAAATCAATTGCACATAATGACATAGACTTCAAAAAATCTAAAATCAATTACACATCAACCCTAAAACCAATTGTAAAAAAACCGTTATCAATTCCATATAATATTAAAAACCTAAAACCATCAATGCAAACCATACACAATTGCAATTTGCACATAAACAATTAGAACTTAAAACTAGATTGGAGATTTGGAGGCGTGGAATTGGATGATGGTGGGACTTGGGAGGCGGCCAAAGGGTGGCTTCGACAATCGGAAGGGTAATCAATATATGAGAACAACTTTCTTTATCAACAACATTTCCTCCATGCAGCGCATCTTTTTTCAACAATAGAAGGGTAAAATCGCATGCGTCTTGACAAAATGTTCCACGTTTAAATTCAAACGATATATAAATACAACTGAAATCAAATTTAAGATGAGAGGGGATCAAGATCAATATAACTAAGTGAACGATATGTGTAATATATATCTATATATCACTGAACAAATTGAACGTGAATAGTTAGATCCAAATTGGATATGAGGATCGATTACTCTTCCTCACACGAGTAAACATATTAAAAAATACTGTTAGGCAACTTTTTGTTATTTGTGTTGAAAATTGTTAAAGTCACTTAGAAATAATTCTGTCAAGGCGAACCGACTGATGAACCGTCCTAGAAGCACTAAATATGAAGACAGGGAAAGAAAATAATCAAGCTTCTAATTCTTTGATTAAAAGATCGCTACAAAGGTTACAAGACTTCAATATGTTAGCGGGGCATTATGAAGTCTACAAGATGAAAATTAAAGAAGTTCAAGTGGACGTAGTAAGCATGACATATGAAATGATCTGCCACGACAAACACTTGCATGAATAAACAAATTGTGAATTCATGCCAATTGCTCTCTATAAATAGAGATCACCAAACCGAAGATCGATGGAGCTGAGCATTGCAAGTATCACTACTTACATACTCCATTGCCCTTCACTCGCACAGAATTCTTAAGCATTGTTTTGTATCAGAAAATAACTTTTCAATCATCTTTTGAAACTTTCAAAAGTGTTATAAACTTGAAAATTTTGTATCTCTGTTTCTTACAAGTTGGTTTCTAATTCCGCACATTATTTTCATATAAAGTTGAAATCAACTTGCCATTTTAAGCCAAATCATCGTTATCTGGGATCAACAAGTGGTATCAGAGCGGGCTGGATAAATTATTTCCAAGATCCCTTGATCCTGTAATAGAGACGTATATTCATGATCTGCCAAAGTTTTTAAAGAAAGTATATTTATGCAGATCTTAAAAAGGTAAATAATAGTTTTAATTTCATTTTTATTAGTATTATTTATTTTTAAAATATATACATCAGATTTATATATATATATATATATATATATATATATATATATATCTTATATCTTTGTATACGTATTTTTGTCTTTTGTTTAAAAAAAAGAGAAGAAAAAAAAAAGGGTTTAAATACACAAAAAAAGGAGTTAAAACAAATATAAATAAACTTAAGTTTATCAGAAAGAAAATATTTTGACTATGAAAGAAAGTTTCTGATAAAACAAAGTTTAACATAATTCTAAAATCTAGTTAGTTAAATCTTCAAAAAGGAATGATAATGATGAAAAGAGATAAAAACTATGTGAAATTTTAGAAAACAATATTCATTACTATTATCTTTTAAATAGTTTCACAAAATATTCCTTAAAGAAAAGAACAAAGACTTGGAGTTGCACCAGAAAAGCATGTGTAAGTGATTTTTCTAAAACCCTACTCATTTCCCTCATCTTAAAAAAATCACATTTCTGATGCGTTTATCAGATTTTCTGGTGATTTCTGATGCATTTATGAGATTTTTCTGTTAAAAAAAACTTATCAGAATTTCTGATGATTTCATCAATTCGATCAGATTCATTATCTGTTAAAAATAAAAACTTATCAGAATTTCTGATGATTCATCAGATTCCATCAGGATTTTGATGATTTCATCATATTTCCATTAGATTCCATCAGAATTTCTGTTAAAAAAAACTTTTCAGAACTTCCGACGATGTTATCAGATTTCGATCAGATTTTCTGATTAAAAAAAATCTATTGATGGATTAAGATCATCTTTTTATAGTTTACATGGTTAGTTATTTTTCGAATCCTTATTAATTGATACCCTAAACACTTATCCTATATTGGATAGAAGATACTTATATCCTATTTGGCCGGGATACAAGATATAATGCATACATTTAGGTGGGATTACAAATCGAGGTGAAGAATGATTACAAGGATTGAAATATATTCAGATGATCATCCAAAGTAAGTCGGACGTTTGTCAAATAAACTTCCATGCCATCTGTTGAAGATCGTTCAAGCACTATATTTGAAGATATTAAAAAAAGGGAGAGTTTATTTATTGTTTCTAAGTGTAATGCATTATTTGTATTTTCAACAACAAATAGGGGGTGACTGTTAGGCGGCAACTTTTTGTTATTTGTTGTTGAAAATTGTTAAAGTCACTTAGAAATAATTCCGTCAAGGCGAACCGACTGATGAACAGTCCTAGAAGCACAAAATATGAAGACACGGAAAGAAAATAATTAAGCTTCTAATTCTTTAATTAAAAGATCGCTACAAAGGTTAAAGACTTCAATATGTTAAAGGGCATTATGAAGTCTACAAGATGAAAATTAAAGAAGTTGTGTTCATAAGATAATATATCTTATGAACATATTAAATATATCTCAAAAAGGGATGATATAAAGCTTTAACATATAAAAGAAAAAGAAGCCTTTATCATACAGAAAAAGAGCAAGTTGGTGAACAAAGAAGATAAGGCACACAAACCAACACTCTATCAAGCTATCACAATTGAGATATTACAAGTGGAATTCTCTACAAATACATAATTCCTTTGTAGGAATTATGTGTGTTTTTTGTGAAGTAATATTTTTTTATAGAGTGTTCATGAGAGTTTACCCATGGACTGTTCCAGGGGGTGACATTTAGATTCAAGTTAATCTTGGATCGACCCCTTCTTTTTTGTTTGATTCTGCCAAACAAAGATTAATTCTTGTGTTCATAGATTGGTGCATTTATTTATAGAATTAATCATTGAAGAAAACCCCACTCTCAATGTCTCTATTTTTACTCTTTGAATGTTTATATATTTCACAAACACCCGTCTTTACGAACGAAGAACGTTGCATCATTTGAACAGGATCGCAAAAGGAGACCAACAAATACCTAGATGGAAATCAACTAAGACCAAACCAAATCAAATCAAATGAGAGCATATCTAAAGAGAACACATCATATGAGAACATATAATCAGTAACATATGCAATGTACACATGTAGTTCAATCATAAGTGCATAAACTAAAGTATAAACTAGCAACACATAGTGTAATTATCGTTAATGGATATACTATACGAAGAATACTAGGGCTGTCAATCGTGTCGGGTTGATGGGTTGGCGGGTTGAAGGGTTGCGGGTTGGTGGGTTGAAATGTTCAACCCGAACCCGACCTATATTATTATACGGGTCAAATATTTCAACCCTAACCCGACCCATATAAATTCGGGTCAACCCGAACCTGACCCGTTTAACCCATATTTTTAAATGAGTCATAGAAGTCGACGATTTATAAGCGAGGTGTTTGGTTTTAAGCGGGTTTTCAATAACATGTTTAGTGATGAGTATAAGTGTGACAAATAGATAATATAATGTGTCAAAACTAACATTATTATAACTAACCATGTAAAATAGAAACAGAAAAAACAAAAAACAAAAATATAAAAAAGAAAATTTCTAAAAAATATAAAAAAGAAAATTTCTAAATAGTTAACTGGTTAATGGGTCAACCTGTTTTTATACGGGTCAACCCGAACCCGACCTGTTTTTAATACGGGTTAACCCGAACCCGACTCATATTTTTAAACGGGTCGTGTTAGTCGACCCAAACCTGTTTTTTCATGTCGGGTTTGGTTCGTGTTTGCGGGTCGTGTCAAGAATTGACCCCCCTAAAAATACCTATTAAGGTAATCACTGATACATACATTAAAGTATCACTGATAACACATGTTAAGTAATGACAAATGTATACAATAAAGTATAATCAGTAATTCATGTTGGTTATTACTTATGCATACACTATATATGTTAGAAAATAATGTTAAAAGTAATCACCAATGCAATACGCTGAAACTCTTAAGTATAACTAGTAATATGTAGTATAATCACCAATGCGTACACCTAAGTATCACCAATAACACATATAGTATAATCATCAATGTATTCAGTATACTACCCTGACATCTAAGTAATCGCCAGTCCACACACTAGAGTTTCTACGGTAACACAAACAATGCTATCACCAATACATATAACTAGCAGGGGCACGCGCGATGCGGCGGGGACGACATTATGCATTGCGGTATTCGTTTCTCGTAGTTTTCTTATTCGTATAATATTATTGCAGCACTATTGTGACGGGTATACGTCATAAGCAAAGCCATGGGTTAGTCCAGTTCATTGTGGTGTGCATGGTTCGGTCGGTTCAATTATTATCCCGAACCAAAGTCATCTGTTAATCTGTTTTATTAACCAATAGATTTTCGGTTAACCAGTTCGGTTTGATTCGATAAGATTGACGGTTTGTTATTTGGTTTGTTTAATATCAGTTAATAGCTAAAACCAAATTTGAGCTAAAACTTTTGCTTAAAAATACATGAAATTGAGGTGTAAATGCATGAAATAGATGTATAAATACAAGAATGGAAATATAAATACATAAAATGGAGGTATAAAATATGAAATAAATGAACTAATTGTGTAAAAGTTAGAAATATAAAAATATGAATAATAGGTACGGTTCGGTTACTTTTGGTTAAATGATGCTACAAAGATTGATAACCGGTTTTTGGTTAATTCGGTTTTTGACTAATTGGTTTTTGGCTAATCGATATTTAGTTAATTCTGATTTGCGTTGATTTCGGTTCGGGTTCATCTGTTTTCGGTTAACAATTCAGTTATTTTGCTTAATCCTATACACTGTTAATCATGTAATATATAATCAGTAATATTTGTAGTGTTCTGACAAGTTGGTCTAGTGGTTAGTCACTTGGTTTCTCTCCTTGATGTCTCAAGTTCAACTCCCACTAGTATCACTTTGAAGGACATTGGTGGTGGCAATGAAGTTTAGAACCAGACCTCTCAAGAGGTCACCAGTTCGAAACCGAGCCGAACCGGATTTTACCGTAGTAGGCCTTCGGGTTTTCCCGAGAACTGGTGGCTTGGTGGCTCGGGTATGCATCCAACTCTGACCATTATGGAGGATCGTATCCATTTGCTCGATATAGGGCATCCCGGGATGCTTATCCGATAATTTAGTTGGTCGTTCAAAAAAAATATTTGTAGTGTATCATCAATGCCTACACTAGCATTAACACATGCAATGTATCACCAACTGGGGAGCAGTGGCGTCTCTGAGAATTCATGTACTCTGTTCGAGCTCGAAAAACGTGCCTTATGCCTTAACGATTTGTAAATGAGCCTTACTTGAAATTGGTATGGGTATACTATTTTAAAAAAATTAACACACACACACACATATATATATATATATATATATTAGATTTTTCTTAAAACATATGCCTCACGAAATCACGGACTTTGTATGAAAATTCTCCCCACACACTCTCTAAGCCTCCCTTGCTGGGGAGGATCTTAGTAAGACCAGAGGGAGACTCAACCCTCTCTATTTTTTCCCTTCTAATAACATATATACAAGTGTAAATTTTAGCCATGCATATACCATACTATTACTCTTTTACACATTTATTAAAATTCCACCCGTGTGTGCTTTTCTTGCTTTTGTTCTCATTTCAAGTCGTGAGCGCACACAAACACACATAAAAATCATAACTTTTGAACGATTGCAGATGGTTAAATCACAACCTCCACACATTAAAACCAGGTGGGGTCCAAGAGTATACCATAG
This sequence comes from Scalesia atractyloides, assembly GCA_947069175.1. Classification (NCBI taxonomy): domain Eukaryota; kingdom Viridiplantae; phylum Streptophyta; class Magnoliopsida; order Asterales; family Asteraceae; genus Scalesia; species Scalesia atractyloides. Next base: position 54,614,904 of record CAMTDV010000019.1, read on the forward strand.
AAAAGTTCATGATTTTTGTTCTTTTATGTCACAACAAGTTTAAGCCATTATTAAATAATCCTCCACAAACCCTGAGATTCTCACGCCACAATTTCATTCCCAATTGGCCAACTTTGCTAAATTCCAACTGCCATGTCAGCAAAGTTATCAATCCACGTGTCATTCTCTAATACACCAACCCACTATAGCCTTAAAAAATATATCTTTTCTTACCATAAATCACAACTATAAAGTTGGTGAGCCCAAACACAATTAAGTGGTATTCAAAGCAAACTAATAGAGGAAGAGAGCCCAGCAGCCTCTTTCCTTACTTTTATTTGTAAATTTTATATTTTATTTTTTAGAGTTTTGAAAAGAATATAAAAAATGGCTTCAACATTTCTGTTACAGTCATCCCCAGCCATTCTTGACAAGTCTGAATGGGTCAAGGGTCAGACACTTCGTCAGCCGTCGGGCTCTGTGGTGGGCTTCAGCGTTGGTGCACCCTCTGCGCTAACCGTCAGTGCTTCCTATGCGGATGAGCTTGTTAAAACCGCGGTATGTGTTTAATTATCTCTATTTTTGATGTACGACGAAAGAAAATAGTCTTAATGTGTTTCTCAAATAAATGCTTAAACTATTACATCAAACAGCTTTTTATCGTGTGTTCTACCTTTATTTCTGACGTAGAGAGGAAACAAATTAATTAATGAGAGAAAACAATATTAGAGGAAAATTTATTGAACGCTTAAACCATCAGACCATTAGTAATGGCTAATGTCTCCCTAATGTAACGTTCGGTTGTTTGGTCGCCTCGATTTAAGGCGGCGGCTCATTGGTTTTAATAAAGTTCACTTTAAAAAAAAGAAGAAGAAACCCATAAGGAGCCTTTTCCGCCACATTAGCATCATAATGTCCTGTAAAAAATGTATAATGGTTAACGCCCCTTAATGCACTTTCACTTATTACTTTCCGTAACAGTTAATGCCCTCTAAGAGACGGTGTTAGAAGCGTTATCAAGCTCCTTCACGCCCTTATAATGCCTACTACTCATGATATTACATCAAGCGGCTTTTAATTTATAAACTAGTTTAAGTTATAAGTGGATCATAACCCGACCTATGGATTTTGTTCTTAAAAATGTAGAAAACTATAGCATCTCCCGGAAGAGGAATCCTGGCCATGGATGAATCAAACGCCACCTGCGGAAAACGGTTATCTTCTATCGGTCTAGAGAACACTGAAGCTAACCGCCAGGCTTACCGTACTTTGCTTGTTACCCCACCGGGCCTTGGCAACTACATCTCTGGTGCAATCCTGTTTGAGGAGACCTTGTACCAATCAACCGTTGATGGTAAAAAGATTGTAGATATCCTTGTTGAACAAGGTATCGTACCCGGCATTAAAGTTGACAAGGTAATATATATTCTGCAATTCTTATGCATGTGAACGAGGGGTTTAACCAAATTTTTAAGGGGTGCGATCGGGATATTTCCCTACAAAATACAATTATTATTTTTCGAGGGGTGCGCCCGCCCACCCAACCCTCTACCTAGGTCCACCCCTGTTCTTGTGTATAGACATCTAGTGCAGGATGGGGGGGTTAAGAAATGGTTGGTTTTGACAGGGTTTAGTTCCATTGGCTGGCTCGAATGACGAGTCATGGTGCCAAGGTCTTGATGGGCTTGCCTCGCGCTCTGCGGCTTACTACCAACAGGGTGCTCGTTTCGCTAAATGGTAAGTGGCGAGTCAAAGCTCAAGGTGTTAACAGGCTAAAAGGCTAATGAGCTACTCGAGCCTAAAAATAAACTAGTTTAATTAGTGAGTCTGAGCTCGAGCTTCCCTTATCAAGCTTGAGTCAGCTCACTAGCCTAAACATTAACGAAACCTATTACTTAAATAACTTTTATTTAATATGTTAAATATATATTAAGTAATAAATATAATCACATATACAATTATGAAAAAAATAAGTAAATAATATATATAATGTCATTTAGAAAAACACAGTTACAATTATCTAACATAACTAAAATTAGTGTAACATGTTATTATAAACGGGGTGAGCCAAGCTCGAGCTTGAAGAACTACTTACGAGCTCAAGCTCTTATAAGTTAAATGTGTCAAGCTGGAGCTTGGGCTCGGCTTGATTCGACTCATTTGACATTCGGTGAGTGCTTATATATTCTTCACTTGAATTTTCAGGCGTACGGTTGTGAGCATTCCAAATGGTCCATCAACGCTTGCAGTCAAGGAAGCCGCATGGGGTTTGGCTCGTTACGCTGCTATTTCTCAGGTAACACAGCCTATATAGTTCATACACAATATGTTTGTTTGAATGTAGTTTTTGAAAGTGATTAATATATGATATTTAATAACAAGAGTGATTAGAGGTGGTTTCCAAATATTTGAAATGTGAAAATATTGGGTTTTGATGCAGGACAATGGATTGGTCCCCATTGTGGAGCCAGAGATTTTGCTGGATGGTGAACATGGAATCGACACAACATTCGAGGTGGCAAAGAAGGTGTGGGCTGAGGTATTCTTCTATCTTGCTGAGAACAATGTGTTGTTTGAAGGTATCCTTTTGAAGCCGAGCATGGTTACCCCCGGAGCCGATTGCAAGGAAAGAGCCACCCCTCAACAAGTTGCTGATTACACTCTTAAGCTCCTCAAACAAAGAATCCCACCCGCGGTTCCAGGAATCATGGCAAGTTTCTACTTCTTAGCGCTCGTGTGTGTTCATTCATTCGTGTTATGAAATTTTGGGGTGTGCATGGGTCACTTTTGAGCTCAAACCAAACTAGAAATTGAAAATTCCGTTTTTTGTTTTTTAAAAACCGCTCTTTTCGGTTTTTGGTTTTCATAATGGGTCCGGAATTTATTTTTTTTGACCACTTGAGTTTGAAATTTTTGGGACGAATAAATGGCCCAAAAATTATGAATATGGGCTTAAAAGTTTTGTTATGTTATTTAATTTTTGGGACGAATAAATGGCCCAAAAAGCATGAATTTGGGCTTAAAAGTTTTCTTTTTATGTTATTTAATTTTTAGGACGGATAAATGGCCCAAAATCATGAATTTGGGCTTAAATTTTTTTTTGTTATTTAATGAGTAATTATTAAAATCTGTGCCTAAATACTGCTTTGGGTTATATATAATCTGTTAAATTTCTTATATAAATTACTTAATATTCAAAAAAAAAAATTTGAAAATCCATAAAATTCAGTAACAAACAATAAAAAAAGTCCGAGTTTTTATTCTCGGTTTGGTTCGGTTTTTAAAAAAAATTCAAAACTGAAACCAAACCGTAACTTTTGGCTTTCAAAATATTGAAAACCGAACCGTAGTTTTTTGTATGGTTCGGTTATTTGGATTTGATTATGTCGATTAATTTGGTTAGGATTCAATTTTTTTCGGTTGTTATCTATCTACTCACCCCTGGCATGAATAAGTTGTATAGTTCAAAATCTTGATGTATCCATCATATTGCAGTTTTTTCTGGTGGGCAATCTGAGGTGGAAGCTACACTCAACTTGAACGCAATGAACCAAAGCCCGAACCCATGGCACGTGTCGTTCTCATACGCGCGTGCCCTTCAGAACACTTGCCTCAAGACATGGGGAGGAAGGCCCGAGAATGTGAAGGCGGCCCAGGATGCTCTTCTGGTGCGGGCTGGCGCAAACTCACTAGCTCAGCTCGGGAAATACACTGGTGAGGGTGAGTCCGAGGAGGCAAAAAAGGGAATGTTTGTTAAGGGCTATGTCTACTAAGCTGGTTTGAACTATAAAGTGTTGAGCTTAGAACATGAGAAAGGTAATTTGTTCATAGAATGTACTTCTAGCAATTCAATAATATTTAATGTTGAGTGATGGATTCAAATGTTTAGTAATTTTCAAGAGATATTGATAAGATGATTTTGTAAGGTCTCAAGAACAATAATAATGCTAGTGACTTTTATGTCCTGCAATATTAAATTGTAAAGTGTATGTTACATACATGATTCTTATAACACTAGCTCCGCCCCTGATAAGAAGACAAATAGGCAACGCGTGAATGCCTTGATGCTAGAATGAATAATTGTATGTTGTTCCTCGAACCCCAACTAATAAGATTGGGCCGATAAAACACATAATGGTTTAGGTCGACGATCATCTGGAGAACTAGCTCAATGAACATGTGCATAAGAATGAATACCAAGACTAGTCGACCTGCAAATAGTTAACGCATGAGTGATGGCACCTTCATCGCAACAAAGAATACTCTTGATGATTATTTGATAGAGGTCAATACACGTATTAAGAAATTGTGAAACCTTAATCATTGCATAAGAAATCTATGGGCGAGTTTAGACAAGATCTATGTAGCACGGGAACGGGTACGGGGACGATACGGGTAAGGGGAACGGCAAAACTCAAAAATCCAAGATATGGGTACGGTACAAAAAATATAAAAATAGCTATTTATAATTTATATATATACACATAATGTTAGTTTTATACTTTTTATGTAATAATTTATAAACTTAAGGACCAAATGTAAACTAGCGAAAATAAAGGGGGTTAAATGTTAAAATGCACAAACTAATTTTACACTTTTTATGTAAATTTTTACAAGTTTTAGGGAATAAATAGAAACCAATGAAAAAATACATAAAGTTATATAACCCTAAAGCCTAAACCCAGCCGCTATCTTCTTCTGCTACATCTTCTTCTTCCTGGTTTCCGTCAAAAAGCATCACCGGAGTTTGATTATAAAACATATTGATGGGCCGACGCTAACTTTTGGAATTTGAAAGGTTTTAAAACCGTAAAAATAGAAGGAAACGTTTGTTGTCGTCCCCGAAACGTATGGTTTCCGTCCCCCGATTTCAGGATACGTTTTGGAAACGTTCCCAGCCGTCCCCGTGGCGTTTCCGTCCCAGGATAGGTACTAGAGGCTCATAGCCGTCCCCTTGCTTCATACGACAAGATATTATAAGGGCCCAATAATGCTCTGATGGCCCCCCAAAGGTACACTAAAATACCGTAGGAGTTGTTGACCAGGAAAAAAGTGGAATATACAAGGCCCAGACTTTGACCGGGACCAATTCGTTGCAAGAGATCCAATAAATAGAGCCAAATGTCACCCATATCCCTAAAATATAACCAATCGTAGCAAAACTATTGAATGATGACAAAGAATGAAAATGCCCGATCAAATAACCATAATTGATGAAGAACTTCTGATAATAATGATTAATGACATTATCAACGTAAATAAACACATGCCAAGTAATTGAATCACGACAATTAATGAACAAGGATGTATCAAAGACACTAAGTGAATCCACATGTAATGAGAGTTGTAGATAGCTTGAAAAACCAAGCTCTCACGCTTTCTTAAGAACATAAATGATCTTCTACAACATACATGATGTGTGAGAATCAAGTCAACAAATCGAGGAGGTTATGCCATGAAAAGTCTACTAGATTTGCATAGAAGAAGACATTGGTGACTCCAACTTTCTAGTAATGCCAACTATGAGAAGAAAAACTATAAAATCGACCTCATGGATGTTAGTCGGACAACTGAACAACATGTATCAGTATAATTAATACCCTGAATCTAATAGAAGTCTTTGGCAATAATCTAGGCTATATATGAACTGACAGATCCATCACGGTGTCTCATTATTCTATATACCCACTTACAACCAAGAATGCTCTCATAAGTGGAAGCAAACCCTATATCTGTTTGCGGTGGTTGGTGGATTGGTGGTGGTGGGAGTGTGGTGATGATGAAGGGTGAAAGAAGGAATATAATGGAAAAAAAAAACGGGAGGTGGATGGAATGAATTGTGGGTGTTTAAAGTAAATGAGATTTCTTGTGTATCAAATACTACCTAACTTGTGAACACGTTTAGCTAAACGAGTCAGTTTTAAATCACCTAATGTGTTGGCGGGTTAGCTCGTTTATTTTTAACGAACTATTTTACATTATTACATTAAAATATAAATCTAAACTGATTCAACATTTTCGGTTAAGACATGGTTGTATGTAAAAATTGGGCGAAAACCTAATCGTATGTGATTGTGTGGACGGAAGTCATCACCGGCAGCAGAATCCAACGACTCCGGCATGGGGTCATCGGAATCTACACTTTTAACTTCACAGGTAACCTAATTTACTCCAACAAAATTCATTAACATTTCGTCAATCTAGTCACTGTAATCTTTTATTCCGTAAAGAAGAGTGACGACGACGGTATCACCACCGTCTCGGAGCGATTCGAAGATGTAGATCCCGTGCTACAGAAGCTTAGATCCCTCAAAATTGTGAGTTTACGCTTTATTATTGCTATACTTATTCGGTTTCCCTTTGTAATTAATTTATGAGTTGAATCCGGTACAAATACACTGCAAATGCTACCAATAACTTACTTGAGTAATTTAACTACCAGATTTACTGGGTTTCTTCTGAATTGGTGTTCAGGCATTATAGCCTAGTGGGGATGGATATGATCGGTTGGTTCCGCTGGTGGCACAATTATACTCCAGTGGTCCGTCAGTGATCCGTTAAAAAAAATAAAAATGAACTTGGAGTAATTTTTGTATAGTTCAAACATAATTACAATTGATACCGTTCGGACGTTAAAGTTGTTTGTATTTGATCCCAACGCTATAATATAAAGTTGTTTGTATTACGTTATTTTAGAACTGCAGTGTAATATAAAAACCCGGTCAGTGTTCATAGTTTTAAAAGGAAAGATTACAAAAATATCGATAGAAATTAGGACTGCAAGCAACGGAAGCAACAATGCATTAAAAGGTTTTACTGTCGGTTTGTTCTTGCTGCATAATATGGTCTTTTGTGATTCATGTGTGAAACTTATCGGATCAGGCATCTCCCATATTGGCATCTGCATCAACAGATAGCAGCAGCAGCAGCAGCTTCACAGATATTTTGGTCAGGAAACCATCAACTTCTTCTAATACAGCTATAGGTATTATTATTATAAGCATATATATATACATCCTATTAATAATTGAACTTCTGATACAACTTATAATGAATATCATTATTCTTGACCAATATTTTTAGGGAAATTGGCCTGAAATAATCCCTAGTAGACGTCATTGGCCATTGGCAGTCCCACTTTTGAAAATTCCCCCAGTCTAACCTTTCACCTATATTTCTCCACCGGTCCCCCGTTAAAAAAGCTTAACGGAGTTAAGTTTTTTTTCCAAATTACAAACTGATGTTTTAGGGCTTTTGATCAGAACGACAATACGAGTCGATTGATGTAAAACTTACCTCGAAACGGTGCTCCAAACGACTTGATTTTTGTTCATTGGAAGTTTAAACACCTGAATTGAAGCACCGTTTTGAGGTAAGTGTTACATCAATCGACTCGTATCGTCGTTTTGATCAAAAGCCTTAAAACATCTGTTTGTAATTCGGAAAAAACTTTAACTCCATTAAGTTTTTTTAAAGGGGGGCCGGTGGAAGAAAAATAGATGAAAGGTTGGACTGGTGGGGGGATATTCAAAAGTGGGACTGCCAATGGCCAATTACGCCTGCTAAGGATTATTACAGGCCTCCCAATATTTTTATAAAGAGTGAAGTTGATGATCTCCCTTTTGAGCATACTTGATGGGGACTAGTAAAAGTTCTATAACAGAACCCTACACAATGAGTTTATTGGTCTTTTGTTGTGTGGTTGTGATAGTTGTTGTAGATACGAAGGTGTTACTGGAACTATTCTCAATGTACCAAGAATTGCAAGAAAAGCATGCTCATAACATCAACAGAAGACAGGTCCGGTTTTCATACAGTAAAAACATGTTGGATAAAGTTTTAAAAAGCGTATCTTTATACAATATCACGATTTGTTGGGTATTTCTGTAGGAAGAAATTGAAAACAAGATAGAACTTGCAGATGCTTTGGCACTAAAACTTCTCCAACGATATAATTACTCTGCGTCAGCAATGAAGACCGCATCGACTCACTTATCTGGAGGTATGTTACTTGGCTACATCACAAAGTTATAAACTTGGTTAATTTTCTTCATCACAAATTTATAAACAACTAACCGGATTCCGGTGTTGCAATCAGTTGATGAGTTACAGGTGGAACTTGGGGTGCTGAAAGGAAGGCTAACTGAAGTGATGAGTAACTGTGATGCCTTATGCAAGAGAATTGCTGCTGAGGGACCTGAATCGCTTTGCTCATCGGTCAAGCCATTTGCTGCAGCTGCTGCTGATTTAAGAGCAGCAACAAGCCATTCGTCGCGTTAAATGGTGCACCGTAGGTTTACTTATTTCTTGTATAGTTGCTACTGGGTTAAAGTTGAAATTTGAGGTAATGTAGCTTTGTGTAGAGTAGATTTGTTGTTGAAACTTGTGATTTGTACTTTGAATATTTTGGTTACACCTGCAACGTGTTGGTGTATCTAAACTTTGTGAAATTGTAGCATATGCGAGTTTAACTTGGTCAGGTGTTTCCAGGTTCTTATCGGGTTTTGGCTTGAACCAACCGGAACCGAATAATGGAAAAACAAGGACCGAGGACTGAACCTATTAAGGGTGTTTCAGGTTAGTCTCAGGTCAGTTCATCGGGTTTCTCGAATTCTCGGGTCTACCTGTAACCCGAGATGCTCATCCCTACTCATATGGAGTGTTAATATAATGTCATGGACTCTGGGTTACGTTGCGTTAACTTGCTATTTTTAACTGGTCAGAATGGATGGTTTTGAAAATAAGAAATACACATTGCGGGTCAGACTGGGTGAAACGAGGAACCAACTGTTCCTAGTCTCTCTCCGCAGGAAGGAAGGCATATTCACATTTTCGATCTTCGCCAATTCCAGCGAATGCAACCATAACCAGCGGTGCTGCAATCTTGATTGGTACACTATTGCAACCGGATATTACAAATGAGAGGGGCCTGTCTAATGTGATCAAAATTTTGTGTTATTTTGACCCAAATCCAACTTGTGTCGGTCCACTCTGTTTTGACAGATATACGTTTTATGGCCTACGGGTATCTTTACAAATGACTAGCCAAAAGTGATAACACTTCAGTTTTAAGTCTATATAGTATCTAAGTTGATACAATAACAACTGACATACTAACATGCAATGTTGAATCGAATTCTAACATTTTTTTGTCAACACTTGATTTGTAGATTTAAATGAAGATGTACGTCAAGATAAGATTATAGAGTCAGACTTCAGTTCATGTTAACGATTCAGGATTAGTTTAATAAACAATTACAGACACATAGCATCTCTATACTAGGTCTTTCATCAAATGAACCATGTGGCCATCAAATGCAATACTAAAATACTCGTCAAACCAGCAGTCTTACTGGTCAACTGATCGGATTGGTTTAAATACTATTAAACAAACAAGGAGTTCACTTTATCATTGCGGCTATTAGAAAGATTATTATAGTTGTTGATCCAAAGTACCAGGGGTCTGGTCTACCCTGGAAACAAATTCAAGCAACTAAAATGCTGCTTTGTAACGCTGCCATGTTGGATTGTCCGAACCGAAACTAAAAACAATACCAATACCAAAACCAACCAATATCAATACGAAAGCATATGAAATCCGACAATCACATTACAGTGACAACGGAAGGGAAACACGTGGTCTTATTGTTTCAATATAAAAGGGCATTACTCCCAACATACAGAAAACGTTCAGCAAGGCCAGCTTTCCGATTAACCAGTTCTCTCAGGATGATGTGAACTCCACTGTCGGTGTCCACAATATCGCTTATTTCACCAACTTTTAATGCGTATGTTGCTTCCTCAAAGGGTTTCTGCATCTGGTTTCTTCCAAATGATCCTGCATCAACGTTTGACAACATATATCCATTATAGTTTGGTTAAGTGTCACATTTTACATAAACGACCAAATTATGACTCGAATAATACATCAACACAATCGTAAGCAATATAAAAACCAGTGGAGAAAAGAGGGGTAACAATGTTATTATCAGATAAAAACTTAGATGTAGTGAATGCACGACGAATGTGATCCAGTACACTGTACACCATATAAGTACATGGGATTCAAGATTTCCATCTTCTCAAGGCAATAAAACATTAAAACCGTATATTCCCAACCCATATATCTGGTAGAACCATTAGTTCCAACTATCATTGCTGCCTATGCCAAGTGCACAAACTGCAAGAGGTGACCTATTTCAGAGTGTAAGCTGCTGCTGCTGCTGCTCTCGTTGATGAATGTCTCGACTAACAACTATTCACTGAAAGGATCCCTCTACCCTCAATCTGATCGTTCACTAAGTATACGCATTCTTTTATCATTTTCTAGGCAAAAGGTACGTTTGATTCAAAACCAATTTTAAGTAGAGAAACCGAGAACTGCATAAGCACTTGTACATAGTGCTGACCAAATATCGCGGAAGAGAGAAAAAGAGGCGGTCATGCGGCTACATAACCACCTTAGGCATCAAAATTAAAGGTAACATGCACCGGTAACTGTGCCTGGAAAAAACACATGTGCTTGAGCTTCTCAAAGTCTCAAACAGTGTTATCGAACACGGGAATCTCATTACATGTCTCACTTCAACTTCAAGATTCCACAATCCATCCCCGAACCCATGCTATCAGTTCATAACTTGTAAGTAAACAAGCTTCTAACCCATACTAACATGATTTCATTATGACGTATAACAAGAAAACAGAAGTTTGCCTCATTTCATTAGCAATCTTAGGCCACATTCCAAGCATGATATTTCAACATACTCCGCACCGGAAAATTGATTTTCTCCTACACCTAATGAGTTAGTGAGTTAACTTACCAGCATAAGCTCCTCTACAACTATGTAATTAAATCTACCTAACTCAAATACTCAATCAGAAGAGCAAAATACATAATTCTATATAACAACAAAACAATCAACAAACAGTCAATTTCGCAAATATCGCGGAAGAGAGAAAAAGAGGCGGTCATGCGGCTACATAACCACCTTAGGCATCAAAATTAAAGGCAACATGCACCGGTAACTGTGCCTGGAAAAACACATGTGCTTGAGCTTCTCAAAGTCTCAAACAGTGTTATCGAACACGGGAATCTCACTACATGTCTCACTTCAACTTCAAGATTCCACAATCCATCCCCCGAACCCATGCTATCAGTTCATAACTTGTAAGTAAACAAGCTTCTAACCCATACTAACATGATTTCATTATGACGTATAACAAGAAAACAGAAGTTTGCCTCATTTCATTAGCAATCTTAGGCCACATTCCAAGCATGATATTCAACATACTCCGCACCGGAAAATTGATTTTCTCCTACACCTAATGAGTTAGTGAGTTAACTTACCAGCATAAGCTCCTCTACAACTATGTAACTAAATCTACCTAACTCAAATACTCAATCAGAAGAGCAAAATACATAATTCTATATAACAACAAAACAATCAACAAACAGTCAATTTCGCAAATATCGCGGAAGAGAGAAAAAGAGGCGGTCATGCGGCTACATAACCACCTTAGGCATCAAAATTAAAGGTAACACGCACCGGTAACTGTGCCTGGAAAAACACATGTGCTTGAGCTTCTCAAAGTCTCAAACAGTGTTATCGAACACGGGAATCTCATTACATGTCTCACTTCAACTTCAAGATTCCACAATACATCCCCGAACCCATGCTATCAGTTCATAACTTGTAAGTAAACAAGCTTCTAACCCATACTAACATGATTTCATTATGACGTATAACAAGAAAACAGAAGTTTGCCTCATTTCATTAGCAATCTTAGGCCACATTCCAAGCATGATGTTTCAACATACTCCGCACCGGAAAATTGATTTTCTCCTACACCTAATGAGTTAGTGAGTTAACTTACCAGCATAAGCTCCTCTACAACTATGTAATTAAATCTACCTAACTCAAATACTCAATCAGAAGAGCAAAATACATAATTCTATATAACAACAAACAATCAACAAACAGTCAATTTCGCAAATATCGCGGAAGAGAGAAAAAGAGGCGGTCATGCGGCTACATAACCACCTTAGGCATCAAAATTAAAGGTAACATGCACCGGTAACTGTGCCTGGAAAACCACATGTGCTTGAGCTTCTCAAAGTCTCAAACAGTGTTATCGAACACGGGAATCTCATCACATGTCTCACTTCAACTTCAAGATTCCACAATCCATCCCCCGAACCCATGCTATCAGTTCATAACTTGTAAGTAAACAAGCTTCTAACCCATACTAACATGATTTCATTATGACGTATAACAAGAAAACAGAAGTTTTCCTCATTTCATTAGCAATCTTAGGCCACATTCCAAGCATGACATTTCAACATACTACGCACCGGAAAATTGATTTTCTCCTACACCTAATGAGTTAGTGAGTTAACTTACCAGCATAAGCTCCTCTACAACTATGTAATTAAATCTACCTAACTCAAATACTCAATCAGAAGAGCAAAATACATAATTCTATATAACAACAAAACAATCAACAAACAGTCAATTTCGCAAATATCGCGGAAGAGAGAAAAAGAGGCGGTCATGCGGCTACATAACCACCTTAGGCATCAAAATAAAGGTAACATGCACCGGTAACTGTGCCTGGAAAAACACATGTGCTTGAGCTTCTCAAAGTCTCAAACAGTGTTATCGAACACCGGAATCTCATTACATGTCTCACCTCAACTTCAAGATTCCACAATCATCCCCCGAACCCATGCTATCAGTTCATAACTTGTAAGTAAACAAGCTTCTAACCCATACTAACATGATTTCATTATGACGTATAACAAGAAAACAGAAGTTTGCCTCATTTCATTAGCAATCTTAGGCCACATTCCAAGCATGATATTTCAACATACTCCGTACCGGAAAATTGATTTTCTCCTACACCTAATGAGTTAGTGAGTTAACTTACCAGCATAAGCTCCTCTACAACTATGTAATTAAATCTACCTAACTCAAATACTCAATCAGAAGAGCAAAATACATAATTCTATATAACAACAAAACAATCAACAAACAGTCAATTTCGCAAATATCGCGGAAGAGAGAAAAAGAGGCGGTCATGCGGATACATAACCACCTTAGGCATAAAAATTAAAGGTAACATGCACCGGTAACTGTGCCTGGAAAAACACATGTGCTTGAGCTTCTCAAAGTCTCAAACAGTGTTATCGAACACGGGAATCTCATTACATGTCTCACTTAACTTCAAGATTCCACAATCCATCCCCCGAACCCATGCTATCAGTTCATAACTTGTAAGTAAACAAGCTTCTAACCCATACTAACATGATTTCATTATGACGTATAACAAGAAAACAGAAGTTTGCCTCATTTCATTAGCAATCTTAGGCCACATTCCAAGCATGATATTTCAACATACTCCGCACCGGAAAATTGATTTTCTCCTACACCTAATGAGTTAGTGAGTTAACTTACCAGCATAAGCTCCTCTACAACTATGTAATTAAATCTACCTAACTCAAATACTCAATCAGAAGAGCAAAATACATAATTCTATATAACAACAAAACAATCAAACAAACAGTCAATTTCGCAAATATCGCGGAAGAGAGAAAAAAGAGGCGGTCATGCGGCTACATAACCACCTTAGGCATCAAAAATTAAAGGTAACATGCACCGGTAACTGTGCCTGGAAAAAACACATGTGCTTGAGCTTCTCAAAGTCTCAAACAGTGTTATCGAACACGGGAATCTCATTACATGTCTCACTTCAACTTCAAGATTCCACAATCCATCCCCCGAACCCATGCTATCAGTTCATAACTTGTAAGTAAACAAGCTTCTAACCCATACTAACAGATTTCATTATGACGTCAAAAAGAAAACAGAAGTTTGCCTCATTTCATTAGCAATCTTAGGCCACATTCCAAGCATGATATTTCAACATACTCCGCACCGGAAAATTGATTTTCTCTACACCTAATGAGTTAGTGAGTTAACTTACCAGCATAAGCTCCTCTACAACATGTAATTAAATCTACCTAACTCAAATACTCAATCAGAAGAGCAAAATACATAATTCTATATAACAACAAAACAATCAACAAACAGTCAATTTCGCAAATATCGCGGAAGAGAGAAAAAGAGGCGGTCATGCGGCTACATAACCACCTTAGGCATAAAAATTAAAGGTAACATGCACCGGTAACTGTGCCTGGAAAAACACATGTGCTTGAGCTTCTCAAAGTCTCAAACAGTGTTATCGAACACGGGAATCTCATTACATGTCTCACTTTAACTTCAAGATTCCACAATCCATCCCCGAACCCATGCTATCAGTTCATAACTTGTAAGTAAACAAGCTTCTAACCCATACTAACATGATTTCATTATGACGTATAACAAGAAAACAGAAGTTTGCCTCATTTCATTAGCAATCTTAGGCCACATTCCAAGCATGATACTTCAACATACTCCGCACCGGAAAATTGATTTTCTCCTACACCTAATGAGTTAGTGAGTTAACTTACCAGCATAAGCTCCTCTACAACTATGTAATTAAATCTACCTAACTCAAATACTCAATCAGAAGAGCAAAATACATAATTCTATATAACAACAAAACAATCAACAAACAGTCAATTTCGCAATATCGCGGAAGAGAGAAAAAGAGGCGGTCATGCGGCTACATAACCACCTTAGGCATCAAAATTAAAGGTAACATGCACCGGTAACTGTGCCTGGAAAAACACATGTGCTTGAGCTTCTCAAAGTCTCAAACAGTGTTATCGAACACGGGAATCTCATCACATGTCTCACTTCAACTTCAAGATTCCACAATCCATCCCGAACCAGCTATCAGTCTAATTAAGTAAACAAGCTTCTAACCCATACTAACATGATTTCATTATGACGTATAACAAGAAAACAGAAGTTTGCCTCATTTCATTAGCAATCTTAGGCCACATTCCAAGCATGACATTTCAACATACTACGCACCGGAAAATTGATTTTCTCCTACACCTAATGAGTTAGTGAGTTAACTTACCAGCATAAGCTCCTCTACAACTATGTAATTAAATCTACCTAACTCAAATACTCAATCAGAAGAGCAAAATACATAATTCTATATAACAACAAAACAATCAACAAACAGTCAATTTCGCAAATATCGCGGAAGAGAGAAAAAGAGGCGGTCATGCGGCTACATAACCACCTTAGGCATCAAAATAAAGGTAACATGCACCGGTAACTGTGCCTGGAAAACACATGTGCTTGAGCTTCTCAAAGTCTCAAACAGTGTTATCGAACACGGGAATCTCATACATGTCTCACTTCAACTTCAAGATTCACAATCCATCCCCCGAACCCATGCTATCAGTTCATAACTTGTAAGTAAACAAGCTTCTAACCATACTAACATGATTTCATTATGACGTTAACAAGAAAACAGAAGTTTCCTCATTTCATTAGCAATCTTAGGCACATTCCAAGCATGAATTTCAACATACTCGCACGGAAATTGATTTTCTCCTACACCTAATGAGTTAGTGAGTTAACTTACCAGCATAAGCTCCTCTACAACTATGTAATAAATCTACCTAACTCAAATACTCAATCAGAAGAGCAAAATACATAATTCTATATAACAACAAAACAATCAACAAACAGTCAATTTCGCAAATATCGCGGAAGAGAGAAAAAGAGGCGGTCATGCGGCTACATAACCCCTTAGGCATCAAAATAAAGGTAACATGCACCGGTAACTGTGCCTGGAAAAACACATGTGCTTGAGCTTCTCAAAGTCTCAAACAGTGTTATCGAACACCGGAATCTCATTACATGTCTCACTTCAACTTCAAGATTCCACAATCCATCCCCGAACCCATGCTATCAGTTCATAACTTGTAAAACAAGCTTCTAACCCATACTAACATGATTTCATTATGACGTATAACAAGAAAACAGAAGTTTGCCTCATTTCATTAGCAATCTTAGGCCACATTCCAAGCATGATATTTCAACATACTCCGACGGAAATTGATTTTCTCCTACACTAATGAGTTAGTGAGTTAACTTACCAGCATAAGCTCCTCTACAACTATGTAATTAAATCTACCTAACTCAAATACTCAATCAGAAGAGCAAAATACATAATTCTATATAACAACAAAACAATCAACAAACAGTCAATTTCGCAAATATCGCGGAAGAGAGAAAAGAGGCGGTCATGCGGCTACATAACCACCTTAGGCATCAAAATTAAAGGTAACATGCACCGGTAACTGTGCCTGGAAAAACACATTGCTTGAGCTTCTCAAAGTCTCAAACAGTGTTATCGAACACGGGAATCTCATTACATGTCTCACTTCAACTTCAAGATTCCACAATCCATCCCCGAACCCATGCTATCAGTTCATAACTTGTAAGTAAACAAGCTTCTAACCCATACTAACATGATTTCATTATGACGTTAAACAAGAAAACAGAGTTTGCCTCATTTCATTAGCAATCTTAGGCCACATTCCAAGCATGATATTTCAACATACTCCGCACCGGAAAATTGATTTTCCTCCTACACCTAATGAGTTAGTGAGTTAACTTACCAGCATAAGCTCCTCTACAATCTATGTAATTAAATCTACCTAACTCAAATACTCAATCAGAAGAGCAAAATACATAATTCTATATAACAACAAAACAATCAACAAACAGTCAATTTCGCAAATATCGCGGAAGAGAGAAAAAGAGGCGGTCATGCGGCTACATAACCACCTTAGGCATCAAAATTAAAGGCAACATGCACCAGTAACTGTGCCTGGAAAAACACATGTGCTTGAGCTTCTCAAAGTCTCAAACAGTGTTATCGAACACGGGAATCTCATACATGTCTCACTTCAACTTCAAGATTCCACAATCCATCCCCCGAACCCATGCTATCAGTTCATAACTTGTAAGTAAACAAGCTTCTAACCCATACTAACATGATTTCATTATGACGTATAACAAGAAAACAGAAGTTTGCCTCATTTCATTAGCAATCTTAGGCCACATTCCAAGCATGATATTTCAACATACTCCGCACCGGAAAATTGATTTTCTCCTACACCTAATGAGTTAGTGAGTTAACTTACCAGCATAAGCTCCTCTACAACTATGTAATTAAATCTACCTAAGTCAAATACCCAATCAGAAGAGCAAAATACATAATTCTATATAACAACAAAACAATCAACAAACAGTCAATTTCGCAAATATCGCGGAAGAGAGAAAAAGAGGCGGTCATGCGGCTACATAACCACCTTAGGCATCAAAATTAAAGGTAACATGCACCGGTAACTGTGCCTGGAAAAACACATGTGCTTGAGCTTCTCAAAGTCTCAAACAGTGTTATCGAACACGGGAATCTCATTACATGTCTCACTTCAACTTCAAGATTCCACAATCCATCCCCCGAACCCATGCTATCAGTTCATAACTTGTAAGTAAACAAGCTTCTAACCCATACTAACATGATATCATTATGACGTATAACAAGAAAACAGAAGTTTGCCTCATTTCATTAGCAATCTTAGGCCACATTCCAAGCATGATATTTCAACATACTCCGCACCGGAAAATTGATTTTCTCCTACACCTAATGTAACGACTCGTATTTCCAATATTCATTATTTTTATAAAAATTCGCGCTCGTTTTCTATTTCCAGAGTCGCAACTTCAATCGGGTTCGAAAACGGTTTCAGAACCATAACGGGCCGCGTAAAACACATGAACCGGGCCTTAGGCCCAACACACTCAAAACCCTATCCTATAAATACCACTCATCTTCTTCATTCACTCAAACCCTAGCCCCTTGTCCCTTTCCCTCTCATTTCCGGCGACCAGAACGGACTCCGGCGATAGACCGGTGACCTCCGGTGGTCTCCTTCTCCGGCCGCCGCACACCCCTCACACTCGCACACCTCCTGCGATCTCTTAAACCCGACACACACACACCCGCATATATACTTGCAGACACAGAGAGAGAGAGAGAGAGCTGTGAGGAGAGAGAGACGAGATAGAGTGAAGGTAGGTGGTGGTGGTGGCGCGTCTATGACGGCTCCGGAGGGGTTTCGATCGATGGCGGCAGCAGCCGTCACATCCAGCGGGCGACGGCGGTGCGGTGGCGTGGCGGCGGAGCAACGTCGCGGCTGCGACGATGCATCGGACCAGTGGCGGCGCCGGAGCAAACAACAGCGGCAGCAGCGACAGAATCCGCTTTCCGGCTTCAAGCGACAGCAGCGGCGGCGGCAGGAGTCCCGGTTTCAGTCAGTATCGGTTCGCTCTCCCTCGCCCTAGAACGACGACCGGCAACAGCGACCGCGGGTCTTCGGCGGCAGCACCTCGATTCAGGTCAGTCGTCCGGCTCATATCAATGTTTCGGTTCAGTCCGGGTAAACTCAGTTCAGTCTCTGTTCGGGTGGTTCACGGTTTGGGCTAACTTTGGTTTGGTTCACTTCGGCCAGGTTTCGAGTTTCCGGTTCAAGTTCAGGTTCACTTCAGGTTCAATGTTCGGTTCATGCCAAGTCAGCCGGTCCTGTCTCAGTCTCGGTGCAGAGGTTCGGGTCAGCAGTGAGTCAATGACAGATCTGGCTCAGTCGATTGGGTCTCGTTTCAGTTTGGCGTTCGGTCAAACCAGGTCAAACTTGGTTAACGAAAGTCAACTGGTCAACGGTGGTCAAACAGTCAACGGTCAGCCTTAGTCAAAGTCAGATTCGGTTCGGGTCAACACTAGTCAACAGCCGTCTTGGTTCGTTCAGGTTCGGGTCAAATCTGGTCAAAGCTCGGATTGTGGTCAACTTTCCAGCTCTGGTCAACACTCGGGTCTCGTGGTACTCAGTCGAATCCGACTCGACATGGTATATCCCTCTATAGTTAGTTTTTGGATATAATCGTTATAAATATACATTTACATAACTTGTATGGAGACTTAAATATATATATTGTTTCGTTATTATTGCGTTTTGACAAATAATATCGACACTTGTGTGTCGGGATCGTCCAAAAACAAGAGGAAACTTTGCCCGATTTTCTACAGGTAATATATTTATTAAACTATTCGACAAAATATATTTATTAAACTATTCGATAAAATATATTTATTATTTGAACTATTCGACGGAATATATTTATCGATATTATTATTATTTTTTTTTATTTTTTTTTGTCGACAAAAATATACTTACTTTCCTTATTATGCTTTTCGACAAGAGCATAAATTTATTTATTATAATTCTCGACAAATATACTTATTTACTATACTTTTGACAAAACATATTTACTTATTATATTCATCGACAAAATATAAATTTATTTATTACAATTCTCGACAAATATACTTATTTACTATACTTTTGACAAAACATATTTACTTATTATATTCATCGACAAAATATAAATTTATTTATTATAATTCTCGACGAATATACTTATTTACTATACTTTTGACAAAACATATTTACTTATTATATTCATCGACCAAATATAAATTTATTTATTATAATTCTCGACGAATATACTTATTTACTATACTTTTGACAAAACATATTTACTTATTATATTCATCGACAAAATATAAATTTATTTATTATAATTCTCGACAAATATACTTATTTATTTTACTTTCGACAAAACATATTTATTTTACTTTCGACAAATATATTTGTACACCATTCGACAATATACATATATATCTCATACAATTCGTTAGAATACAAATATATATATACCAAATATGCTTTTCGTCAAATATATATATTAATTATTTGACAACACTCCTACAACCCTTTTGATGAATTTAATTTAGAAATTCCTTTCTTAAACGATGTTAACTATATACGTACTTTCAACTCCAATTCGAATCCTTGGTCCTAGCTTCTATTATTCATGTACATTCGTTTGCCATTTTTAAGGTGACCTCGATGTCCCCTTTCTCCCACTCATCAATTCGTCGTGGAATTTCCAAAGAAGACTTAGCAAATTCCGTGAGTACACTCGACCCACATTTGTTTTATATCACTTTTTGGGTGTAACATGTTTTCCATATACAAAAATCACAAACACTTAAACTTTATGAAACGCACAAACAATCCTATACACATGACTACTTGAATCGTATACTTGATGCTTGTCTGGGGATAAACGTTGTGCTGTGCTTTAGTCATTAACTATTTTTAGCCTTGTTTGACATGCTTAGCGCTATAGGAATTCACGCATCCACCTCCATCGCTTTACACGTGAGGTCATGTTAAAACATCGTGATTGCGTTACTGGTTTGATTATTAGCATTGCATGCCTTGATATTGCTCTTGTATAGATTTAGTTGCCATGAGGATTGTTAAAACTTTATTCGTATACGTATGCTATGCTTAAACTTGTGTACTCGCCTTTGCTTTTGCATTGACTTTATTTTAAAACATGTTACAGGTTGAAGGAGATGACGCTATGAAAACAATATAGCAAGGACTAGATACACACAAATTAGACGTTAGGTTTAATGTCGATGTATCAATTTTGTTATGACTTTGCAAATGTTAGATTGTTCTTTGTTTTGTTACATTGATATATTTGACAATTCTTATGAAATGAAATATGGTTTAATTAATTATTGTCACTTAATAATGTTGTGAGCAATGAGCAATCTCGTTTTCGTCTCATCCCGATGTTTCCGCCATCGGTTGGGGTGTTACAGATTGGTATCAGAGCCATAACTATAGGGAATTAGGTAGATTGCTACGCTTTTGACCTAGTCTATAGTTAAGTACCATACTTGACCATACGTGATTCACATGCTAATTTCTTAAAACGTCTCTTATATGTTAAATTTATGAAATTCTTTACGTGTTCATACTCGTTACATTATTTCAATCATACGCCTTCCCTAATGCATTTTACTTGATTATATTAAACTCGAAAACACTCGTATTACACAAGTGAGACGACTTCACCGAAATAGGCGTGATATCAACAATTTGGTGAACGATTCTCATTACGCTTATTCTTTATATTTTTACGAGGTTACACCATCAAGTTAGGAGTGACATCCACACCTTGATGGAAAACTTCCCATTCAAACTCTAGTGGACTCTCGTCAAAGTGTCGAAATTAATTTTGACCCGAGGAGTGCCAACCACACTTAGGGTACGAAATCGTCGAGTTAGGGGTGAAACCCGCACCTTGTCGATTAAGTCCCATTCCTCGATTTTCAATCTCGCCAAAGTTTCGATTTTCCAATCGATTAGAGACGTGTAATAACTGGAAGGGTAAAATGCCGTTAATCGCTTCTCGACGAGAGCATTTTACCTATAGGCCAAAGCACGTTTCTCTAAGTCGAAAGGATCTTCGATTCACTTTGGAATAGTTGACGTTTCTCTACCCGAAACAGTCTAATGTTTTCTGAGACTCTCTTTTATACCATTTCAATTTATACATGACTTTTTATGTACTTGTTACCCTTTCTTTCAAGTTTCTAATTTATTTTAAGGTTTTTACGCAATTCATCTTAAACCTTTCCGCCACTTATACATTATTTGCATACATGATTTCAAAACGTCATCAACTAGTCTTATATTTCTCGGAAAGTCCAAAATGGAGACCGTCGTCGAGATAGGAGTGAATTCCTTACCTAGACGATCAAACTTCGTTTCCTTCCTTCCTTAAAACGACCTCACCAACGGATTAGGGGTGATTCCCATACCTCGGTGATCGTTACCAACCCTTCTTCTTGGAGATTTTATTACACAAACCGCATGTTTAAATTGTATACCGAAATCTTTTACCATGTTGTCAAAATTCTTACTTAGACGAATTTCAAAACGTACTATTTTATCAAACGTATTTCCCATCCGGTAATCTATTTCATATAAATCCCATACGCATATACTTGGTCACCACATGAAACGTTTTGTTTTACGATTTTCAAAGCTCGACAGAATGCTACCTACCAACTTAATCGGTCTAACAAATACCTTGCCCACAAGTCTTATGTTTAACTTAATCACTAAAATACGCTCGCGCA
This sequence comes from Scalesia atractyloides, assembly GCA_947069175.1. Classification (NCBI taxonomy): domain Eukaryota; kingdom Viridiplantae; phylum Streptophyta; class Magnoliopsida; order Asterales; family Asteraceae; genus Scalesia; species Scalesia atractyloides. The sequence continues at coordinate 54,636,918 of CAMTDV010000019.1, forward strand.
ATAACTTTATGTTACAAATTTTCGTTTGAAAAAAAAAAAAAAAAAAAAAACCCATATATTACGGGCATTATGGGATCGTTGTACTAAAGGTGTGTTTGGGATTGTTTTTGCAACCTAATATTTTGTCTTGTGTTTGGAGGCGCAAATATTAAATAAATAAATAAATAAAAATCTATTTTAGTGTTTGGAAAAAAAAAATATATATATATATAATAAAAATGTAAAAAAAAAAAAAAAAAACTGATTGTTTTACGTATTTTAGAGATCAAAGCTCGTCTATTTATAACTTTATATGTACATGTATATATATTTTTCAAACACTCAAATAGTTGATTATCTGATTATCGTGATATCAAATAACATAATCAAATCCAACACTATCTTCCTACATTATGTTTTGTTACAACTAATTATCTGATTTTGATTATTCAGAACGCATAATCTATTTTCAAAACTCAATCCCAAACACCCTCTAAACCTCTTATCACCATTAAGAGAACATTTTGCTAAATACTTTTCAACGATAATTAAATCCATTACCCCAGATTTCCTCTCAAGAGTCAACGTTTCCCAAGCACCACTAAATTTCAAATCTCTTAATCCTTTGAAAACAATGCGAACTTACTATTTTAATACCTTATCATACACCTCCCGAAATGTCACGTAAGTTTCAAAACACGTGGGCAAGAAAACTTTATGAGAACCAACCATTTTCGACCTACTTAAATTCTTTTAAAACAAATGGTAGCACTCCCGTCCATTACAAAATACGTAACGCATAATCAATAAGTACCTTATATTCCTTTATATTCACACACTAGATCCTATATTCTAAGTTAAACTTAAGCCTATTTTAGAAGCGATAACCTCAAGGTTTTGCTCAAACAACAACACATGCGTATCCTCGTACATGGTTTAGTCAACTGTTGCATAACATTTTAAACGTATCATTCGTTTTACATACCCTAATTTCTCGATTATTTTATGTAAATAAATTCGTAGCATTCAATTCATATCATACGCACAATTATCGTCTTTTCACTTGTTGACGTTCATAATTATACACATATTCATGTTCATGAAAATAACGTGTCATTTTTCATGCTTATTATAACACCTAAAGGCATACCCGCCAACATCGTCCGTGGACAGGAGAGATTCCTGGCTCGTAAGTAATGCCCTACCTCTAAAATCACCAACGCGTTTTGGGCTTAATGCTAGTGGATGAGAGGAGAACTCCACAGTTAAGCGTGCTCAAGTGGGAGTAGTACTAGGATGGGTGACCTCCTGGGAAGTCTCCACCAGGGCAAACAAAAACAAAGCCGTGAGTTCCTGGATGGGCCACCCATCAAGGGCAAAACGGACAATATTGGTGATAACGAGGGGCAGGGGTATTACACTTATACTTATCAACACATTCATGCATATACGTCTTATATCCATGCTTATACTTATTCCCATACTTATGCTTATACTCATACACATACCTATACTTGTACTCGTATTCATATTCGTGCCTATGCGCGAGCGAAACCCGAGGGATTCGCTTACGTGGGCCACAAGCTATTTGCACGCAAACATGCCTACGCACTACATTCTTACACGCACGCAAACTTATTTTCAGAATTTATATACACCTTTATTCATGCGCTGCTAGTACAAGCTATGCGGATCATGTAATGATCGGTATAATCGCGGGTGCACACGGGATTATAGCGATAAGCGCATGAGAACCATAGAGTGTACTACCGCGTATGGTAACACACGGAACGTAACATTGCATCGAGTAACGAAACGGTCGCAACATGGTCAAAACATGGTGGATACGCCACTGGTAATCCCTATACATGAGTGTTTTCACCATGCTGCCAAACTTTCGTAATACGTGCCATGAGAAATTCGGTGATTTACAGACCATAATACGACCTAACGCGCCAGCTATAAACAACTCACAACTGCATTGCTAAGTGCGCGCTACCCGATTATCCACGACGAGTCGTAATCCCTAACGTAACGTTTTCGTTTGTTCATATACATATGTCATCCTTACACGAGTAATCGTTGATCGAATCAATCGTCCGCTCTTATGCCTCCGTTACTCCCGTTAACCTTGTCTTTTTATGCAACCTCGTTTACAACCAATCGTGTAAGCATTCAAACCCTAAATGCCTTCTTACTCTAAAGTTATCTCCCATTCTCGCAAATAGCGACACGCTTGATTAGCCGCTACCTCGTTAACTAGCTTATTTTAAATACCTAACCTTCTCGTTTTCCATCATTAAGCAACTCTCTACAAAATCGAGATTTATTAACGCTCTTCAAAGTCGATAGAACTTTGTAACAACCTACGGTTCGACCACACTCACCATTAAACTGCATACCACTTCTTACGAGAGCTTTTCTGCTTAGATGGCATATCATTGAGTTATTCAAGCTCGTTTAAACCACTCTCCTATACGCATACTTACGCGCTTTACTTACGCTTGATGGCTTTAATCTTTCTAGTCAAGCAACTTCTTCTTGCAAACCTAACTCTTCGATGCTCTAAACTTCATGCTTTCCCTCATGTGTCCAAACATCCAAGTCTCAATTTTAGGCGATCATTCTCTAGCCAAATCTTTCTAAAGTCTTCCTCTTGAATAAATTTCGGGACGAAATTTCCTAAAGGAGGGGAGACTGTAACGACTCGTATTTCCAATATTCATTATTTTTATAAAAATTCGCGCTCGTTTTCTATTTCCAGAGTCGCAACTTCAATCGGGTTCGAAAACGGTTTCAGAACCATAACGGGCCGCGTAAAACACATGAACCGGGCCTTAGGCCCAACACACTCAAAACCCTATCCTATAAATACCACTCATCTTCTTCATTCACTCAAACCCTAGCCCCCTTGTCCCTTTCCCTCTCATTTCCGGCGACCAGAACGGACTCCGGCGATAGACCGGTGACCTCCGGTGGTCTCCTTCTCCGGCCGCCGCACACCCCTCACACTCACACACCTCCTGCGATCTCTTAAACCCGACACACACACACCCGCATATATACTTGCAGACAGAGAGAGAGAGAGAGCTGTGAGGAGAGAGAGACGAGATAGAGTGAAGGTAGGTGGTGGTGGTGGCGCGTCTATGACGGCTCCGGAGGGGTTTCGATCGATGGCGGCAGCAGCCGTCACATCCAGCGGGCGACGGCGGTGCGGTGGCGTGGCGGCGGAGCAACGTCGCGGCTGCGACGATGCATCGGACCAGTGGCGGCGCCGGAGCAAACAACAGCGGCAGCAGCGACAGAATCTGCTTTCCGGCTTCAAGCGACAGCAGCGGCGGCGGCAGGAGTCCCGGTTTCAGTCAGTATCGGTTCGCTCTCCCTCGCCCTAGAACGACGACCGGCAACAGCGACGCGGCAGAAGCCGCGGGTCTTCGGCGGCAGCACCTCGATTCAGGTCAGTCGTCCGGCTCATATCAATGTTTCGGTTCAGTCCGGGTAAACTCAGTTCAGTCTCTGTTCGGGTGGTTCACGGTTTGGGCTAACTTTGGTTTGGTTCACTTCGGCCAGGTTTCGAGTTTCTGGTTCAAGTTCAGGTTCACTTCAGGTTCAATGTTCGGTTCATGCCAAGTCAGCCGGTCCAGTCTCAGTCTCGGTGCAGAGGTTCGGGTCAGCAGTGAGTCAATGACAGATCTGGCTCAGTCGATTCGGGTCTCGTTTCAGTTTGGCGTTCGGTCAAACCAGGTCAAACTTGGTTAACGAAAGTCAACTTGTCAACTGTGGTCAAACAGTCAACGGTCAGCCTTAGTCAAAGTCAGATTCGGTTCGGGTCAACACTAGTCAACAGCCGTCTTGGTTCGTTCAGGTTCGGGTCAAATCTGGTCAAAGCTCGGATTGTGGTCAACTTTCCAGTTCTGGTCAACACTCGGGTCTCGTGGTACTCAGTCGAATCCGACTCGACATGGTATATCCCTCTATAGTTAGTTTTTGGATATAATCGTTATAAATATACATTTACATAACTTGTATGGAGACTTAAATATATATATTGTTTCGTTATTATTGCGTTTTGACAAATAATATCGACACTTGTGTGTCGGGATCGTCCAAAAACAAGAGGAAACTCTGCCGATTTTCTACAGGTAATATATTTATTAAACTATTCGACAAAATATATTTATTAAACTATTCGACAAAATATATTTATTAAACTATTCGATAAAATATATTTATTATTTGAACTATTCGACGGAATATATTTATCGATATTATTAGTATTATTATTATTATTTTTTTTTTGTCGACAAAAATATACTTACTTTCCTTATTATGCTTTTCGACAAGAGCATAAATTTATTTATTATAATTCTCGACAAATATACTTATTTACTATATTTTTGACAAAACATATTTACTTATTATTTTCATCGACAAAATATAAATTTATTTATTACAATTCTCGACAAATATACTTATTTACTATACTTTTGACAAAACATATTTACTTATTATATTCATCGACAAAATATAAATTTATTTATTATAATTCTCGACGAATATACTTATTTACTATACTTTTGACAAAACATATTTACTTATTATATTCATCGACAAAATATAAATTTTATTATTATAATTCTCGACAAATATACTTATTTATTTTACTTTCGACAAAACATATTTATTTTACTTTCGACAAATATATTTGTACACCATTCGACAATATACATATATATCTCATACAATTCGTTAGAATACAAATATATATATACCAAATATGCTTTTCGTCAAATATATATATTAATTATTTGACAACACTCCTACAACCCTTTTGATGAATTTAATTTAGAAATTCCTTTCTTAAACGATGTTAACTATATACGTACTTTCAACTCCAATTCGAATCCTTCGTCGTAGCTTCTATTATTCATGTACATTCGTTTGCCATTTTTAAGGTGACCTCGATGTCCCCTTTCTCCCACTCATCAATTCGTCTTGGAATTTCCAAAGAAGACTTAGCAAATTCCGTGAGTACACTCGACCCACATTTGTTTTATATCACTTTTTGGGTGTAACATGTTTTCCATATACAAAAATCACAAACACTTAAACTTTATGAAACGCACAAACAATCCTATACACATGACTACTTGAATCATATACTTGATGCTTGTCTGGGGATAAACGTTGTGCTGTGCTTTAGTCATTAACTATTTTTAGCCTTGTTTGACATGCTTAGCGCTATAGGAATTCACGCATCCACCTCCATCGCTTTACACGTGAGGTCATGTTAAAACATCGTGATTGCGTTACTGGTTTGATTATTAGCATTGCATGCCTTGATATTGCTCTTGTATAGATTTAGTTGCCATGAGGATTGTTAAAACTTTATTCGTATACGTATGCTATGCTTAAACTTGTGTACTCGCCTTTGCTTTTGCATTGACTTTATTTTAAAACATGTTACAGGTTGAAGGAGATGACGCTATGAAAACAATATAGCAAGGACTAGATACACACAAATTAGACGTTAGGTTTAATGTCGAAGTATCAATTTTGTTATGACTTTGCAAATGTTAGATTGTTCTTTGTTTTGTTACATTGATATATTTGACAATTCTTATGAAATGAAATATGGTTTAATTAATTATTGTCACTTAATAATGTTGTGAGCAATGAGCAATCTCGTTTTCGTCTCATCCCGATGTTTCCGCCATCGGTTGGGGTGTTACACCTAATGAGTTAGTGAGTTAACTTACCAGCATAAGCTCCTCTACAACTATGTAATTAAATCTACCTAACTCAAATACTCAATCAGAAGAGCAAAATACATAAGTCTATATAACAACAAAACAATCAACAAACAGTCAATTTCGCAAATATCACGGAAGAGAGAAAAAGAGGCGGTCATGCGGCTACATAACCACCTTAGGCATCAAAATTAAAGGTAACATGCACCGGTAACTATGCCTGGAAAAACACATGTGCTTGAGCTTCTCAAAGTCTCAAATAGTGTTATCGAACACGGGAATCTCATCACATGTCTCACTTCAACTTCAAGATTCCACAATCCATCCCCCGAACCCATGCTATCAGTTCATAACTTGTAAGTAAACAAGCTTCTAACCCATACTAACATGATTTCATTATGACGTATAACAAGAAAACAGAAGTTTGCCTCATTTCATTTGCAATCTTAGGCCACATTCCAAGCATGATATTTCAACATACTCCGCACCGGAAAATTGATTTTCTCCTACACCTAATGAGTTAGTGAGTTAACTTACCAGCATAAGCTCCTCTACAACTATGTAATTAAATCTACCTAACTCAAATACTCAATCAGAAGAGCAAAATACATAATTCTATATAACAACAAAACAATCAACAAACAGTCAATTTCGCAAATATCGCGGAAGAGAGAAAAAGAGGCGGTCATGCGGCTACATAACCACCTTAGGCATCAAAATTAAAGGTAACATGCACCGGTAACTGTGCCTGGAAAAACACATGTGCTTGAGCTTCTCAAAGTCTCAAACAGTGTTATCGAACACGGGAATCTCATTACATGTCTCACTTCAACTTCAAGATTCCACAATCCATCCCCCGAACCCATGCTATCAGTTCATAACTTGTAAGTAAACAAGCTTCTAACCCATACTAACATGATTTCATTATGACGTATAACAAGAAAACAGAAGTTTGCCTTATTTCATTAGCAATCTTAGGCCACATTCCAAGCATGATATTTCAACATACTCCGCACCGGAAAATTGATTTTCTCCTACACCTAATGAGTTAGTGAGTTAACTTACCAGCATAAGCTCCTCTACAACTATGTAATTAAATCTACCTAACTCAAATACTCAATCAGAAGAGCAAAATACATAATTCTATATAACAAAAAAACAATCAACAAACAGTCAATTTCGCAAATATCGCGGAAGAGAGAAAAAGAGGCGGTCATGCGGCTACATAACCACCTTAGGCATCAAAATTAAAGGTAACATGCACCGGTAACTGTGCCTAGAAAAACACATGTGCTTGAGCTTCTCAAAGTCTCAAACAGTGTTATCGAACACGGGAATCTCATCACATGTCTCACTTCAACTTCAAGATTCCACAATCCATCCCCCGAACCCATGCTATCAGTTCATAACTTGTAAGTAAACAAGCTTCTAACCCATACTAACATGATTTCATTATGACGTATAACAAGAAAACAGAAGTTTGCCTCATTTCATTAGCAATCTTAGGCCACATTCCAAGCATGATATTTCAACATACTCCGCACCGGAAAATTGATTTTCTCCTACACCTAATGAGTTAGTGAGTTAACTTACCAGCATAAGCTCCTCTACAACTATGTAATTAAATCTACCTAACTCAAATACTCAATCAGAAGAGCAAAATACATAATTCTATATAACAACAAAACAATCAACAAACAGTCAATTTCGCAAATATCGCGGAAGAGAGAAAAAGAGGCGGTCATGCGGCTACATAACCACCTTAGGCATCAAAATAAAGGTAACATGCACCGGTAACTGTGCCTGGAAAAACACATGTGCTTGAGCTTCTCAAAGTCTCAAACAGTGTTATCGAACACGGGAATCTCATTACATGTCTCACTTCAACTTCAAGATTCCACAATCCATCCCCCGAACCCATGCTATCAGTTCATAACTTGTAAGTAAACAAGCTTCTAACCCATACTAACATGATTTCATTATGACGTATAACAAGAAAACAGAAGTTTGCCTCATTTCATTAGCAATCTTAGGCCACATTCCAAGCATGATATTTCAACATACTCCGCACCGGAAAATTGATTTTCTCCTACACCTAATGAGTTAGTGAGTTAACTTACCAGCATAAGCTCCTCTACAACTATGTAATTAAATCTACCTAACTCAAATACTCAATCAGAAGAGCAAAATACATAATTCTATATAACAACAAAACAATCAACAAACAGTCAATTTCGCAAATAAAGCATGCTATTTCTGACCTAATTAAGCTACAATAAAACCAAAATCACGTAACAAAACAATGAGTAAAAGGTTAGGTGTAAGAAACACAAACCGAGATCTCCACCGCGCTTAGCAGAACTGCAATCAGAGTAACGAGACGCGACATCTTCAAACTTGGACTTTCTTGCAAGAATATCTTCGCGTAAGGATTTGAGCTGAGCGACAGCGTCATCTCTGGTGGCGCTGTTAATGATGCGACCTTCTGGATCCTTCCAGGACGCCTTACCGCGAGATCCTTGATGCTTAATGAGTATGTGTGAAGCCCTAACTTTATCGGTTGAAGACGATGACATTTTCGGTTTCTTCTCCTTATTGGTGATTTCCGATCTGAACGGTTTTCGTAGGGTTTGCAGTCGTGATGGTTCACGGTAAAGTGAATCGGGGCCTGTCCATAACGATTTGGCTTACCCGACCCATAATTTACATCCGAACCATTTACATGTTTGTTTTTACTTTTTAATTTTATGGGTGTTTCAAATTGCTTATTTTTGTTATAAATATTATATATTAGGTTTAACTTGTTTTTCCAAGAATTACTCTTCTATATATATTCATTGTATCTTATTGTAAAGATGATACCTATTAATGAAATATCAATCCCTTTCTCTCTCCATCTCTACTATATTGTTTTGCTATTAAGCTAGTTTCACAACACGTTATCAGCACGAAAGCGTTTTTCTCAGAAACCCTAGTTTCTAAGCCGTCAACGTCACCAGAACCACCAATCCCTGCTCTCGTTACTTGATGATTAGATTTGATCGGTAGCTGCCTCATCTCAAGAATATACATACTGATGCGACAATCACTCAATTTGAAATGTAATCCTAATTTTATTTATGAACTTTAATCGTAATATGGAAATTGGATTTTGTTAGATGTGAGGGAACTAGAACCTAGAAGGGGGTAGATGAGACGGTTCAGGTATGCATCTAGGTTCTGCATTGGTTAAGTAAGTGATATATGAGTTTGATTTACAATTAATTTATGTTTTTTCCTATTTGAATCGAAGTAATTAATTTGATAGGTAAATAAGGTTTTGAAAATAACAAAAGTAATCAGATATCACGACTCAAGTTGTATTTTTTAGTGGGTTATTATTAGAGAAAAGAAACCTTTGGGTTTAATTTTTTTATATAGTAAACATTAATATGATGTTATTTTGTATTTTGTAATTAATCAAACACTAAATAAAATCACTCGGTAAATGGATTGTTATAATGAATTAACTCAATTGTATAGCCGGTGTGTAATTTCCGGCGAAATCGTCTGCAAATAATAGTTTTTTTAAAGGTTGGATTCTGGTGAACAAGATTTTTCAAAACTATTTTCTGTTATTTATATTATTTAATTTAATTTAATTAGTAGCCGGCCCCTGGTATATAATTCTTTTATTATCCTACTATTTGAGTGATTAATTTCAAATATTATCGCTGGGTTTTGAACTTTGATAATATATACTGTTAAAATACGCATTACTTGCCTTTAATACAGGTTGTCGTGTATAATAAATAGTAGTTAAAATCTTATCGTGTATTATGTCAGTATGTGTATTTTGATTTTGAACTAAGTAATGTTTAGTTAATTATGTGACACCCATCTAAAAGACAAGCCCCAAATTTTAATGTTAACAAATTAGTTTTTATCTTGAAGCATTATGATTTATGAATGCCTTTACAAGAAACTAAATTGATATCATCTATAGTTAGGTTCTTTAGTTTTAAATGCATTGATATCATTTAGTAACTTAAAGTTGGAACTCGGGTAAACTTTATTTACTATTAGTTAGCTACTTTAAATAGACATAAAGCCAAATTATAACAAGGATACGAATTTGTATATGCGTATCATCTTTTATTGGTGTTAATATTTTACCTTTATTAAAATGAATGAGTCGCATAAGATTTGATATGTGGAGGTTTTAAAAGATATTGTTGCTAATTAAAAGACACTAATCCATATCTTTTATATGTGAAACAATACATATGTATTGTTATAAATTCTTATTTGAAGTTATAAATGATTATATGTTATTAACATAGCATAGAAAGTTAATGGAGATATTTATACATGGAGTCAACAATATTTATATGTTAGATACATTTGTAATTGGTTATGATTATATAAATATATGCTTATAATTGATAAAAAGAATATCTTATTTCACTTGTTTTACATGACGACATATTATAATGTAATGTATTGTATGATTTGACTTTTTGTATAGCTTCTATTATATATGCTTATTATTAGATAGTATTGAATAAAACTCATAAACTAGAGTTGTGGTTTTTATCACTATCATGAAAGGCAATAAATATGTTTTGATGAGACACCCGAAGTGTGTAATCCCTAAATATCATTATCTGTTTGTAGAAGGTCATAAGATTTTAGACCGATAAGAATCATATGACTTATTTATGTAATTACTTCTCGATTGACATTATGTGAAGAGGAGATTTTTTATGTGAAAAAACTGGATAAATTTTTTCCAATATAACACACGTGAGATATGCTCCTGAATAGCAATATTATTAAGAGAATATGAAAAGACTGAAATGATTTATATCCGTGTGACCGAGTAAATAATGAAAAGCTATTAAGCTTATTCTAGTTATTCCATTCCTTAAAGGAATGAAAATTATATAAATATCATTGAAAATGTCGTGATCATGGACATAATTGAGAAAATTGTAATGATGGTCATGTTAATAATGAAATCGATCATCAGAAGTGATATGATAACCAAATTGATGATGAGATGACTATCAGAATGTTATTGTTATGATACCCAAGTTCAATAATAAGTCGACTATCAAAAATTGTGATATTGTCATAATGAGATTGACCACTAGAAGTGGTAAATTATGGAAGTAATTATATGAAGATAATACGTGGAGAGGATGAAAATTGACATGACAATTTGAAATGATAGTTAATTGTTCTTTCGTATCTTAAGTTTTGTATCATAATGTGCAAGTAATACATATACGATCATAAACCAGAAGTTTATGGATCATGATTATTTACTTTATTGGCATGACCGGTTAGACCACCCCGAGTCAATAATGATGTGAAACATATTGAAGAACTTGAAGATTCTTCTAGCTGATAACATAATTTTAGCTGATAACATATTATGTTTGCTCCAAAGAGAAATTATTTATTTGCCAATTAAGGGTGTGTATCCCTAAATATTCTGGAAGTGATTAAGGGATATGCATATCCCAACATGATACCATTTAGTGTTTTAAATTATGCATCGTCTAAATGGTTATAATCACACTTGATGTTTGTGTAATTTATGGCTTAGCTATAAGATAGCAAGCACAATATTCCAGATTGCATGTATTTATTAGTATTGACGATAAGTTTATTTCCCTAGCTATTAATGATCAGCGGGATAAGTGTTGAACTTCTTGTAGATTATGTTTATACACGAATTGCTTTTGATATGACGATCACTGAACGTCTACAATTGATAGCAAAGGCAATAATCATGAGAGCAAGTTCATATTTATATATGAGTACATGTAATTTTACATGCAATAACATTAATTCACATCAAGCCAACATGTTGTAATAGTTTCTCCCCATTATAGTTGGTCAGGAACCAAAGATGTCCCTTATAAGATTTTAGTTGTGTGGTATACATTGATATTGATCCGCCACTACGCACAAACCTTAAAAGATGGTTGGGAATATATGATAACAAATAGAGTCATTCACGAGATATTTATTTACGGCTCAACTAATTGACATCCATTTTAATGGGTCAACATTCCCAACATGAGGGGGAGATTAAAGGCAGTTGGAGAAGGAATGAATTATCATGATCCTCAAATTAAATGATGTGAACCAGAAGTTCAAAGGATAATTCATTCACAAAGATTAATAAATCAGTTACCAGACACATTCACTGACCTAGATAATTGTGACTAGCTAAGTCACATAACGATGCTAATGCTCCAAGTAAGATTAGTGTCCTACAAGGACAACCATATATTAGTGATGAGTCTATGGCATGCCTGAAGCGTGGTAGACTAGTCGATTCCAAGATTAAAATTCCTCAAAAATTGGAGCAGCTAAGGAAGATGGTCAAGTTGATGTTATAAAAGAGGGTCTCCTAAAGAGACATTAGACATGAAGGTTTAAGAAGGACCTAAGGTACCTAAAAGTAAAGAGATCTCGTTAAATAGCATCATGTCTAAAAGTATATGGAATCGAAACAAATCGACGTCGTTATACTTTTGTATATAATGTAGCGCTTGAAATGATTAAATGATGAGGATCAAGATTTGAGATTTGCCTATGTAAACATAGAAATGGTTGGCCAAAATGAAAAGATGCAAATAAGGCAAAGTTGAATTCTCTAATGACATGGAAAGTCTCTGGACCAACAGTCCTATAACTGAAGTTATTAAATATGTTGGATATAAACAGGTCTTTTATGTGAATGATGTGAAAATCAAATTGAATGATATCTGGAAAATTGGTGGCACAAGAATTTTCGCAAAGACCTATGATTGATTATGAGGAGACATATTCTCCAGTGGTGGATGCATTGACTTTCCAATATTTTATTAGTCTGGTAATATAAAGAGAAATTGATATGCATCTTATGAATGTTATGTATCACTTGATATTGAAAGTTTACATAAAAGTCCCGAAGGATTTAATTATGTAAGTCATGTAAACTAAGTTCTCGAGAACAATGTGGTCATTTATACATATGCGGATTTGAATACGTTATAATTATTTTACATGTTAGATATAATTGGAACTCCTGATGAGTTTCTAACTTGTCACCAAGAAACATACATACATAGAATACACGTGTTCATGACTGTGTATCAATAAATAGTGTACACGCATGGTACAATATGGATTTTGGAGATAAAGGCAAGTGTTGATGATATTTTTGCATATGATATAGATATCTATGTGTTAAATGGGCAAATTTATGTAGCAAAACTTCTAAAGAGTGCAAGCACATGCATATTTGGATAAGATGGAAAGAATTCCTTCGTGAATTGATAATGCTAGAAGCATTAATGATGTCAAAACCTCAAAAACGTGTTATATGAAGTTGACAAAATATGTATGGACTAAAATAGTTGAGATGAGTGTTGTACAACTCGAGATATTCGGATAAAGAGGGATATATGTTTGGTTAAATTAGCAATGTTTTATCAACATTCTACTTTTAAAAGTTCGGTATAATCGCAATTTGCACTGATGATGTCTAGGCATCTCGAAAGTATCGTGCTTTTAGAGGGAGAATTTTTGAATGACCTTGGCATGGTCTAATTATTACTCGAATTGTAGTTCGAGTATATATATAATTATATTTTATCAATCCCTCAAGTACATCTAGAAGATGATGTTGGGATATTTTAGTATGGACATAGTTGGACCTTAAAGCATGATAAAGGTTCTTAAGTCACTTGCCTATTATCATCTCCTACCAAAGTAGAGATTCTAATTCTAGAAGTACCATCGTTAAGTGCATATATGCATTAATAAGTTTTGCTAGTTATGTATGGTTATAATATCTTTCACGTGAGCTTATTGTCATGATATAGCCTTTGTCAAGTGAAGATACATTGGAATGAGTTCAAAGAAATATTTCAGGTATAAACGTTATTTGATTATATTTTACTAACCCATCAAAACAAGCTTGGTTAGTCTTGTAGATGCAGGAATGCAACAAAACATAGTCATCGACATATGATATTTTTTTGAAAGGAGACACCTAAAGTCTTGTTAGAAGATTATACAACATTGCTCAACATAAATGATTGCACATTAAGGGATCGGGCGACAAACCATTGGCTACAAAAGCTTTGATCAATTTTTAAGGAAGCTGGACACACGTCACTTAAAGGATAAGTGTTAAAATGAGGGGGAGACTTATTCAAGTTGCACTCGTTTTTGCTTGACTAAGTTTTGTCTCATTGGGTTTTCTTAGTAAGGTTTTTAATGAGGCAACATACCTAATCCATAAGTATCAGAATAACAAAATACGCGCTGCACTCTTTTTCCCTTAGCTGAGGTTTTATCCCACTGGGTTTTCCTGCAAGGTTTTTAATGAGGCAGCATCACAAAGCGTATAAAGTTGATAACCAAGGGGGAGTGTTATAAATATTATATATTATATGGTTATCAACTCCTAATATAGGTTAACTTTTTTCCAAGAATTACTCTTCTATATATATTCATTGTATCTTATTGTAAGATGATACCTATTAATGAAATATCAATCCCTTTCTCTCTCCATCTCTACTATATTGTTTTGCTATTAGGCTAGTTTCACAATAATTTTCATTAACTTTATAACTTTTGTTAGAGACTTCTTATGTTGTGAGGGAGAAGTTTGAGTCACAATTTCTGATTTATTAATTTTTCAGAGAAGTAAAAAAGGACGTATAATGAGGAATCCCATGTTCGTTTTTACCCTTTAATTTTAGAGTAAACTAGTAAGGTTATTCGCGCTACGTTGCGGGGTTTCGATCATTTCTATTTTGGCTCAGTATAGCAGCCGAAATAAATATGCTCAAAAGAATATCTACACATGTTTATTTCCACTGAAAACCATAAGAAAAATTAATTGAACAACGGTACGGACTGATTTTAAATTAATTGTAAATGAAAACTTAAACGTTATCTATAATATAACTTTGATGAAAATTTACGTCTAAACATCAACTAACTTAAATTTATACTAACACGTGCATAATATAAGCATGTAAAAAATATTGTTTTTTAAGTTAAAGAATGGTACGGTGCGTTGCGACGGTGTCGAAATGTAAAGTGAGTCGAATTTATATCGTTTAATGAAAACGTATTATATTTGACCCGAGTCGTTTCAGAACAAAATTTACGTTGAAAACGTACATAAAAATAAGCAAAAAAACGTATTTATTTGAACCGATTCATTTACGGAATAAAATAAAATAAAATTTACTTCAAAATACAGACCAACTAAAAACGTACAAAATAATAAGCATAAAAAATATTATATTTGACCCAACTCATTTTCGGGAAAAAAATTACGTCGAAGCGTAAATCAACATATTATATCAACATTTTCGGGAAAAATATACCGACACATACATAAATATAAGTATGTAAAACTCGATTACAAAGTCTTTAGAAAGTTAAGGGTTAAAGCATATAAAACACAAAAAGACAAAAAAAATAAAAAATTGAAACACTCTTCACACACATTTCTAATTGTATTATAGATAATTGCCCGGATGTTTTGCCATTTTTCACCTGACTTTCTAAAATTACATGTATGTTCCTGTTTTCTGGTTGTTTGTTACTCAGACAGTCCCCGGTTTAGATAACTATTAACTTATCCAGTGAATTGTATGTGAAATGACTTAACTACCCTTTATCGTTAAAAACAATAATTAAAACATTAAAAATATTAAGTGGGACCCACTTATATATTAAAAATAATTATATTTAAAAAGCAAAATTCAATGTGACCCACAACTCACCACCATCACCAAACCACTAACACCAATCGTGCATCACCGCCCCATCCCCACCTCTTTCTCGCCGACAAAACCTAAGTAACCGGAATAACGAGCTTACCATCTTCTCCCACGTCGAACATCAAACCTGGAACTTCATTTCTGGTTAGAACCTGCAATTTTCCAGAACGGACCTGTGACCCCGTCTAGCTTCACTTTTAAGGGTGCCTCATCATCCCTACCTTCACTTAAAGTCACCATTAATCTTCCCCATTTTTCATTCCAATGGACGTAACGTACATCAGTTGTATCACAAAGGGAAAGACTTTCACTTTTAGCACCAATACTTTGAGAGTATCTTAATTTATATCTCAATCATACCCTTCTTTGTCCCAATTGTCGTCAGCCTTTTCTAGCCAAGGAAATGCCACCACTGTCTAACCTTCCAAAGTTTACCCAGTCAACTGCTCCCCAACGACATCAGAATATAAGCAGTCATTGAAGAATCACTACTGCACAGGGAAAATTTTTATGGATCTTTTGGTCTCAATAATTTAGAAATCAGAAGTAGCAAAGAATTAAGTCCTTTTTATGGGTCTTCTTGTGTAAATAAAGTAATGCATCCCATATAAACATCCATAACGGGTTCAACAGACTGCTTAAACCCAAAAATGTTGTTGTCTTTTTGATAGATCACTTGAAAAGAACACTACCCCATAACAAGACATTGATCTTTCTTGTAAGTCCTGAAGTCCACCATAGAAATCAAAAGTTTTAGTATTGCGGGATCGAACTATGTAAGAAAGGTTCTCGGGTTCTATGTCATAACCAATCCATTTAACACCTGGAACTTTGAAAAAAGACATGGAATAACTATGAATGTAACATAAACACCAGAAATAGTGCCAAAACGGTGACGAAAAACTTTTATTATGTGACCAACCCAAAAAATCACCCACCAAACCCTAGATCTTACCAAAAGTAAGATCAATAATAACAAACTGTACAATACAGATCAACTGATGAAAAATTAGTTGATCAAAGACATGAACACAACTAAAAATACAAGATCCCACAGGATCCGCAACGACAATAACAAGATATCAACAAACCTAGCAGACTCAGTGTGAGATAGATGAACAAAGATAAGGTGTCAAACTGATCCAGAAACCCTAATTCTATTTTTATATCTAGATCCAAGACATAGTTACGCATCAGTACTTCTGTCCATGAGATTATGCTTTAACAGTCCCTCCAACCATCAGAAGTTACAACATTGCACCTCCATGTTCCATAAACTTCACACACTCATCCAACAACTACAAATGCAACATATTTAACCTGTTACATATATAACTTAAACATGTTAACTATATAAATTAACATATACTTTTCAACATACATGTTTATCAATCCTAACTTCTTGCACTTGAACTCATGTATATCTGCACTAAGACCTTTGGTCAATACATCAACAACTTGACATTCAGAATCAATCTTAACATGATCAATTATCCCACATGCAATTTTTCCTCTTAAAAATGCAAATCCATTTCAAAATGCCTGGTCCTCTCATGAAACTCAGGATTCATAGAGATAGAAATAGCACTTTTACTATCACAATAAATTTTAACTAGTACACTACACATAACACCAAGTTCGCTCAGTATATTCTTAATCCAAATTTTCTCACATGAAGCATAGCACATAGCTCTATACTTTGCTTCTGCAGTAGACCTAGAAAAACACTTTGTTTCTTACTTTTCCAGGAAACCAGAGATTCCACCAGAAATATACTATACCTAGCAATAGATTTTCGAGTATTAGTACACTTAGCCCAATTAGAGTCAACATAACCAATTAAATCAAAGTTTTGACTTTTCTTGAACAACAACCCTTTACCTGGAGATTGATTCAAGTATGAAGAAATCTCAAGGCAATCTGCATATGAGACTCCAACGAGGAATGCATAAACTGACTAAGAAACTGAATTGCGTAACTAATATCAGGTCTAGTAAAGACATCTAGATCAACTTTCCAACAAGTTTTTGAAAACCTGTAATATTTTTTTTATCAAACCTTGATCTTTACCAGTTTTTGAAGTAACAACATGACTAAGTTCAACAGGTGTATTGACCGGTTTACAACCCAGATATCCAAACTCATTCAATAACTCTAAACAATACTTTCGTTGGTTCACACAAATGTTATTACTATCATACAATACTTCAATTCCCAAAAAATATTTTAAAACACCAAGGTCTTTGATTTTAAAACTATCACTTAACAACTTTTTAATTCTATTTGCTTCATTTATTTTATTACTTGTGGCAACTATATCATCTACATACACAAGTAACACAACAAAAACATCAAGATGCTTCAAAACAAACAAAGAATGATCACACACACTTTGAACAAATCCTATCTCATTCAACACTTCTATAAGTTTTTCATTCCATTTTCTGGGTGCTTGTTTAAGACCATACAAAGACTTAACTAATTTTCAAACTTTAGTTTCGTCTTTAGAATAATAACTCAGAGGTAGTGACATATACACATCTTCAGTAATAGAACCATATAAAAATGCATTATTAACATCAAGTTGAAATAAAGATAACCCTTGTTCAACAGCAAGACTTATAACACACCTAAAAATGACCATTTTAACCACAGTGAAAAAGTTTCACCAAAATCTATTCCTTTTCTTGGGTTATAACCCTTTGTTACTAATCTAGCTTTATAACATTCAATTTCACCATTTGATTTATATTTTATCTTATAAATCCATCTACATCCTATTGGTTTTCTACCAGGAGGTAAATCTGCAAGAACCCAAGTGTTGTTCCTAAACAAGGCTTCCATTTCTGAGTTCATAGCCTCAATCCACATAGGATCTCTGGAAGCCTCATCATAAGAACTAGGTTCCACAGTTTTATTCAAATTGCTAACAAAACATAGATTATCAACAGATAAACAAGTATAATTCACAACCTTTTCTATGTCATATCACATTTCCATCTACGACAAACCCATCAAACTTTTTAGGAACAAATGTATTCTTAGAAGACCTTCTAAGACTAGTTAAGTTTTTCTCAGATGGGTTGGTCTCAACACCTGACACTTATGTGTCCTCAGCCCTACCAAGTTTCTCTCTACTACTACTCTCTAGGGGTGTTCATGGTTTGGTTTCAAACCGTAAAACCGTCCAAATCAGTCATCGATTCGGTTTCATGGTTGGTTTTTTTAGTTATCTTTCGGTTGGTCGGTTTCAATATTTGTAAACCGCAGCAAAAGGTTTGGTTTACGGTTTGTAGCAAAAACCAACTGTAATAAACCAGACCGGACCATAAGAATATATTTTACTTTATTTTAATATTTCATATATTCTCTATATATAGACATAAATAAATTACATCTAAATTTAATCTAAGTAAGTAAACAAATATTGTTAACTATAAAATGGGCCACTTTCAATTTCACTAATTAATATCGGCCTATATTTTTCATTCTTTTGTTTTATTTTTTCATTTTTAGCAAATACGGCCCAAATAGCCCAAATCGTGAAACCAAAACCGAAACCAAACCGTTAATAACGGTTTGGTTTGGTTTGGTTCGGTTTAAGAAAGCAACGGTTCGGTTTTGGTTTTCAATTACCAAAAACCGTAACTAACGGGTTTGGTTCACGGTTTGACCGAAAAAAACTGACCAAACCAGACCATGAACACCCCTACTACTCTCTACACTAGACTGATCGGATTAGACACCGAGAGACCTCCACAATCGAGTAAGAGGACAACAAGTCTTGATTAGACTCAGTCTGACTAGGGGTGGTAGATGTAGAGGGAACTGGTTGCTGATCATCACTAGAAGTGTCATGAGATCCAGCAACACCCTCTTCATCATTAGGAATGGAAGGAACCTCTAGTGCATATGTTTCATATTAATCAAAGAAATTTGTATGATTAAGATTTTTATCAAACACTACTTGACCATCATGTTGTTTAGACTTAAAAGGATAAACATTCTCATAAAATTGACATCTCTGGAAAAGAAAACCTTTTTTTTCCATCTAAATTCCATAATTTGTATCCTTTTTTTAGCACTAGGATAACTAATAATAACACACTTATCAAACTCATTTAACACGGTACTAAAACACAAGCACCCAAAGTTCCTTAAATGAGTTAATGAGGGTTTAAAACCAAACATGACTTCATAAGGACTCTTTCCTACTAACACAGAGGATGGTAACATGTTAAGTAGATAAACTGCAGTTAGAACACAATCAGTCCAAAATCTCAGAAGTAGACCATCTTGAAATATCAGTGCTCTAGCTATATTCAAAAGATCCTATGTTTTCTTTCAATCATACCATTCTGTTGTGGTGCGTATGGACAAGAAGTTTGATGTAGAATACCTATGTTTTTTACAAAAACTACTCATTTTAGTATTCACAAATTGAATTCCATTATCACTCTTAACAACTTTACTTATTTTTAAATTGAGTTAACACCAACTCATAAAATACTTTTAAATTTTCAAACATTTCCATTTTATTTTTAAGGAGATAACACCACACAAAACTAGAATAATCATCAACCACAATAAAAAAAATATTTACAGCCTTCATAACTAGTTACCTTATAAGGACCTCACAAGTCTAAGTGTATTAAATCACCAACACACTTAGACTTATGATCACTAAGTGGAAAAGGAACTCTAACTTGTTTGGAGTTATGACAAATCTCACAAGGACCATGAAGAATTAATTCCTAGACTACCTTTTAAAACAACCAGAACTTGATTAGATGGGTGACCTAACCTATTGTGCCACATATTTGATTTCAAAACACTATTAAAACACAAATTTATAGAATTACCATTTTTACCAATAAGAGATAGACCATTATCCTGACTACCAATCACTAGGATTTTTGTTGATTTTAAATTCTGTAACATACAATTATCCTCGTTAAAGAACACTATGATCTTATTATCCTTGGCAAGTTTATGAACAGAAAACAGATTAAAACTATAGTCAAGAACATAAAACATATCTTTTAGAACAACAATGTTTATCAATTTTAACTCTCCAATCTTCAACACCTTAACACTTGTACCATTAAGATGAATCACTTTTAAACCACATTCAGACGCATCAACACAATTAAACATATCCTTATCAGTTTTAATCATATGTTGATTAGCACCAAAATCAACAATCCAATTATACTCATGATCAAAACTCACAGTACTAGAACAGCTAACACATATTATCTAAACTATACATACTAGATGTCACACCCCGACCCGCAGCGGAAAAGGTGATCGGGGCATGATTGGGTTTTCATCAAAGCTCATGACATTTATTATAACGTTTCATATTTATTATTACAATTTAAAGGAAATCATACAATCATAATTACAACATGTTCTACACATCTTTCTAGACTTCATTATTTTCTTCTAAGGCATTTCCTATGTTTTCCTTGCTTCATCCTGTTCACCTGTATCATGTGTAAAAATGGTTTTTGGATCAACAAAAAGTTGACGAGTGAATCCTATGAAAAACAAGTTTATTGAATTGATTATAAAATAAAGTGCATAACCACATATGAGTAAATATAGATGTAAACTTATTCACAAAACATTTAATATTAAATATTGCACACACATACAACAATAGCTTGTTTTGAGGCACGCGTTTTTCAACTCGTCTCCCACGAGGAACTGATGGGCCTAATGAATGAGTTTTGAGGCACGCGTAAATGAATGAGTTTTAAGGCACGCGTTGTTCAACTCGTCTCCCACGAGGAACTGATGGGCCTAACAAATAATTTGCATACAACTTGACAATATGTAATACATAACTACAAACAATATTTACATTCTAAGTTTAGATCATAATATGGTATAGCACGAGTTTGAATTAACGAATTAGTTTAAGCGACACATGATACACCCCAAAACGTGAATAAAAAGGGGAATTTGTAAGAATTCACTCACCTTGGGTGCGTTCGGTGGATGATGTTGAATGCGCACGAGTTTGGATTTATCCACGAGAGAAAACTAACCTAGATAATAACATAACGGTTCGGTAAATAAGCGGATTTTATTAATCAATTTTAGTAGGATTTTGGATATATTTTTGTGAGTTTAAGGCTATTTTCTAACTTTAAAAATGTTATTTTTAAGTATTTTTAATTGATTTTTAATTTAAATAAATAAATAAAATAATAAAAAAATGTTGACTTTTTGACTTGACCGTTGACCGTTGACCATTACTGTTGACCGTTGACCGGTTCGGTCGTTTGTATATGTGCGCTGGGTGAGACTCGAACCCGTGACCTCCCGTACGCGTGCACGCAGCTCTACCAACTGAGCTACGTGTCTAACCCGAAATATTTCTGTTTTTAATTATATTTATATACTTTTTAACTTACTCCGGAAATCATTTATTTTTAAAAAGGATTTTAATTGCATTGAACCGGTGCCGTTAACCAGTCTCGAACCTGGGATGTGCGAGTTAGTGTCGCACACAGTCCACCGCTGGACTGTGTGTCTAACCTGGTTAATATTCCGGTTTTTATTATACTTAACATGATTCTGTGAGTTATCCCGGTTCGGTTAAAAAGAGCATTTTTGTTTAAAGGAGTGAGGTTGGGGCAGGGATCGAACTCGAGACGTGTTCTTATTATTTGCACACAGTCCACCACTGGACTGTGTGTCTAACCCGTTTATTAATCTGATTTTAATTAATCTTATAATACACAGTCGACTTCGTCTTCTTCGCTCAAAGACTCAGTCGACGATTTTTCAACTGTTCTTGGTTGGGTCGTTCATCGAGCATATTACTGGTTGAATAAAATGAACTCTGGAAACGAATGTACCGATCAATTGTATTTCTTCAGAATTCCGGCAATGAACGTCGGCTCTGATTTGTGTATTCTTTCTGCTTGAATCAATTATCAGTTTTGTTTGATTAGTTATGAAAGTGGGGTACTAAACAAGGATTAACAGAAGTTCGAATGATTATACCGATTCACAGCGTGAGATTAGAAATTCCAGAGGTTTTCCGGCGAGAGCTGAATATTCCGTTACGTCGTCTGGGATTGATTCTGATTGTTGGATTGAAGTTAGTAACAGTCTAACAACGGATTGAAACAGAAAGAGTCGAGGTGTTTACCGTGTTGAGGTGAGTCTCGGTTTTCCGGCGAAAGTCCGATGATGGCAGGATATTTCCGGCGAGTGGAATTGCTTCGAGAAAAAGTGCTATTTTGAGCGAAAAGGCTACCAGAGACTTGTGGGTGAATTTATAGGGAAGAATCGAGACGCATTGGGTCTGATTACCGTCTTGATTCGTTGGTCATCCGTTCTCCGGCGGTTACGACGGATGTCGCGGAACTGGACGTTGGTTATAACCGATGTTAGGATTAATTCTTCCATTAAATCGATAGAAACCGTCAATTATTGGCGAAGTCGTCGGGATTTCCGGCGACTGCGAAATGGGCGCGTCAAAGACTGAATTTGATTTCTGTGTTTTGTTATTTGAATTAATTGTTTCGATGTGTTATCAAATAACACAAGTGGCGGAGTGGTTGGATGAGTGGGAGTTAAGTCATTGGCTGACTCGGCTGACCCGGGTTCGAATCCCGGCAGCCTTGTTTTATTTTTAATTCTCTTATTTTCACTTTTTAACAATTTTTGCTTTTAAATCCTAGTTTGTTTATTAATTATGTATTGTTTAAAATTAAAATTAATCATAAATAAACAACAAAAATTAAAAACTGATTGTTCGATTAATAAACGAATCGGGTTTGGTTAATCCGGTTTTTTACGGATGTTACACTAGATGACTCACCTCCCATATTAGAATTTAATTGTTCTCTTATAAATTTATCACCAACAAGACTCAATAACCAAGATATCTACTCAGAAGTAAATGGTAAAGCAGTACCAACAAAACTAGAAGAACCAACAGACACATTAGACTTATTATCAAACCCAATATTATTATTGTTTTTAACAAACTGTCCTCCTGGTCTTCATTTCATTCCAAGAGGATAACCAATTAACTCAAAACATCGATCAACTGTATGCCCTAACAGATTACAGTGAGTACATTTCAAATTAGGGTTAGGACCACTAGTAACTCTTCTCCTAGGATCAAAAGGCCGGTTGGACTTAGACACAAAAGAAATATTTTGCCCTTTTGACCCACTGCTAGCAATCCTGTGTGGCTCTTCTCTAAAAATTAAAGCAAAAGCAGCTTTAACAGAAGGGAATGGTTCTCTTATTAACAGATTTGTTCTTACATGTTGATAAACATCATCAAGACCCATAAGAAACTGCATAAGTTTTATCAAAGTTGTAAAATCTTTATAATCCTTAGCAGTCTGACAAGAACATGAAGGCATATGAACCATATCATCAAATTGCTTCCACATTGTTGTCAGTTTATTATAATATTCAGCAACAAAACTACCATTTTGAGAAACACAATTAATTTTCTCATATAGATCATAGACAATAAAACCATCCACTTTATCATATGTTTCTTTTAAACCATTCCAAACCTCAGAGGCTAGTTTGGAAAACTCTTGTCCTAAAAACAATTCTTCAGACATAAATTCAATAGCCAAGTTAGAACCACTGAGTTACATCTATCCCATTGACTAGCTAACACATTATCATCATTATATTTTTCACATTTACTATCAATAAACCCATATTTGTTCTTAGCCTCTAGTGCAAGTTTCATTGCACTAGACCAGACAACATAATTTTCTGTCCCTTTAAGCTTTATACTAACTTGGCCAGGCCACCTGAATCACTGGGATGTAAATATAAAGGATCCTCAATATCAAGTTTTGTAACAAGGGTTGGAGACGAACCAGAACCATCACCCATTTTGAACACAAAAACAAATCACAACAAGATTAAACAAGAACTACAATTAACAATGTAAAAAACAACAAACGTAAGGCGAAACTGTGCCAGGGACCAGATTCCAGGATCGTCACTCAATGGTTCCTTGGACAAGTCTTAACACAAGAGCTGGACAACTAGACAAACAACCAACTAACAAATGCAGATAACGAAATCACAATGCAAAATAACACCAAGACTCGACCAACAAATCGGTCCACACTACCCCAGCTACAGAAGAGCCTAGACACAACTGATGCAATGAAAAAGTAAAAAATAAACCTAAGTAAAGAGATAAGAATGATCTTACAGAAGCGTTTAACTCCTTCCTTGGAGCAGATCTGAACTATAACCTTCTAGGGTTACATTTGTCAAGAAAAACTAACACAAACCCTTAGTTATTTGCCTTTAATCTAGTCTTAAATTTATTACCCTCTTAAATCCAAGAATTAAACATAAAAACAAAACACATTTGGGTTAGGTTTACCTTAAAAATAAAAATAGAAAACCCATAAAAAAAAACGCGGTTTCCGAAGTCAGGAGAACCTAACAACCAACAATAAACAAACTACAGCAGCACTTCAGAGTTAATAGAATTCTGAAACAATTGAAAAAAAAGTCAACGTGAATCCAACGATTCGTAAAAATAAAACCGAAATAGTTCAAACGGGGACGAAAAAACTTTTATATGATCCAACCCAAAATAAAACCCACAAACCCATTCTTACCAAAGTGCAGTCTATAATAACTTGAAAGTTCAACTGTGAAAGTTAGTTTTAATAAAACCTAAAAAACAACGCACTTACAAGAATAACTATCACACCATAACAATCATGCTCGCGGAACAATGAATTAAACTATCCACAGAACTCTAATGTCCTTTTATCAATCCAGCTGTAACGTTCGTAATGTTTTTGAACTTCCTATTTGAAATAATCTTTCTTTTATCAAAACGTAATTTTCATCAATTTCTTCCATCTTGTATCTAGTTGATTAGGCTTTATACTTAACTCATACTATTCATCCGAATCAACCCAAATACGTATTACACAAATCGAGACTCGATCTGGAAAGTTTTTTTACTGCAAATCATACTAGACTTTCACTTTGTACTAAAACGAGTATAAATTTCAAGTTTCGGAATAAAATACATTCAATTCAACAAAATTGGTTGGAGAAAAACTATCTTGTGCCCTCGCGAGGGAACCTTGATTCTATCAAACAATCTGCAGCCGACGCTTCCCGCCCGGGTTGGTAAGTCACTTTTTCCCTATATTTTCATTACCAAACCTATCCCCTCCATTTATTTAAGCTCATATATGTTATTTCAAACTAATTAAAAAATCAAGAGTATCCAAATTCTGTTTTTTAAACAAGAAAGTGAAGTTTAACTATTTATTCATCTTTTTCAATACAAGATTAACACCTCGGGTTACACAGGTTCCACGGTGAACAGTGGCAATACACTGAGTCCAACTTTCAAGTTTGAAGAATCACTTTGAAATTTAAAAATGTCTCTTTTTAAAATCCTGTACTGTTTTAACCTACTAGATAAGATGTTTTAAATTGATACATATATTTAAGAGGTGACACAACACCCGTAAGCTTTTTGTTAGGTTAGACAAATCACAGTGTACCTCCGGTTCAACCATAGTATGGCACGACGGTTTCGAATGGAAATAGAAACCTTTTTAAAATTAAATGAATTTTTATGTAATCACTAAAATGTTAATTTTAATATAATTAAAGAGCGAAAGATACGGTCTAAACGTTGCCATGTTCGGTATGCCGCACCACGCTTGTACTGGTTATTCACAGTTTCACTCAGTAGTAGAGAATATATCTTCCATCGACATCCGTCAACACTGTGGTAATTGTCATGGTGAATCAAAATGTAACGTTTTGTTTTACATTTTATAATTATAATTTATATAAAATATCATTAAAAATACTTATAAAATAATTTTTAAGAATAAGTTAAAGAATATGGTTACTTCATAAAAATTAATTATCTAAAAATCTTATATTAAATAATTAAATAAATCCAGAACCAACATACATTTTGTTAAAAATAGGTTTAGTATAAATTCCCGTATCATCAACCATCTAAACTCTCTCGCAATCAAAATCTTCAACCGAACTGTACCCATGTGAGTAATCTGTCTCACAAACTTACCCCGATTGTAGAACGCTTTTTGGGTGTATCATGTGTCTTATTATTTATTACATTTAAACAATTGTGCATCCATCATATCCATGATCAAATGTGTATTCAATATGTATCATCTGTTTGTGTGGTTAATGTTTAGATTTAATTTATCATTTTCAGTACATACATTATCATAGGCCGCCGCTCCCCATTACCTATGAGTGTTGAGCTGTTCCCCATTACCTATGAGCGTGAACGAGGCGTTGCCAACATGCGATCGGCTCCGTTTGATTGAGCCTTGATCGCACATACATTTATCATAGGCCGTCCGTTCCCCATTACCTATGAGCGTGAACGTGACGTTGCCAACATATACAGTATCATTCATGTTATATATCATGCAAGTTGGTTTGTTATTGTATGTTATTGTTTGTTATTGTTATTGTATGTTTATTTACGTTTGCTCACATATGATTATTGCACAATTTTCCATAATAAATATAACAAGAAATAAATAATAAATGTTTTCTTACAAGGTTCACTCGCCAACTTATGTTGACCCAAAAACCCCCATTTTTACACATGATACAGGTGACCAGCTGCAGCAAGAAACATATAGGATGGCTAAGAAGAATAAACCGGTTTAGACTTTGGATTTTTTAGTTGGTTATCTTTCTTTGTAATTGTATGAACTTGTTTGGAATATTGTGGATGTAATTTGGAATTTAATAAATATGAAACATATTAGTAAACATCATGAGCTTTGGTGATAACCCAATTATGCCCCGACTCTTATTCCGCTGCGGGTCGAGGTGTGACATAGGGTTACAAGATCAGATCAGAAGAAAATACCAACAGACAAGAAACCCAGTTAGTTTGCCTTGTAACCTTCTAGGGTTACAAATACTAACACACTCCTTCAAGATCCAAGAATAGAATCATCAAGAACACCACAAACCCTTGCTTAGGGTTTCACCTCCAAGAATATGCACAAACCCTAGAAACCACCGATCAACACCAAAAACAGGTTTCCAAGTCGAGAAACCTAACACACGCAAAATTAAACAAAAACTACAGCGGGAGACACATATCAAGAGTTAAATAGATCTGATACCATGAAAAAAGACATAGAATACCTACGAATATAACATAAACACCAGAAATAGTGGCAAAACGGTGACGAAAAACTTTTATTATGTTTAACCAAACCTAGATCTTACCAAAAGTAAGATCTATAATAACAAACTGTATGATACAGATCAACTGATGAAAAATTAGTTGATCAAAGACATGAACACACCTAAATATACAAGACCGCACATGATCCACAAAGACAATAACAAGATATCAACAAACCCTAATAGAGTCAATGTGTGAGAGATGAACAAAGATGAGGTGTTAAACTGATCCAGAAACTCTAATCTCTTTTATATCAGATCCAAGACTGTAACGCTTCGTATTTTTGTACTTTCCTTATTTAGAAAGTGTAATCATATTTCTATTTATGGAAACTTGTATTCTTATCATATTCGTATTTCCTTTCCAATCTTGTAATCTGAGACTTTGATCATAATGGAATTCCCTTTTATACTTATACTTGTAACATACTTGTGTTATCCACAATCACACGTCAAATACATGTTTGTACACAAAGATCGAGACTCGAAATACTTGGATGTATTAATTTTACATGCATACACTCATACTAAACTTTATTACACTTTGAATACCTAAAAACGAGCTAAAATGCAAGTTTACGGAATAAAATAACATAATTACGAAGTTCAAGGGCCAAAAATGAAAAGTTGGAGAAAGTACTCCCTTGTGCCACGCGAGGGAATCCCTTGATTCCCCCGTGACGTGCGAGAGAGGTCAATCTGCAGCAGAACGCTTCCAGCTCGCGGTTGGTCCATTTTGGTCACCTTTTTCACCTCCAATCACCTTCTAACTCATTAAACTCAAACCTTAGTCACCCCCTTATAAATAGGAGCCTCCATACCCTCATTTTCACTTTCCAAACACTTAATCACTCTCAAAACACTTCAAGATCATCCACAAATTCTGATTTTTGGGTAGAATCATCCAAGTTCTAAAATGAGTTCAAACTTACTTTTCTTCATCTTTTCTTCCATTACTAAGCTTGGAACACCTCTAGGAGTGTTTCCACAGGTTTACCATGGTAAACCAAGATGGAATATCACCATTTTGAGGTCCAAACTTTCTAATTTGGAAGATTACTTTGTTAACTTTTATAAACTATGTTTTCTTGTTTAAATCTTGTGTCTACTTGTTCTTGAACCTATCTAAGGTTATGAGACTTGTTTAGGAGTTGATACTTATGAGTTTAGAGGTGCAAACACCCTCTAAGCTTTCTGTTTGTTAGGGTTTAGACAACTCACAAGTGATGAAACCATCCAAGTTCACTATAGTTCTTATGGCAAGACTTGTGTTTTAGTAAAAGTGTGAAACTTGGAAGCCTTGGCTATCCTAACATATTTCCACTACCTCACTGATGTTTTCTATGTTTATATCACTAAAACTTGTTCAACTTCATTAGAGTAGGGGCGATGACACGTCCCCAAACGTTGCCATGTTCGGTATGCACGCACCTAGCTTGTTTACTTGGTTATTCATAGTTTTAGTTGAGTTAGTAGTTAGAAGTATTTTCTTTCCATTCATGGACATCCGAATCATCCTTGTGGTGATTTGTTCATTGGTGAATCATACAATGAGGTTTAATGGATGTTTATCATCCTACCTCCATGCATGACATATATGAATTCTATGATAATATATGATGGACATATAAAATATACTATATAATATACAAATATATACTTTACAGAACCCTTGATGTTAACA
This sequence comes from Scalesia atractyloides, assembly GCA_947069175.1. Classification (NCBI taxonomy): domain Eukaryota; kingdom Viridiplantae; phylum Streptophyta; class Magnoliopsida; order Asterales; family Asteraceae; genus Scalesia; species Scalesia atractyloides. The sequence goes on from CAMTDV010000019.1 coordinate 54,666,353, forward strand.
GAATTATGGTTACTTGTTATGGAAATAGGTTAAATTATCTAAGTTTTAAACCTCTCGTTATGATTATAATGGGCAAATTCGACCAATGAAATCACATGAAACCACACAAAATTAATAGTGTAAAAAATGAGTGTTTAAGACTAGATAATTGTTTTCCGTATACATACTTTAAATTCCAAATCCAAACTCTCTATCGAATCCGAATACTCACACACCTTCGTTTACCCATGTAGAGTAACTTCGGTGTTCCTTCATCCAAACTTAACGACTCGCGGATTGCTAGGAACGCTTTTCAAAACCGTAAGTATACTCGATCCCATTTTCCGTTTTATTCACTTTGGATGCAACATGTACACTTGTACAAAAATCATGAATCACGTTAAACTTGTTATAATCACACTCTATCCATTTAAAACATGATGCTTGTATTGTTCTTGTTATCACATGCTATGTATACTTGTGCCGATATGCTAATTAACTTTGCTAGCCTCCCTTAACAATTATAGCGCTATAGGATTAACGCACTGCCCGTATTCTTGTGGTATTGTTAAGTAAACTATTTTACAACCTTGTCATTTCGGAGTCAATGGTATGCATGATTGCGTTCGACTTTGGTTTGATATACAGTTATCACATGTTAGTATGATAGTAACATAATATGCAAATTACCATGTTGGATATGAGACAACTTTTTCACCTTTATGCTATGTAATAAAACTTGTATATACGCCAACTTTTTTTTATCATTATTTTAATACATGTTGCGGGAAAGTAGTTGATGCCGATGAAGAAACATATTTATGGTGGATTAGAAACACACCTAGATTTAAACTTATGTATTTTGTTTCATGTTGTTATGTTATTTGAAACTTGTTGTACTTCTATTTCTGAAACAATGTATTACCATTTAGTATTAATGAAATTTTGAATTATTAAATATTGTCACAAATAGTGTTATGAAGTCTCTTGCAATCTTGTTTTCGTCCCGCCCGATGTTTCCGCCATCGGTTGGGGTGTGACAAAGACAAAGTTACACATCAGTCCTTATATTGATGAGATTATGCTTTAACAGTCCCTCCAACCATCAGAAGTTACAACACAACCCTCCGTGTTCCTTAAACTGTACAACACTCAGCTAACAACTACGAATGCAACATATTTAACGTGTTACATATATAACTTAAACATGTTAAGTATATGAATTAACATATTCTTTTCAACAAACATTGTTTTTCCGGCGAAGATGGGGTACGTTTCACCGAAGAAGAAAGGGTGGGGTTGGTGCGTGCTCATTTGTCATTTGTCAGAGAAGAGGAAAGGTGTTGGTGTGGTTGGTTTATACTTATTTAATTTGTTTTGTTTTATTATTAATGGTAATTTAGTCATTTTACATGGACTTAACTGAGTAAACTACAACCATCCACTCAAGGGACTATCCAAGTAACAAACGATCAAACCACAAGGAACATACATGTATATTTAGAAAGTTAGGAGACTAAAATTGAAAAAAATGACAAACCAGAGGAACCATCCGGACAATTTACTTTTAATTTAAATAATAGTAATAATTTAAATTTTATATAACTAATCATGTTAGTTGATTTATTTGAACCGGTCCGTGTTTTATTAGCCCAACATCATGTTATGTTAGCTCATCTTTATGCTATCTTAACCCAAATTCGTCATGCATGATCCATCTCATCTATCACATTCTGTCAAACCTTAAAAGAGTAATCGATACTCGCTAATTCATAGTGTTTGTCTCTCACAAAGTCGCAATTCGATACAATCCACACATTGTCGAATTTTTTGGATTTTAATTTGTTTATTAGTAGGGGATTTGTTACTGTTTTTTTTAAATGTAAAATATGGATCACAAATTGTGGTATGATTTTATTAAGTGTCACTTTCTCTTATTGGGTCAATTTAGATTCACTCATTTGAATAGCTTGAAACGGCTAATTCGGTTTTCAACCAAAACCGTAACCAAATTCGTATTCGGTTAGTCACTTCTTCAATACGGTTCAGTTCGGTTTTTGGTTACAACCAGAAGAAATAAAAATGATTTAACCAAACCGAGTTAACTGTTAACCAGACCGATGAACACCCATATTAAAGGCACACGGTATCCTTTCCGGTGGGGCGGGGAAAGATGAATCTATATCGGAAAATGTCAGAGGGCTCGACAGAGGATGCACGCAGTTGTCACCATTTTGAAGAAAAAATTGTGTGTTCTTAAAATATGTATAAAAGGATTGTGTAGTTATATGATCATTTGCTTGAATAAAACAAAGGAAACCTAGAAGTTAAAGACCAACACAATGATATGTTAACGTGCCTTACAATATGTTAAAATACTTTATATGAAAGTCGGTTTGTAACTGTCACACCCCTATTTCCACGTGTACCCGGTGGGCCCAGTTGGGGAATATCGTGACGTAGTTGATAACATCATAACCAAACAAACACATGCACAGCGGAAGTCTTGGATTTAAATTACTATTACAAACCGAGTGTCCAAAGTTCGAATACAAATTACAAGGTTTGTAAAGAAAGATCCACAGGTAGATCGAAATAAATATGTACAAAGTATTGTTCAACAGACTTTAAGCAACCCAGGGACTTGCAAAATCCTCTATTGTTACTATAGCGCAGCTCCCGATCTATTGCGTGTAGCCACCTGTAACTTGATCTTTTGAAAATACGTCAGTTTTCACTGGTAAATACTAATAACCGACTCATTTGGTAAACAATGATTTTTGGTGCACTTGGCACGTTTTATAAACAACTTGGGATAGTTCAAAATGACATTGTTTATAGTTTTACATGTTTGTCAATACATATGGGGTCCGGTGCAGAAACTGAATAACTTGATTAACCGACATGCCACTTAAATAATTCACCAATGGGATCCAATATTTTATTAGCATTAGCATCTGTCAGGTGTATGCCTACACCCCGCACTTAAGGTAGTGGCCATTAGTAACTTAAATAAGCCAAGGATATCCCAGACATGGTCGAATTAACCCCCAATGTTTAAGTTATCAAACAATACAGAATAAAACGGGTTATAAGGATTTAATAAATCACAATCCGATAACATGACCCCATACCCGACCAAGCGGTATTATTATACCATATCCCAAGCCCGTATAGGGAAAATAAGTTAAAAGTATTTACCTGAGCAAATTCTTCAATAAGATAATTAACTCAGCCGAATATTCAAAAATTAAGCTTAGATGGCAATCTACTGGGAGGCTCTTAGTCTGGAAATGATGGTGTTTATAACCAATTAGAATGCTAACAGGTCCTATCTACTTTATAGACTCGAACCGGGTAGCTTAAGAATAATAACGGTACTAAACGTTAGATTAAGCGATGACTGGAATAGAATGTAGTTTAAACCCGACAAGTACAAAGACTTGTTTAATATGGGTAAACATGTTACATTCTGGATTTTGAAAATAAAAGGATAAGGTTAAACCCGTTTCGGTTAAATTGCGTAAACTAGTTACGTAGGCCGAACCGTACGTATATAAGCGAAACCGGGTAACCAGGTGAGTCCTACACAAGTTCCATATGCCCTTATACTTTAAACATGTTGTAACATCAGTAGGTCATCAACATGTTGGTCCGTTACGGTTTTAAAATCAATTTATGCCTCAAAAGGGCATTTTGGTCATTTTACGGCTTATAAAAAGACTTTATGAGCAAACTGATGTAATGGTCATAAACTTACTGTAAAAATAGTTTAATTATGATGTTAAGTATGCGTGTGGTTTTGAGTTTAGGGCCAAACTATGTCTCGAAAGGGCATTTTAGTCATTTCACGCATCACTTGATGAATTATTTGGGAATCTGAGTTTAGACTATGTACCTACTGTAATTATGTTTAAAATAAGTTTTGAAATCAATAGATACCAAGTCTTGATGTTCTAATATGGTTCTAGACCATACTATGCGCCGAAACGGCGTTTAAGTCGCTAAATGACGAATTAAATGATGTTTAGGTAAAACTGATGTTATAATCAGGTTTGTATGATAAAATATATTATATAATATAATACATCAGTAGGTAAAAAGGTTTTGTTCATTAAAGATGGTGAAAACTCATTTTTCGTGCCGTAAGGGCAATATCGTCATTCAAGGACTTAGTACATGGACTTGCGTATAAACTCAGTTTATAATCTGAATAGATATCCCAAATAATCCTAATAATGATAACACATCAGTAGGTAAAGAGTTTTTGAGGCCAAAGTTATGTTTAAAGTAATTTATGTGTTAAAGGGTAATTTGGTCGCAAAATGCGTAAAGTATGCGAAATAACCATTTATTGGATTTTAAATTAGAAAGTTGGCCTCAAAACAAGTTCAAAAACTTAGTACATCAGTTTATAACTCATTTTTATGCTCACGTATGTTTAAACTTTGTTTTTAAGCTCTTAGAGACCTTTTAGCAAAATTCAGCATATTATATAGAAACTTGCATAAACACTCGGATTACTAAGTAACCATGTCATATAACTCCAGAGGGTTATAGTACAGTATATCATGGTCATAATGCAACCTAATTTCAGCAGCTAAGGTTGCTAAATCGGGTCAGAACTGAAAGTCAAAGCAACAGTCAACTTTTGCGACTTTCGGTTGCGAACCGACCTTAAACCTGGACTTGATGGGCCGTACATGTTTAGACATGTTCTAATATTTATTGCCAAGTTAATTAAGTGTTGAAACTGATTTTATAGCAGCTACATTGCTAGATATGAATTTATTTCAAAACTGACCCGTTTGACTTTTTATAAATATAACTTTGACCCGTCAATTGACCAAGTAAACGTGGTAATCAGGAGGTGCCCTTTTGAGGGTTTAACACCTACCTAATTACAATTACGTAGCCACGTTCGTTACGAACATTGGCTGGACCGTAATAATCTTAGCCGAAAGTCTAAGCGTTTTTACGTTAACGCTTTGACTTTGGCTCAAAACGTAATAAAACTTAAAGAGGGGAGTTAATGACACTTACACAATGTCCTAGCATGAAAATAGAACTGATTGGAAGCTCCTATAAGACCAGGAACCTCCAGAGGATAGGAAGAGATGAATTGAAGCAAATGAGCAAGTTTTGAGTGAAATCAAGAGCTCTTATGTAATGGAGGAGAAGTAAGGAGGTGATGCCAGGTGCCAAGGGGTGTTGGGATGTTTTAACAAGTGTCTAAGGACGTGTCTTAAGCAGCTGGAGTGGTGGCAAACGCGAGCTAAGTGGCAGGGCAGGGAAACTGCCAAGTTGCTGCCACTGGTGCCCCCTTGCGGACCGTATGGCATTTGCCTTGCGGTCCGCAAGGCCCTTCTGGCGCGCACAATTCAAAGATGGTTACAGACCATAACCAAAATGGCTTGCGGAACCGCCTTCCAGAACCTGAAAAATTGGCTTTTCTCCACTTTTGGTCCCTTGACTTCATTAGTTGCCATTTAGAGGTTGAAATTAACATGTTGGCAAGTTCAGTCCCTCTCGTTAAGCACATGACATTCGAGGATCAGCGGGACATGTGTCGAAATTTTACAGGTGGTGTAACAACCCTCAAAAATATTCCCAACGACAACTCGTAATCAAAACCAGAAGTGCGCGCGATGAAACTGGTATACTCAATCAGAAAACTTAACGGTTAAGAAAACTCGACGGTTAATGCACCAACCCGCACAAAAGAACCCATATTAGATTCACAATTAAAAACCAAACCAAGTGGGAGCAAGACCCGAGCATACGCGACAAGAACCGGCACGGAAATCGAGAAAAACACGCGATTGGACGAAAAAGACAACTAGGGACACACGTCACATCACTGCAACACGTGTCAGACCTACGTGGACACGTGGCGGTCGAAGCCAGGCCGACCCTCCCCGCGCCACGCGAGAGAAACAGGGTCAGCCGACGCGACGCGCGGGAAAGTCCAAATTGGACTATAAAAGGGGCAGCGTGGGACTGAAGTTTGTGCACCTGTTTGATCGATTTTCGACGAACGTACCCTCTCGTATCCCCATTTTCTTATACTACACCCATTAAACCTCTAAACCTGCGAAGCTCTGCCCTGTTGGACTCAGAAATAGCACCACGAAGCTTTTAGTATAAACATTAAAACTACAAGGTGAGTCATTCTACTTTTCTCAAATTCTTTTACAAAACGATGTAACATTTCCATTTTGTATATTGATATAAAGTTTATCAAACTTATATTATTAGACGGGTAAATTGACTGTTAGAAATATGAAGTACCTAGACGGGCCTAGGTGCCGTTTAAAAATTTAATTATAAAAATACGTTATATTGGAACTTACTCCGTTTTTAATAAAATTTGGGTCAAAATGTTGACAAAAATATTCTCGTTCTAATGGCATATTTATTGTTTTATAAAACATAATATTTTAGAAGTTATAAGCAATAAATGAATTGAGCAGCTTAATTAATTATAATATATAAATAATAAATAATAAAAAAACATATACGTGTACATGTATTCTCAATTGAATGCATGAAGGTACGTGGACAATTGCCTTGCACTCCAAGAATGTTGGAGATCAATATAAATAGAACTTACCTACATTCCTTTTTCTCTGCTCCCTCTTCTCTGTCTCGCCCTATCCCTCTTTGCTATTCTTTAAATCTATTTTTTTTCCTATAATAATAATAAATTTCTGCAGTTTTAAGTGTTTTAACCCCTGATCACTGATTTGATATCATGCCCGATTGATCTTGAACCTAGTAACTGATGCCAAAGCACTGCCTGATAAAGGCTATGTTTTGTAAACTAAATTGGGGTTCTTTCTCGGGATGTATTGATAAAGTTGAATTGGGTTATTATACTTAACACGAGTGCATTATATATTTTATTAAGAGATCAGGAGTTATACCCAAGATTATACCAGGAGGCTTTCAGCTGAACCCTAAAGTTATAAAGTGAGTCATTCTTCTTTTTATCATCTTTTTGTGATACGTTTATATTTAAAAATGCTTTACAAAACCCTAAATATTTATCAGTTATACTTACAGTAATTAAGTTTTTATATTCCGCAATAGCTGGGTTTTATATACATTACCTGACACTCGTTACTATTGGCCAAAAAGTTAGCCACTAGTAGCATGACCACAAGTACAGAGGAATTGTGCCCCAATACCATAGTCTATAAATAATATTATTTTTACGTTACTAAATTATTAATAAATTTTTGTGTATGATTGAAATAAATCTAAATGGTGTGTATATAAAATAGAGCTTTATTAATCATTTCATTAGTTGTATTAGAGAATCACTATAAAAAAACTTAGCTCATAATACATATAAGATCATGTTAAAATATATTATTTATGTTAAAACATTATAATATAATGGAATATATTATATGTAATTAATATATATTGCAACATTTAATATTATAATGTTACGATAATATTTTAATAGACAAATGAAATATGTATTTATATATAATACATTATATTCTATATATTATAAAGTAATCTATTGCTATATAGTTAGTTATATATTTAATAATTACTACCGATATGTGAAATTTGGTATACATTATTTGATAAGTGTCACTGGTTGAGAGAATGATCAACAGTGATATAACCAGAGTCACTAGTTGAGAGAACGATCAACACTGATACGACCACAATCACTAGTTGAAAGAATGATCAACAGTGATATGACCACCGTCACGGGAATCGCCTAGTGACAGATACCTTGACTAATAGTAAGATATATATATATATATATATATATATATATATATATATATATATATATTACTTAATAACCTTCACTATTGGACAAAAGTAAGCCAATGAGTGATATGACAACCGTCACATCGGAACTGCCACCATGTGACTAATATTGATTGGGTTTTGGGTAAATATAAACAAATATAAAAACCCTTGATACTGTGAAGTATAACAATATATATTTTTATAAAAATAGAATGAACTCACTAGTATTTATTACTGATAAAATGTATTCAAAATATGTTTCAGGTAATTTGCTGTAAAGATAATAGAAGCCAGCTATGGAGCACTGAAGGCTTAAATAAAGCGGCTATAAATACCTGAATAAAAGAAGAAATTTGTGTTTTATCTATTTGGGGTTTATCCCTATGAAAACAATCGAATTGAATATGGGTCTTAGCCCATCTATTTAATATAAAAAGTTGGTGTTTTATAAACTCCGAAATTATTTCCTAACTACGATCCTGATGAAACTTTTTTCGCTGCGTATTTAATAAACACCGATGCCACTTGACTGGTTCAGGGTTCCCGCTCCCAGGGTGGGGTCGGGGGTTGTGACAGAAGGTGGTATCAGAGCCACTGGTTTAAGCTATTTAGGTGTTCTTTTAATACCTAAAACTTAAACAATAAAGTTAGGAAATTAATACAAAGTAACCTATATGTTAAATATACGTGTATATGTATATATGCACATATGATTCTTGAAAGTATAGTTTTGTTTTAACTGTTTTATGATACTAATACTTGCAATTCAGATGTCGAATGAAGTGTCATATAATCAAGAAATTCATGCTAATAATGAAAATCCCTTAGACAAAGCTGCCATAGAAAATATAATCGCCCAGGGAATAGCCAATGTTATCCCGTTAATTATTGAGGCTGTTAAAAATCCTATAGAACATACCAAAACTGTGAGTAGCAAGCGTACTCGTAGTAACAACTTTAGCCACAACGTCATTGGAAGCAATGATGATATGATCAAAACCCCATTTCCCAAGAAAATGAAGGCGACGACTCTCGGGTGTACCTACAAAGAATTTTTAGCTTGTAAACCAACTAAGTTCGCAGGCAGTGAAGGAGCCACGGCTGCTCTGCGATGGTTGGAAAAGACGGAAGTTGTTCTTAAAATCAGCAAATGTGCCGAATAAGATAAAGTGAGGTATGCTTCCAACCTCTTTAAAGAAGAAGCCTTAGAATGGTGGAATACAATTCTTCAGGCAAAAGGAAGTGACATGGCTTATGCTATGAACTGGGAAAAATTCATGGAAATGGCAGAAAAGAAATTTTGTCCCCCTTATGAAAAGGAACAAATGGCTAACAAATTCCTAAATCATAAAATGATAAATGTGAATGGTCGTGAATATACGACAACGTTCTTCGAATACGCAAGAATGGTACCAACTCTGGCTTCACCAGAACCCGTACTAATTTCTCGTTATATTTGGGGATTAGTTAGTGAAATCCGAGACATGGTCAAGGCCGCTAGACCACAGACTATTAGAAACAGTTGAAGTAGCTAACATCCTGACAGATGGACTAATCCGCACAAGAGAAGAAAACAAGAAGAAAGAGTTAGCCCAGAGAATTTCCCAAGAATTCAAGAAGAAAGGAACTGCACCATCCCTGGAACAACCTACCTACAGAAACTGTAATAAAAGGAATCAGGAAAATGTCGTTTTAAGAAAACACCTTACTGTAACTTCTGCAAAATGATCAGGCATATAGAGGAAGAGTGTAGAAGGAAAACTAATATTTGTTTCAATTGCGGAGAAACAGGACACATCAAACCATAGTGCCCAAAGTGACCAAAGCACCCGACAACAAGGCAAAAACAACAGACAAAGCTAAGAAGAACGCGCGAGCATTCGTACTTACTACGCAAGAAGCAGAAATGATTCCAGACATAATCGCTGATATGTAATATCTAAGTTAAGGTATTATTTGACCCTAGTACAAATAAAAGTTTATAAATGAATCCTGTCAAGTATTTCATCTATTCAGAACCATGATAGACTTGTTTGGTCTTCACTTTCATTGAATCATTTATTTGGTTACGACACCTTGTGGTGGCGTTTTCATTAACTTGAAGCTTGAGCTAATCTCATTTTCGAACCTGATGTACGGATTTATTTGTTTAATTTCTGTTGGTTCATTATTTTAAATAGTCTTGATACAATTATGTGTTAAGATAAGAGTACACAAATTCATATTATATTCCGGTGTACCTCCACAGATTCTTTCATCATTGATCGAAAATTCTATGGTCTTTCATATCAATTGAAAATCCTATAAGATTTATTTAATTCATTAAAACTATTCAATTGATTACAAACACGGTGAATTTGTTTGGTCACCGTAGTTATTGAACTATTTCAATCATTACGACACCTTGCGGCGTCGGTATAAACTTATAATTTCGACTAATCATAATCATACAAATCATTCAAAACCACATAATCTTTCGTGTGACTCATTACTGAAAATAGTCTTAATGCAATTATGTATTAAGACAATGATACACTAAACTCTATTGTATTTCGGTGTATCCTTGCAATTCCATAATGTCCACACATTGATTTTCCTCATGTCATGATTCGATAAATCATTTTCGTGCTTCTATTTCATTTGAGCTTGTTCATTCAGAGTCTTCCTCAGTTGACAATCAAAGTAAGTTTTCTTTTAACAATGAATTATATTGATTCTAAAAGTCATTCACAACTTGTAAACATTCACCTCTATTGATCATAAATATCTTTTGACTTGAACCTAGTCACCTCGATTAATGCAGCCTCAGATGCTATGTTTTCAAATCCCGATTCTAGTATTGAGCGAGGTTATACCTATGGTTCGGTATTACAGGTCATTTCATCTCGTTCGTTTGACATCGATTTCTAAATCTAATTAAGTTAAACCATTGATTTCTAAATTGTTATATGATACCCTCGAATTCATTTGATCATATCTTGATTCTGTGTCTTTTACCTTCATAACTGTTCTTATTGACTAAGACATAACATAACTCTAGAAGAGACATCATAGCTCAAATCTCGAGGACGAGATTTAAAACAAGGTAGGGAGGGTGTAAAAACCCTCAAAAATATTCCCAACGACAACTCGTAATCAAAACCAGAAGTGCGCGCGATGAAACTGGTATACTCAATCAGAAAACTTAGCGGTTAAGAAAACTCGACGGTTAATGCACCAACCCGCACAAAAGAACCATATTAGATTCACAATTAAAAACCAAACCAAGTGGGAGCAAGACCCGAGCATACGCGACAAGAACCGGCACGAAAATCGAGAAAAACACGCGATTGGACGAAAAAGACAACTAGGGACACACGTCACATCACTGCAACACGTGTCAGACCTACATGGACACGTGGCGGTCGAAGCCAGGCCGACCCTCCCCGCGCCACGCGAGAGAAACAGGGTCAGCCGGCGCGACGCGCGGGAAAGTCCAAATTGGATTAAAAAGGGGCAGCGTGGGACTGAAGTTTGTGCACCTGTTCGATCGATTTTCGACGAGCGTACCCTCTCGTATCCCCGTTTTCTTATACTACATCCATTAAACCCCTAAACCTGCGAAGCCCTGCCCTGTTGGACTCAGAAATAGCACCACGAAGCTTTTAGTATAAACATTAAAACTACAAGGTGAGTCATTCTACTTTTCTCAAATTCTTTTACAAAACGATGTAACATTTCCATTTTGTATATTGATATAAAGTTTATCAAACTTATATTATTAGACGGGTAAATTGACTGTTAGAAATATGAAGTACCTAGACGGGCCTAGGTGCCGTTTAATAATTTAATTATAAAAATACGTTATATTTGAACTTACTCCATTTTTAATAAAATTTGGGTCAAAATGTAGACAAAAATATTCTCGTTCTAATGGCATATTTATTGTTTTATAAAACATCATATTTTAGAAGTTATAAGCAATAAATGAATTGACAGCTTAATTAATATAATATATAAATAATAAATAATAAAAAAACATATACGTGTACGTGTATTCTCAATTGAATGCATGAAGGTACGTGTATCAATTGAATGCATAGGTACTGGACATTGCCTTGCACTCCAAGAATGTTGGAGATCAATATAAATAGAACTTACCTACATTCCTTTTTCTCTGCTCCCCTCTTCTCTGTCTCGCCCTATCCCTCTTTGCTATTCTTTAAATCTATTTTTTTTCCTATAATAATAATAAATTTATGCCGTTTTAAGTGTTTTAACCCCTAATCACTTATTTGATACATGACTGATTGATCTTGAACCTAGCAACTGATGCCAAAGCGCTGTTTGATAAAGGCTATGTTTTGTAAACTAAGTTGGGGTTCTGTCTCGGGATGTATTGATAAAAGCTGAATTGGGTTATTATACTTAACACGAGTGCATTATATATATTTATTACAAGATTATACCAGGAAACTTTCAACTGAACCCTAAAGTTATAAAGTGAGTCATTCTCCTTTTTATCACCTTTTTGTGATATGGTTATATTTAAAAATGCTTTACAAAACCCTAAATATTTATCAGTTATACTTACAGTAATTAAGTTTTTATATTCTGCCCAAAAGCTGCTAGTATATGGGGTTTTAAATACATTACCTGACACTCGTTACTATTGGCCAAAAAGTTAGCCACTAGTAGCATGACCACAAGTACAAGGAATTGTGCCCCAATAGCCATAGTCTATAAATAATATAATTTTACGTTACTAAATTATTAATAAATTTAATGTATAATTGAAATAAATTTAAATGGTGTGTATATAAAATAGAGCTTTATTAATCATTATTAAAATAAATTAGTTATATTAAAGAAAATATAATTAATAAACATATTAAAATAAACAAGATCATTAGTTGTATTAGAGAATCACTATTACAAAACTTAGCTCATAATACATATAAGATCATGTTAAAATATATTATATGTATTAAAACATTATAATATAATGGAATATATTATATGTAATATATATTAATATATATTGCAACATTTAATATTATAATGTTACGATAATATTTTAATAGACAAATGAAATATGTATTTATATATAATACATTATATTCTATATAATATAAAGTAATCTATTACTATATAGTTGGTTGAAATTTGGTATACATTGTGTCACTAGTTGAGAGAATGATCAACAGTAATATGACCAGAGTACTAGTTGAGAGAACGATCAACAGTGATACGACCACAATCACAGTTGAAAGAATGATCAACAGTGATATGCCCACCGTCACAGGAATCGCCTAGTGACAGATACCTAGACTAATAGTAAGATATAATATATACATATATATATATATATATATATATATATATATATATATTACTTAATAACCTTCACTATTGACAAAAGTAAGCCAATGAGTGATATGACAACCGTTACATCGGAACTGCCACCAGTGACTAATATGATTAATATGATTGGGTTTTGGGTAAATATAAACAAATATAAAAACCTTGATACTGTGAAGTATAACAATATATATTTTTATAAAAATAGAATGAACTCACCAGTATTTATTACTGATAAAATGTTTTCAAAATATGTTTCAGGTAATTTGCTGTAAAGATAATAGAAGCCAGCTATGGAGCACTGAAGGCTTAAATAAAGTGGCTATAAATACTGAATAAAAGAAGAAATTGTGTTTTATCTATTTGAGGTTTATCCTATAAAAACAATCGAATTGATATGGTTTGCCATCTATTTATATAAAAGTTGGTGTTTATAAACTCTGAAATTATTTCCTAACTACGATCCTGATGAAACTTTTTTCGCTGCGTATTTAATAAACCGATGCCACTTGACTGGTTTACGGCTCCCGCTCCCAGGGTGGGGTCGGGGTTGTGACAGGTGGGGTTTTTACATGGTGTTACAGTAACATTATTAAATTCATATATTCAACAAAATTTTAATAAAAACACCACAAGTACAATACACACAACAACAACAACAACCAAGGCATGGAGATTTCTGGAACTAAACACCCACAATTAGCCATGTTACAAGTGCCCTTTAAACGACAAAGAAAGTTACTTGTGCGACAATGGACCCTCGATGGATGATGACATCGAAGTTGGTGAAGTATATTGCAATACATGGAGATATATATGGGGACTACCTTCACATTATGGAGATGTGGATCGGCAAATGAATCAACAACACAACATAAATAACTTGAGGAACTTATGTAAAAGTACATGTCAACAATACTACTCTCAGGATGTGTACTTAATGAATCATGCATCTTTTGAAAAATAAAATGCAAACAAAAATAACTTTAAAATAGGTCTATTTGAGAAGCTAGAGGAAAGACAAACGTTATACAGTTAAACTACATTCTATTTGTAGTACATCTTTTGTTTTACCACACTATGATAATTAGTCATGCCATGATTATTAAATCACACTTCTCATGAAACAAAATGCTAAAACATATTAATCACTTTATGATTACTAGAAACAGTCATGCAATGACATTTTGAACATAGCAAATACTTACTATTCTAACGATTTAACAAATCAACTTCAATCTTCAATGAGCATTTTAGTACTTTGATACCGTCTGAAAGTTCAACTAAGGACATGGGGTGTGACATCAGGAGGAGGTGGGGGAGGTGATGTGGCCTCCTTCCCCGACGAGGAAACCCCCCTCCCCTCCTCTCGTTCCTCGACCTCCCTGATTGATATGTTGTGTTTTGTTGGGTTGATTTGGAGTGTTATGATTGGAGGGGAAGGAGAAGGGGGAAGATGATGTGAGGTGGGGATGATGTGGCGTCACTAACTTGGAGATGTAAAAAAATGACACAATTTATACGTGTTAGATAATCTGCCATAGTAAACTTTACATATACATAATTATTTTTACTTATGTAAGATAATTATTTTTACTTATGCAAACGTAATTACTTGTACACTTGTTACCGTAAATTTTTTTGTTTAACACATGTAAATCGTTTGTAAAAAAAGTTGTTTTTTTTACGTCTTTAAGTTAGTCTTTAATATATGTTTTGGTGTAAAAAAATAGTTGGTTTTTTTACATCTCTAAGTCTTTAATTTTTCCAAAACATAAAATTGCTTGAAAACTAGGAGTTACTACGGTTTTTTTTTTTTAACTGGGGGAGTTCTTAAATTATACTGATCTATATATAATATTATTTATAGATTAAAAAGATGGGGTCTACCATGGATATATGGAACAAGGCCACAATGAAGGCTCATAAATACCCATTCCGTAGAGAATGCCTTACGACCTTTTATTTTTCATTTTTCTTTCATTTGCCTTGCAACTTGATGTACCTTCTATTCCACATGAGGTTTGAATTCCTTTCATGGAACCCACCAAATTTTCTGTGGTTTGAAAATATTGTCCCAATATCTCATTAGATTTTGAATATAAAAATTGAAGATCTTTTATAACATGCATAAATATAATCAATTTACTATTTGCTTAAAACAAGTAATTTGATATAAGATTACTTTTTTTTGTGGGAAACTAAAAACTATAACATTATCAGTCAGGTTAACTATAATGCCTTATGCTTAGGCCAACTCAATAAATATATTGAAAATAAAAAATACCCTTAATTATTTGTTAATTTACCATTGTTGTTTTAATAAAAAAAATCAATCATTAACTATTTGCAGATAATAATATTACTTTAGAAAAATAGTTATATAACACCATGAACTGAAACAAAAAACCATTAACTGAAACATTCGATTGAACGTAATTTTTTTTGTATATAAGTATAGTAATATGGTACTCATATTAAAGATTAAAAAAGCTCGTTATTATGGTGTAATTTAAAAAAAACGAGTTACGTGTAAAAAGTTATTGGCGTTTAAGAAATAAAAGGGGAACTTGCATGTGGATTGCATGTGATTTTCTAAAATTAAAAATATTAATTTTACCTTTATACCTTTAATCTAGAAAATTAATTATTTTAATTGTTATACTATCTACAAGATTGTCATCAAGATCTCAACCATTAGATTAAAGATCTAATGGTTTAGATTCTTTCTTACCCTTCTCATACTTTAGGCATTTTTTACAGGATCCTACTACATATATATATATATATATATATATATATATATAGAGAGAGAGAGAGAGAGAGAGATAGAGAGAGAGAGAAAGTGTAACGTATAATAGGGCTTATCGTACGTGACGTGAATTCGCATTTTATAAAAAAAACGCGTGTATGGAATTTGCAAAATCGTATGGGGTAAACTATTTCGCATGGGAGGTGTGTAGATGATGAAATCGCATGGGAAAACACGAAATCGCACGTTGAAAAAGCCTCACGTACGCATTGTACCTTAAGCTCAATTGTACGTTAACCGGTCTCTCTCTCTATATATAATATTTTTTGGTTGATATATACAATATTTTATGCTTATATCTCTCTCTCTATATATATATAATATTTTTTGGTTGATATATACAATATTTTATACTTGTTTGAGAAAAGAGTAAATTGCACAAAACATCCTTTATGTTTCTTCAAACTTGCAGATTCCAGCCTTAATGTTTAAAAGTTGCTAAAAACAGCCTTTAAGTTTATTTTTGTTGCGGGTTCAATCCTTTACAGCTAACCACGTTATTTTCTTTAGTTAAGTTCCCTCACATGCATAACATGTGAGGGTATATTCGTCATTTTGGTTGATCTTCCACCCACTTCAATTATAAAAAAAAAGAATATTTAAGTTTTAACCTAATTTAAACAAAGTTTGGTAAAACGTACGCGACTACAGAGGAGCACGATTACCGTTTGATAGTGTTTAAAAGTCTAACTTGCGGCATCCTAAGCGTCACCAGTTGCTGGATCCGACTACTGAACACGATGTTACGAAGTTCTCTGATTTGACGGCATCGGAGTTCCGTGAGAGGTATCTAGGGTTGAAGAGTCGTTGTTGTTTCCGTCTGATGCGAATAAGGCGCCGATTCTTCCAACTGATGATAATCCTGAAGAGTTTGATTGGCATGATCAAAATATGTGTTAATCTTTACAGCTTAGTGGGCTAGCTTAACAAGATTCCTATCTTAATTCCAGGTTCGCCGGAATCCGGCGAAGTCGCCGAAGAAGAAGACTGGAAAAGAGGGTGTTTGGTTTTTAAAAGTTTGGTTTTATTGCACATTAGTCCATGCGGTTAGAATTTTTTTAAAATAGGTTAAACCTTAAATATTCTTTTTTCTTATAATTGACGTAGGTGGAAGATCAACCAAAATGACGAATATACCCTCACATGTTACGCATGTGAGGGAACTTAACTGAAGAAAATAACGTGGTTAGCTGTAAAGGATTGAACCCGCAACAAAAATAAACTTAAAGACTGTTTTTAGCAACTTTTAAACATTAAGGCTGGAACTGCAAGTTTGAGGAAACATAAAGGATGTTTTGTGCAATTTACTCTTGAGAAAATATGATATATGTTGTAAGAGATGTATATAAATTACCAACCAGCCTTCGTAAACCTTACTTATATCTACATACAATGTATGTAATATAAAAAGGAATATTGGATTTTAATAATCCTAACTATTCGTCGTTGCGGTCAACAGTCTCAACTATAAAAATAACCATCGGCAGTCTCAACTATTTATATTGGCCTCCAATGGACCCTAACTAACAGAATCCTAACGCCGTTGGTCTCCGGTCGCCGGAAAAACGTTTTTGGCCAGAAAAGTCATTTTTGGCCGGAAAACTCAACATTTTCATTCCAAACCTCTTTGTAACCTTATTACGGATCTTTAGGAACCTTTTCTTAATAAAAGGCACAATTATTAAAATCGCTGGAAAACTCATTTTTTCGCCGGAAAACTTTTATTTGACCGGAAAACTCAACTTTTTGGCCTGGAAACTTAACATCTTCATCTTAAACCTCTTTGTAACCTTAGATGGAACCTCTAGAAACATTTTTCTGGCCAAAAACGGTTTTCTGGGGACCGATGGCGTTGGGGTCCTGCTAGTCAGGGTCCATTGGTGGCCAATATGTCAATAGTTGGGACTGACAGTGGTTATTTTTAAAGTTGGGACTGTTAACGGCAAATGACGAATAATTGGGATTATTACAATCTAATATTCCTATAAAAAGTTAGATAAGAAAAACTAAGAAAGGTAAAAGGAGGAAACATGTATTATTCTCTCTACACACACATATATATATATTGGATTTTCCATAAAAAAAAGTGTATCCAAAGATTTTGGACCATCAATCACACTTTTAAGATAGGCATTATTTAGGCGGTGAGAACATTGCGTTTAAAACAAACAATTATAGCCGATGACCCACAGACCAATTGGTGTGTGGAGAGGTGGGCAGGTTTTCCTTTCGGGTTCCTGTCTGGGTGACACCAGTTTGAATCACGGGGTATGCAAATTTATTCCTAGCCTTCGGGCGAAGGGTCGAAACAGCCCGCATGCGCGTGGATTCGAACTCGGGGGGGCTAGGTCGCTGGCCGCGGTCTTAGCCAGGTGAGCTGTTTGCCGTCCAAAAAAAAATAAGAGTGCGTCTAATGTACAACAATTCATTTAATTTGTTTAAGTCTGACACAAGAACAAATGGTACGATTATAATGGTGTATCAAACCAATATAACAGTGTACCAAAAACCACCTATGTAACGGACGCATATACATCTTCCAAAAATACTCATCTAGTATCTTGGATCTTTTGTAACATTCGCACATAAAAATTAATTTTGTAAATAATAATTCTATTTATATATCTACATAGACCGACGCACAAAAAGAAAGAGACGTTGGGCCATGATGTCTCTAAGAAGAGGTACCAAGGTAGGGTAAGCCCAAAGGTATGAACCTGTGAACTATTCATGCTCCTACACTCCACATGCTTCTGTTCATCTCCTCCTCTCCTATATATACATACTTGCCATCTCATTTTCTAAACCATCACCACCACCACTTCAACCTCTTTCTCCACCATAACAACCACCATCTTAATTTACTACCATAAATTAACAACAATGGGTCTTTGAAAGTCATGCGATAGACAAGCTCAGGCACTAGCTCTCAAGAAAATCATCAAAAGGTGCTCGAGTTTTGGCAAGAACAACGACGATGATAGCGGCCTCCCGAATGATGTCCCAAAGGGACATTTTGTGGTCTACATTGGCGAAAGTCGTAGCCGATACATCGTACCAATATCATGCTTGGATCATCCAACGTTTCAACATCTACTACAAAGATCCGAGGAAGAATTTGGGTTTAATCATGATATGGGAATTTTCATTCCATGCCAAGAAGTTGATTTTCGTCTTGTTTCTCCATGAGTGCATGAGGAAAAGAAAACAAATTGTTTGACATTTTGTGAAGAATACATATTCTTTATTGATGCTCTTGTAATTTGTACATTTTTTTCTCTTGTGGCGTTCGAGTTTAACACCCTTTGAAAAATATTGTCAATTTTGTACAAAATGGAGATTCTAATGGATATGATTCTACCCTAGCTAACGTTTGTTATACAATATCAGTTTACATATTCTTTGAATTATATGAGCAAATTATTATTGATCAACTTAATGGTAAACAAACATATAGGTATTTTATTCAAGTTCATCAACTTTTTTTAATAGTTTTTTTTACACTTACAACTTTTCCATATGATTTAGTGTTCTATTTTTTTAACGCGCAACGAATACTATACAAGCCCGGTCATCCGAGCAAACCCATTGGTAAAAGGTCATCCATGACCCGCGAACACAGATAACGTTAGTGACTAGATCTGCCCACCATTTCAGGGGAAACCCACCACCCGGAGGTCCACTTTGGTAAAACCTGTCCACTGTGGTAAAACCTCAAACCCACCTGAGAAATATTGCACCAAGTAGGACTCCAACCCATGACCTAAACATTGAAAGGCAATGGGGGTGAAAAACGGGTCTTATAAGGATTGAAATGAATTGCTAAGCCGGTAAAGGTGTTGAACGATAAACCAGTTTTTAGAAAATCAAAACGACTAACAAAAAATAAAAGAAAATAAACCATGTTAAGTCTAAATCTTAACGAGTTGGTATTTGATTTCTAAGTTCTACTAGTGGGACTTTTAGCGTGTTGCGGCGGTCATTCAGTCGGTATTGGTTTGGTTCGGTTCGTTACAGTAACGGTACCATGATTGCACTCAGTATAACACCCAAAACAGACATACACAAAATGATAGCGACATGTATTTTACATAGATAGAAAACAAGAATGTTGGTATATGTTTCCAAGCCCAATAAGGAACAAATTTAATTAATATAGATATAGACAAAAGATCAAATACAAATAACTTTAACGTACAAAAGGTACGAACTGAAGGTTTTGCTGAAAAAACTCGGTAGCATTTTCGTAATTATTTGTTCGTAGGTAATTATCAAAATTACTCTACAAATAGTTTTGTAGAGTAATTTTGATCTTGTAGAGTAATTTGTAAAATGTTTTTGTAGGGTAATATATTTGTAGAGTGATTTTGTAGAGTATCATAATTATTCTACAAAAGATCTTGTAGGGTAATTTGAACTTGTAAGGTAATTTTGTAGAGTAATTTTGAATTGTATGTTTTTTATAAACTTGCAGAATAATTTGATATACCTGTAGAGTAATACATGATGCAGAGTAACTTTGATACACTTGTAGAGTAATTTTGATAATTACCCTATAAGATCAAAATTACTCTACAAGATCATTTGTAGAGTAATTCTGATAATTACTCTACAAGATCAAAATTACTTTACATGCTCATTTGTATAGTAATTTTGATAATTACCCTACAGCAAATAATTACGAAAATGCCATCGCGTTTTTTTCGCTTTTTCATGTTTTTTCGTACGTTTAGTACTTTAAAGTTATTTGTACGAGAACTTTACTCTATAGATATAATATCTAATGGATTGATACTACAAAACGAACGCGTATCACCGACAACCTATATCAATCCGTCAGTTATACTCTGTCAAAATATAGCCTGGTAATCTGATTTTTGATAGACTGTTGGTGAACATTACCGAGGGCTTACCAACAGGATTATCAACAACTTTTGTAACGTCATCCTAAGAGGTTTTTACCAATGAGAATATTAGCGTCGACGTTGCAAGCTGACCCTGCACGAGTAAAAAACTGAAAATCTGGGGAAAATCTTATAAAATTTTTTATCTTCACCTTATCAACGAAGATGGAGCATCCATCGATGATTGTTAGCATTTTCTGGGTTATGGATTCCGTAGGTAAGTAGCAACACAATACCAACAGTTTTTCAATTTACCTTTTCCAATTTTTTCTCGCTTTTTAATGATTTCGTGTGAGTTGTGTAGGTAATTATTGAAGGATTACGTCCACCGATTATACTCATTTATGTAGCAGTGTGAAGGATTGAAAATTTTCTGAAAAACAAGCTTGAACTTTACATTAACAACATAACAGATAAGGGAATTAACACATTTATGACTCAAAACTCATTAATCCTTAATCATAACCTGCATTTTTCATAGATTAAGAGTAAAGTCCTTTTTGAGTCCCTATGGTTTGGTCGTTTTAACTACTTGAGTCCAATACTTAAACTTGTCTTGATTTGAGTTCCTGTGGTTTGGTCGTTTTAACTGCTTGAGTCCAAAAATCAAACTTGTCTTGA
This sequence comes from Scalesia atractyloides, assembly GCA_947069175.1. Taxonomy (NCBI): domain Eukaryota; kingdom Viridiplantae; phylum Streptophyta; class Magnoliopsida; order Asterales; family Asteraceae; genus Scalesia; species Scalesia atractyloides. Next base: position 54,687,788 of record CAMTDV010000019.1, read on the forward strand.
TTTGAGTCCAAAACTCAAACTTTTCTTGAATTGAACTCAAGTAGTTAAAATGACAAAACCACAGGGACTCAAATGAAGACAAGTTTGAGTTTTGGACTCAAGTAATTAAAACAACTAAACCACAGAGACTCAATCAAGACAAATTTGAGTTTTGGACTCAAAAGGTTAAAACGACCAAACCACAGGGACTCAAAAAGGACTTTACTCATAGATTAATTATATGACATTTCGTCATGAGAACTTGGTCTAGTGGTAAATTGGCTTGCCCTCCCTAGTGGAGACTCAAGTTCAATTCCAGCTTGGTGCTTTTTCGAGGGACATCTGGATGAATGGATGAATCAGGGCTTTAATCCCAGGTTCGAACCGGACGGGGGGCGAGGGTTTACGGATTCCATCTGGTTTCCGCGCATCCGGGGGGCATGGTCTCATGGCGGTCGAGGAGTCGACCTTGGACATAGCCCCAACAGGGTGGGTTTACACGTGAGATTCTTTGCCGTTAATATATATATATATATATATATATATATATATATATATATATATATGATAATGTTTGGTAGAAAACCTTAAAAACCTATCTAATGGCCTACATGTTGCCACGTGTCCCAGCCACCTTCATATCCTTTTTAGCTTTTAAGGGCACATTGGTAAATTTACATATTCATACCCCACTCCCACAAATATTTTGACCAACCTGATTTGACACTATCACCCATTACATCATTCTCACCTATATCCTCCATTTTGTTTACTTCATTTCAAATTAACAAGTTTTTTAAAAAAATATCTTCATCTTCTTAAACCACTCATTTCACACTAGATCCACCATTAATGCACTATGGAGCATCCATCACAAGGGTAGATCTAAAGGAAATGGAGGATACTCTGATGTGCTCGACCATGAAAACCCAAAACATCTTCATTGACAACGATGATGTGTTCTACAATGAAGATAATGTTCCAGGTTTGTTATTAATGTATATTAATGGTCATGTTTTTATTTTGCTTCATTGGCAACGATGATGTGTTCGACAATGGTTAATGTTTGTATTTAGTCAGTTAACGTGTTTTACACCACAGAATGCATATTATAGATTACAAATTACAGTGTTGAATATTTCCAATAGTTAATGTTAAACACGAACAACAAGTCTAATAATGGTCACGTTTTTATTTGCTTCTTTGCTTCACTAGTTTATTTTCCTTTTTCAATCGATTATAGAATATGGGTTTTGAAACTCGAACACCAATTATAATACTTGTTTGATTCAGAACTTTTTTTCTTTTCCTACCGTTATTGTGAACCACGAACAACCATTAATATTCGTATATATTACAAATTATAGACCGTTAATGTTCGTATTTAGTCTATTAATGTTTAGGTGATTATCTTCATTTGTGTCCTTATTTGATGTTGTTTTCTCATTTTCAGCCGTTACACTTGTTGAATGAAAAAACCATGGTTATGAATGTGTTAATACTTATGTCTGCTTAACGACTTAACGGTTATCTTATCTTTTTGTTATTAGGATGGTGATGGATACAAGAGAAACAAGTTCCAATTCTCGGGACCGTTGGTTTCGTCAAACTTGGATCAGATGCTTAAGGATCATGACCATGTTTATGTTACAGCACAACACAAGTAACACGTGTTATAGTTTGAACTTATGGACATGCATGTGTTACATGTGATATGAAACCCATGTACAACGTAACACGTGTTACGTGTGACATGAACAATTTTAACTTCCCTGGCATACGCACACCCACATGTTTACAAACCGTTTCAAGACCGACCCAGACATTTTCTTAGTGCTATATATTTTCATTTACGAGTAATATGTAATGTGAGACTCTTATTGTTTTGTCTAGTACATCATGTATGTTCCATAAATGATCGTTACTTGTACATGTGTTTAGATCGATATCCATATTAACGGATATTTTAAACATCAAGATTATAACAAAGGTTAACACACGTTATCTATGATTATACACGGGCTTAACACATGTTATACATGAACACATGTCAGGTTACATCATAATTACCTGTACATGTGTTACCATAAATGGCCCGTTTCATGAATTATGTTACATAATTGCCTGTACATGTGTTACCATAAATGACCCGTTTCATGAATTATGTTACATGCTAATTTGTACATCTATTACCATACATGTTCCATAAATGATCGTTACTAGTACATGTGTTACCATCGGTATCCATCGGATATTTTAACATCAAGATTATAACAGAAGTTAACACACGTTATCTATGATTATTACATGGGCTTAACACATGTTATACATGAACACATGTCAGGTTACATCAGGTGTAACTATAAATGGCCGTATTCTCCTTTCTGCATGAACACACGTAACATGTCATTCTAACACTGGCGTAACACATGTTATATATCAACACATGTCAGGTTACAGCTTGGTGTTTTCTGCTACAGGTGCACCACTAACACATGTAATACATGTACTAAGAAGCTCCACCATTTTCTCAGTGCTATGTATTTTCGTTTACTAATAATATGTAATGTGAGACTCTTATTGTTTTGTCTAGTACATGATGTTAAAACGGCATGTACTTAACACGTTTTGTGTTGGAGTCACCGTTTTTGTACATCTGTTGTTATTAAGTTACTATTGGAGTTTATGCATCCATTCTGGAAGTCTTCACACACGTTATAATAGAGGCTTGACACACGTTATATCAGGTTTACGGGTTTGGGTTTAGTAAACGACCCACCATTTTCTTAGTGCTACGTATTTTCGTTTACTAGTAAATGTAATGTGAGACTCTTATTGTTTTGTCCAGTACACGATGTTAAAACGGTCTGGACTTAACACATTTTGTGTTAGAGTCGCCCGTTTTTGTACCTCTGTTGTTATTAAGTTACTATTGGAGTTTATGCATCCATTCTGGAAGTCGTAACACACGTTATAATAGAGGCTTAACACACGTTATACATGTCAGGCGCTTAACAATATGTATATACACATCATGGTGTTTTGGAAACCACTAGCTTATACATGACACCATGTTAGGTTAAACCAAGATTATAATAGGGGCTTAACACATGTTATCCCTGTTATACGGTGCTACAATATTAACTTGTATGTTCCATATTAACTTGTACACGTGTTATGATCAGTATATGCACATCATAGTGTTTTGCAAACCACTTTTATATACATGAATACAAGTCGGGTTACAACAAGATTATAATGGATGCTTAACACATGTTATCATATGTATACAAGTCGGGTTACAACAAGATTACGATATTAACTAAGCTCACCATTAAACCCATCGCCTCTGTCGACTGTTTTACCCTTAACACATGTTAAGCAACTACATGTTCCAAACAGACAAATTGTAACACATGTTAGATCAGTATATATACATCATGGTGTTTTGTAAACCACTAGCTTATACATGAATACATGTCATGGTGTTTTGAACGAAGATATGTGACTTATTCAATGTCCACGCATTAACGTCCCTGATGACCCTCATCTTGTGCTGAAACTCTACTATACATGAATACTAGCTTATACATGAATACATTTCTTTCCCAAAAAATGTGACTTATTCAATGTCCACGCATTAACGTCGTCTACATCCATCCAGCTTGTCAATTGAATATCTTTATGGGTTTGTTTCTGTAAATCAACACACGTTATATATCATTCTAACAGGGGGCTTAACACATGTTATGGGTCTGAGTCTGTGAATCAAGCAACCCAACAAAAAAAACACTTACTGTTCAGATCAAAAATCCAAACAAGCAACCCAAACCAACAAAAAAACAGTTACTGTTAAGATCAAAAGCCCCTAACAAGCAACCAAACCAACAAAAAAAACCCGTTCAAAATTTTATCCTAAATTTTTTGATTTATTTAAATACATGAACATCAATCATTACTAAAACACTTTCAGCACACCTAAAAACATGTTAACAACAATTTCAACAAAAAATCAAGTGTGAAATGATATTTCAAGAACACTTACCGGATCTAGAACCGTCCGATGAACACGAAGAAGATCTTCAAACCTTCTTCTCACACACACACTCGTGCGTGTGTCTTTGTGATAAAGATTGTTGTTTCTCTATCTAAAACATCAACTTTCTCTCTCTAAAAACATTCATCTTGTCATCGTTCTCTCTCTAAAACAACATACTTCAAACTTCTTCTCTCTCACACACTTGTATGTGTGTTCTTGGTGTTATAGATGAACATGATGAAGATTGTTATTTCTCTTTCTAAAACAAAAAAAATCATCTCTCTAAAAACTTTCGTCCTGGCATCATTCTCTCTCTAAAAGATCTGGGATTAGTGTTTGTTGAGATCACTTTTAGATCTGGGATTAGTGTTTCTTGGAATCTTGAAGGTAGATATTTGAATTCTGAAATGAGACCATCTTCTTCTTGTTCTTCTTCATGTTTGTGGGGTGGGGGAGGAAAGAGAAAGAGGTTAGAGAAAGATAGAAGAGTTGCTGATTTGATGATACTGTATAGGGAAATGGAGTGGGTTATTTTCAAAGGTCAAAAGCCCTTTTTTCATGACCATAATTTCCCTTGCAGTTGTACTAGTTTTGTATAAGAATTATTTTAACATCTAATAATTACCCAAAAAAAGTAGAGCCATTGATCAAACACAATCAATGGATGATATTGGGTTTGCAGAATTTTCTTAAAAAGATAAAGTTTTCCACATAACCCATCCTTATATATATATATATATATATATATATATATATATGACATTTTCATTTCATAAATTGCCGTCTCTACCCGTTAGCCACTCTACCAATCGATATAATATGTGCTTGTAATTTAAAGACATATATTATCTTGCATATAATTATTGCCATTGGTTGATTATTTAATGAACAGACAAAAATTAATGAATGGTCGGATTTTCATCGTCTTAGTTTCTTTTGAAAATACTTGTTTAGTTACGCCAAAAAGTAATGAAATCATATAAAAGTTATTATCAAAACCAAGATATTTTAAAACACGTTGTATTTAGACATAAATCATGTCGCTGTTATTCAAATTAAAAAAAAAACTTATATCAAAAAGAGTTTTTAAATTAAAAAGTTTTCAAATGATAATGAGTGTTCTAACAATCGTAACTAGTCGGCGATTAATCGCTAATCGGCTAGTAACTGAGTAGCGCCTGGTACTCGAACATTGGGTCGAGGCATTTTCTCTACCCCTTCTTACCCTGAAAAAGCAGGTCACCTTACGTCCTTGAACGATAACCATTCGTTAATCGGTCCATTAATCTCTAGCCGGGCCTAGTCGGCCAGCCAAAAATCTGCGATTCCGGATAGATTCCGGCAAAAAACCTGTATATTCCAGCAAAAACCTCTAAATTTCGGCCAGTTTCCAACCAAACCATATGAATTCCAACAATTCATCTTGTATACTTAAAAATGAGTTGAGTAAGAGTTAAAACCTAGCTACTTAAAATATTTATCTATAAAAAAGTGTATATGTATACATAAAACTGAAAATTACATATATAAAACCCGATCCGATTAATCCTGAGTAGTCGCTAGTCCCAATTTCACCAACCGACTAGTGATTGCTCCAAACTTGATGATAAGTATCACTTAAAATTTAGAATTATAAGATCAAATCAAAGCTGACCATTCACCACTTATGGCTTAGTGGTAGGGAGACTTGAGTTTTTTAATGGAGACCCAAGTTCAATCTCACTTAAGTCACTTTGGTGGATGAGGCAATGATGGATAGAGCATAGCCCTCTTGTAGAGGTGCCATGTTCTATCATGTACCCACCTGGGTTTTCGTCCCACCCTGTGTTACACCAGAGAGTGCTCAGCTCTTGTGGTGGCACAACGTCTGATAGTAATAAGTTTCCTGAGGGAACGCCCAAGCACTCTGAAGCCAGCGTGGGCCCAATTAAGACAACATAGTCTGGCCGTAGTGGGGTAACATGACTCTTAATTTGCGGAGTACGATGGCCTATACAAGAAAATCGTCGTTTCTAAAAATATCAAAGTTGACCTTGTGCATATGACTTTCAAATGTAAGTTAGGGCATTTTTGTTGTTGGGTAAAGAAATAAAGGAAGGTATGTAATGGAAGAGGTAATAGAATGAATCATTATTATTTATTGTTACCGTGTGAAAATGTAATGAATCATCAGGGTCGGTTCTGAGAATTCAAGTACCATATACGAACCTGAAAAGAAGGCCCTAAGGAATTATATTTTAAATTTTTTTACTGATGTTAATTGTTATTTAGACTAACAAATCATGGATCAAATATTTTTATTTAAGCTCGATAAGTTACGAAATTTTCAATTTTTAGATAAAGATGACAGAATTAAAATTTTAATTGGATGATAGAGGGTTTTTTTTTTATACAATTTATAGGCAAATCAGCAATTTGAGTTTTTTTTTACAATTTGTAGGTGCACATCATCAACTGAAATATGCATGACTAAGTCACTAAAATTTCATTTTCTAATAGTTCAACTTTTAATTGACCTACTTATAGTTATTTTTCGATATCTAACGGATTTAATGAAGTTTTAATGCTTGATTTCAACCTTTTCTTTTACCAAAGTGCATTTTATAGAAAACAAATCTACCTATAAAAACAATATAAGACTTCATGACAAATGTTATAAAACTAGTTTTTGCCCTGCCCGTGTTGCGGGGCGTTAGGCCAAATATTTCTCAACCAATAAAAATACACTATTAAAGTTTTGCTAGAAAAAAAACTAAAACGATGGCAATATCGTAATTTTTAGCTCGGTGCAAAACTATAATTTGTCAGGACTAATGAGCGAGTGTTAGACAACTCCTTGACAGGAATAAAAATTAAACCAAAACACTTATATAGTTTTGCTAAATTACACTAAATGTAACACCCCAAAAAACAGTATTGATAATCAAACCACGCTAATATTAAAGAGCGGGTAAAGTACCGTTAGTGGTAAAAGTTAACCTTAAACAAAATAACTAGGAAGAAACTAACTTAGTTAATGATATGTAAATAATTAATGAAATATGGAGTTGTCATCTAATATAATAAAAACTAAACTTGAGGGACTAAAGCTGTCAAAAAGGGAACTAGTGTTATTAAAACACAAGAATTAAGACACTAACAATATTGGTGCTAAGAGAGGCTGGATGTTACAAATGGTATCAGAGCCACTCCTAAGCCGTTCGGGATGGTGGGCAAACCTCATCAAGGACGATGAGTCCCTAGGGGGGTGATTGTAACGATACCGATTACCGAAAGATTAACATGGACCATTGTGACACCCTAGACAAATCCCACATCGGCCGTGGCCAGGAGAGATCTTGGTTCATAAGGAATGTCCTGCCTCTTAAAATCACCAACGCGTTTTGGGCTTAACGCTAGTGGATGAGAGGAGAACTCCACAGTTAAGCCTGCTCAGGTGGGAGTAGTACTAGGATGGGTGACCTTCTAGGAAGTCTCCACCAGAACAACCAAAAACAAATCCGTGAGTTCCTGGAATGGGCAACCCATCGGGGGCAAAGCGGACAATATTGGTGATAAGAGGGCCGGATGTTACAACCACATAGTGAAGGTGTGTTGGTCGATCATCAGGAGGTGGAGACAAGGGGAAACCCTAGTTCATCCAAGAATCATCAAATTGAAAGGGAAACCGGAGCTCAGACTCGTGCATGAACATGAATTATCGATCACCTAGACTAGGGGATCGTAAGGTATGTTCAAAAACCTAGATTGGTGAAAGTCATGATTTAAGGTTAGTAGAATACTTGCAAATTGGTTGTTGAATCATGATCCAAAGAAGAAATTAAGTGTATATGTATGCTTGATTTCGTTAGACATGAGAGATTATGGAATATTTGATGTAAGATTACTTGTAAGTGATTAACAAGTAGATTACGAAGTGGGTTTAAATTAGATGATAGAATTGATGATGTATTTATGTTCATGATCATCATACTTGCTTGTATGTGTATAATACATGAACAATTTAGAGAGATGAGTAAATATTCATACATGTCATTTTGACCTAGGTGTGAAACCCAAACTATTGTATGAGTATATTGATATATTGCTTTGATAAATGAAGAAATTGGGTTAACTAGATGTTAAAGGAATGTATGGACTTGTTGTGTTAATGATACATGGTGACTTGATTAGAAAAATGTAACACCCCGACTCGCAGTGGAAGACAATTGTGGGGTGCGGCAAACATGGTATTTCCTCGTAATTTAAAAACGTGATATCATATAAAGAGGGAACATCGGTTACAACACATATAAACTATCATATTACAACCCATTAGTTCAAGTAGCGGTACTACAAGCCACTACAACCTTTATTTTGCTACTGCCCGCTTACTCAAGCCATTCCATAGAACGTTCCTCATTTCTGTTTAGTTTGACCTGAAATGCACGTTAATTTTAAAAAAGAGGGTTAGCTAACCGAGCCGGTGAGTTCCACTGGTTTGGTTGTTTCATAGCAAAATGCGTTAACCAGTTTAATTGCACGTATCACAGATCACAGATGGAATTACACGAATTCACAAGTGAAACCTTGACCGCAATAACCGTGGTGTGTCACCTTTGACACCTCAGCACACCAGGCCGTGTCACGTTCGACACCTCAGCCCACCGACTGCGTCATGTGCAGCCCAACGCCCCAGGGGTAGTTATGCCTAACAACATAACATAGTTTAGGACGCGTGCAGTTTCCTGGCTGCCGACACACCGGTCCGGCGGCAACTGGGTTTGTCAGACCAATAGTACTATCCACTGCTCACGGCTTACGTTAATCACTTGCATTGGGGATAGTTCGTGTGTTAGGTAATTCTCACTATCACAAGTTGGTGCAATTAACACAGTTTGTAACATGCAATTCACCCCAGAAAACAGTAAAACAGTTTAAAAGTGGGGAGTGAAACTCACAATGAGGGTAGTAGCCTCAATTAAAGAGTGATTATGCAACTGGATCAGCTTTAATAACACGCATGCAAGTAGGAACTCAAATCAGCATCTAGGTTGGTAATGGTTATAACTTGGACCCGGTTATGAGTTTTCACCCCGGATTGAACCTATAGGATACTGGTATGGTGATGGATGTTATGGTAGTATTAGTTTTTAGTTTGGCTTCTAGGTGCCAGTTCGCGTGCCAGCCAAAGTCGGTTGTTTGACACGCTCGGGTAATGGTATGAGAACACCAATAGTACCAACATGTTGTCATTTAAGAAAGATTAACTTTTCATTAGGGGAGTTTGGGTGTTTTGGGAGTCTAGGTTGCCCAAAATTGAGTTTCTGTTTACGCCATCGGGGATTCTCCCGAACTGGCATGGGACACACCCCTAGTGTCCAAACGACCCTGGAATCTCCCGGAATATTCCTGGTGTTCCAACTATAGTAAACGTCGGGTTCGGTCAGTTCCCGGTTCCGGCGGGTTCGTTATACGGTAAACTGCTGAAACTAGTTTAAAATAAAGCGTTTTTAACTCCGTAAATTTCCCTTTAATACATAACTTTGATAAAAATCTGAAAATTTTTACACAATTCAGTAAAAATATATAGATTATGAGAAAAATAATTCGGTAATTTATTTAGCCATTTTAACTCTTCAAATAAATCATTTGTAAAACAGTATTTAACCGAATAATTTACTTTGCTTATCATCTGTTGTCTAAAAATTCCCAAAATATTCCAGAAAGTCCCTTATATGTCCAGGAACTCCCTGTAAAAATTTGGGAATTTTCCGATTTCGTTTCGGTGAGTTTTTTGCTACCGAAAACGCCCAAAAACGCGGATGTTTAATCCAAATCAAAATCCAACCAATGGACTCCCAAACTTCCCAGAACCTTCCCTATATGTTCCTTAGTGTTCATGTAAATTTTGGTGATTTATCGACTCCTTTTGATATTTTTCCCAAATTTATGTGGGTAAAATAGTCAAAACTTCGCCAAATGTCATAGAAAATTCCAAAAATTCTAAAATTTTAGGTGGACATTCCTGTCAATACCCTACATCACCACATCAATTTCAGCTCAATCCAAGCATCACGGACCAAGTTATAGTCCAAACAATATTCTACCTAAACTAGTCGAAGGGTTCGGGTGTTGTACCTAGCGCAAGCTCCGTTCCCTGATCGGAGCGTCGCGCTCTGGTCAAAGATAAAATTTATAACCTGATTTACCCTTAACTAAGAGCTAGTGATAGTACGGGGTCGAACCACTAAGAGTCTGTGGTTTGCGGTCGGATATGATTGATTTATATAGATGTGTCACTTTTATGAAGCTTGCTAACGAAATTGATTAATTTGATTGTTTGAAAGTGATGTTGGAATGAACCAACAAGTTTTGATTGAGCTAAGTAACTACTACAAATTGAAAATGATTGCAACAAAAGTAATTATGATTGTAAAACAATGATGAGAAACAAGGTTCACACCCGGTTTAACAATTGCACGACCTAGGGTTACTACACGTTTTAAATTGGTTTAAACGAATTAGTTCATTAACGGTTTAGAATCACAAAGATTAGGTGCCAATTGTTATAACGTCATAGACAACAGACCACAATGCACTTTGTTACTTTGGACAAGTGAAACCTATCAATAGACAAGGCATAAATACGCATATTCATTTAACGAAGTCAAATTTCATAACTCACTCGACAATTCGCAAATACAATACAAACGTAAGAAAATTATCAAAAGATTAAATGCAATTGGAATTGTCACAAACCAAATGTTTAACACATAGTAAACCCTATAAATCTTATAAAAGTCTACACCAGGGTGAAACCTCCGAGAATTAGCCGCTCATGACGAACAGAACACGATAAACAATGTATGAGAACTCAATTCTTGACATCTTGAAGCTTTATGATGGAGGTAAATGGTGGTTAGGGTTTGTGGTGATGTATGAAGGTGAGTGGTGGATGATGATAAAGGATTAGGGTTTGGATTGGTGGGATGATTCGGTTGTATGATGATGATTGGTGATGAATTCCGATGATGTGCTTGATGTTTAAAATGTCACACCCCGACCCGCAACGGAAAAGGTGATCGGGGTATGATTGAGTTATCATCAAAACTCATGACATTTATTTTAACGTTTCATATTCATTAATACAATTTAATGGAAATTTACAATCATAATTACATCAATGACCTAAACATCAATCTAAGCTTCTTTGTTTTCTTCTAAGGTATTTCCTATGTTTTCCTTGCTTCATCCTGTTCACCTGTATCATGTGTAAAAGGGTTTTTGGATCAACAAAAAGTTGGCGAGTGAATCCTATGGAAAACATTTGAACAAGTTTATTTAATTGATTATGAAATAAAGTGCACAACCATACATGAGTAAAAATAGATGTAAACTTATTCATAAATCAATTTAATATTAAACAATACACACATGAACAATAATGGATTGTTTAGAGGCACGCGTTGCTCAACTCGTCTCTCACGAGGAACTGATGGGCCTAATGAATGAATTGCATAAACATGATAATATGAAAGACATAACTACAAACAATATAAACTCAATAATACACACATGAACAATAATGGATTGGTTTTGAGGCACGCGTTGCTCAACTCGTCTCCCATGAGGAACTGATGGGCTTAATGAATGAATTTCTTAAATATTGACAAAATGAAATACATAATCACAACAATATAAACAATCTAAGTTTAGATCACGATATGGTATGGCACAAATAAACGAGTTAATTATTTTGTGACACATGACACACCCCAAAACGTGTAATTAAAAAGGGGAAGTTGTAAGATTCACTCACAGTGGGTGCGTTCGGTTGATGATGTTGAATGCACGCGAAGTGGTTTTAACCACGAGTGAAATTAACCTAGATAATGGCATAATGTTTCGGTAAGTAAACGGATTTTATTAATCCATTTTAGTAGGATTGTTGGGTGTATTTTTGTGAGTTTAAGGCTATTTTCTAACCTTAAAAATGTTACTTTTAAGTATTTTTAATTAAAATAAATAAATAAAAATAATAAAAAAAGTTGACTTTTTTGACCGTTGACCGCTGACCGTTGCTGTTTGACCGGTTCGTATGCGTGTAAGTGTGCGCTGAGTGAGGCTCGAACCCGAGACCTCCCGTACGCGTGCACGCAGCTCTACCAACTGAGCTACGTGTCTAACCCGAAATATTTCTGTTTTTAATTATATTTATATATTAATTACATTAATTCGAAAATCAATTTATTTCTAAAAAGATTTTACTGAATCGGACCGGTGCGCTCCACAGGTCTCGAACCCGGGACCTGTGGGTTGAGTTAACACACAGTCCACCGCTGGACTGTGTGTCTAACTTGTTAAATAATCCGATTTATATTATACTTATATACAAACTGAACATTTCCATTTCTGTCTTAAATAAAAAGTTTAATAATTATCCGGGCCGGTGCGGTAGCCCGGACTCGAACTCGTGTCCTGTGATTTAAAATACACACAGTCCACCGCTGGACTGTGTGTCTATCTTGGTTATTATTCCGGTTATCATTATACTTAACATATACAACGGTGACTCCGGTTCGGTTAACAAAAAAAGACCTTTTTATTAAGGCAGCATGCGTGGGACAAGATTCGAACTCGAGACGTTAGTGTGTTTAATGTGCACACAGTCCACCGCTGGACTGTGTGTCTAACCCGAGTTATAACTTGATTTTAATTATACTTATATATTACAGAAACTTCGTCTTCTTCGTTGATTTTAACCAGAATCGGAAATCCGACTGGTTCGATGATTAAATCATGTTCGTTAGTGTCTGATGGTTAATTACATGTGAGATTAAATAAAAAGATTGAAGGATTAGCGTAAGGTATACCGACTGGACTCCTCTGTTTCTCCGGCGAAACTCCGACGACAGCAAACACTTCCGGCGACGTGTGTCTTGCAGCAGAGAGTCTTCAGCAAGCTTGAAAAGGATGTGGGTGACTTCGGTATAAGCTCAGGGGGTTTAGTAAGGGTTAGAAGTGGAGGGCTCGGTTTTCCGGCGAGATACAGAAGTTTTCCGGTGAATGGATTTACGTCGGGTAAAGGTGCGGTTTTGAGCGAAAAAGCTTGCAGAGGTTTGAGGGGGTATTTATAAGGCATGTTATCGATGAATTTGGTCCAATTTCCGACTTGATTCAAAGTCATTACGTTTTTCGGCGGTTATAGTTTGTGTCGCGGACTCAGGCGTCGGTTATAACCGATGTAGGTTTAAACGTTTACGTTATAATTGAAGAAGTCGTAAATTATTGGCGAGTTAGTCGGGATTTCCGACGACTGAAATTTGGGCGCCGGTTTTTGAATTCGAGAATCATGATATGAATTAATTGATTCTAATAATTAACAAGGAACACTAGTGGCGCAGTGGTTGAGTGTGTGTGTGTTAAGTCTGACCCGGCTGACTGACCCGGGTTCGAAACCCGGCAGGGCCATATTATTTTTATTTCCTTATTTTTAACAGTTTTTTCAAAAACTAATTATATATTCCCATATAATAATTGATTATGTATCGTTTAAAATTATTTTGGGCATTAAATTCGCAACGAAATTTTTAACTGATTGTTCGGTTAATAAACGGAGCGGGTTTGGTAAATCCGTTTTTGACGGATGTTACAGTATCCCCTGCTTTTTAGAAATTTCGTCCCGAAATTTAAATTGTGATATATTTGACTAAAAGAATGATGGTGTTAGTTTGACAATTACCTGCTTAGAAGAAGTAAGGTTTTAAGTTTTTGTTTGAGGCGATAACGTTCCTTGTAAGGGTTAAGTACCCTATTACAGGAATCGCTTTTTGTTGCCTACTGTAAAAGTATTGATAAGCAGAATTGATTCGCTAAACATGATATCATGCATAAGAGTTTGGATATGCTTGGAAGGGTATGGTTATATCCTAAGGCAAAACTTCTAATACTACAACCTACATGGAACTTCTCATAACCATCTAACAATACCTCTGATCCTTTGACAAGAATACTTATATATAGGAAGTACCAGCGGCGTATCCACCATATTCTTGTCAAATTTTCATTGGTTTTATCAGTAAGTTATGATTGGTTCTATGACTATAGAACATAAATAAACACAACAGCTAATATTTGAATCCACATTCTGATAGCATATATGTTTGAATGGTGACAGTTCCTCTCTCGTTTGTTATGATAGAGAGGTTAGTTTATGTAGAAATGGAACACAATCCAATTTCTTTAAATAGCAAGATGATATAAATGTAACACAAATTTTAACCCAGGGCAATACTAAATCCTACATGGAACTTCTCATAACCGCCTGATAATGCCTCTGATCCTTTGGCAAGAATACTTATATATAGGAAGTACCAGCGGCGTATCCACCATATTATTGCCAAATTTTCCACTGGTTTTATCCACAAGTTATGATTAGTTACCAAGAAACTACTAAATCCTACATAGAACTTCTCATAACCGTCTGACAATGCCTCTGATCCTTTGACAAGGATACTTATATATAGGAAGTACCAGCGGCGTATCCACCATATTCTCGTCAAATTTTCATTGGTTTTATCAATGAATTATGATTAGTCCTATGTGACTCTACAACCAATACAACAATCTCATAAATACTGAAAATGAAAAATGTCTGTGCGATCAAGGCTCAATCAAACGGAGCCGATCGTATTGCATGTACTGAAAATGAAAATGTCTTTGCGATCAAGGCTCAATCAAGCGGAGCCGATCGTATTGCATGTACTGAAAATAATAAATTTAATCTAAACAACAATCACACAAACAACCTATACATGGAACCTCTCATAACCGCCTGATAATCTCTCCGATCCTTTGACAAGAATACTTATATATAGGAAGTACCAGCGGCGTATCCACCATATTCTCGTCAAATTCTCATTGACTTTATCCGCAAGTTATGATTAGTTCTATGTGACTCTACAACAAACACAACAACCACAAGATACTGATAATGAAAATGTCTGTGCGATCAAGGCTCAATCAAAAGGAGCCGATCGTATTGCATGTACTGAAAATGAAAATGTCTGTGCGATCAAGGCTCAATCAAACGGAGCCGGTCGTATGTGGGCACGCCAGGTTCAACCTCATAATAAAATGGGGAACATGCTCAACGCTCATAATGTAATGGGGAGCGGCGGCCTATGAAATTGCATGTACTGAAAATAATAAACAATAATTACTAAAGCAGTCTACACATGGAACCTCTCATAACCGCCAGATAATGCTTCTGATCCTTTGACAAGAATACTTATATATAGGAAGTACCAGCGGCGTATCCACCATATTCTTGTCAAAGTTTCATTGGCTTTATCCTTAAGTTATGATTGGTTCTATGTGATTCTAAAACATAAAGAAAACATAAAACTAAACGATTGGAGTTGAATATGGATCTTCGGTGAAGAGGACTAGTTGGGTATCTTCGTTTGGGCCGTCATTATCTTCGACAGGATTGGCGTTGATGTTGAAGACTCTTCCTCTTGCTGGTGGCCTAGCGGTTGGGTTTTCTTGGTTTACTTGGTTAACTGGGTTTGATTGGGCTTGAGTGTTGATGACGTTAACCAATTGAGGGCATGTGTTTCTAAGTTGGGTAGGGTCGCCACAATTGAAACAAGCTCGAACATATGGGAACATGGGGTATTGGGGTTGTTGATAGGTTTGGTTCATGGTTTGAGTAGGGGAGAGATTTGGTTTTGAAAGGTGCGGCAAACCTTGCTCAAATGACCATCGCATCCACAAGTTGCACATAGTCGACAAGGTAAGGTAAGGGGATGGTCATAAAAACAGTTGTTGCATCGAGGGTGAGGTCCAAGATATGGTTTCTTATTTGGGTGAGTTGAGTTGGGTGCCACTTGAGTGATTGGGATAGCTTGGATGGGTATGGCGTGTGAAATTGGTTGATTTCGTTGGATAGCAGCGAAAAGTTGCACGTCTCTTTTTCTCTTAGAATTGGGTTGAGAAGGGGATTCGGTTTGGGTGTAGTCGGAGGTTTCAGTCGATGCTTTATCCTTCATCTTCTCCTCCTTGAAGTCTTTGTTCCGGATTCGGTTCTCGGTGAGCGATGTTGCTAGCTCCATTGCTGCTTCCAAAGTTGCAGGTGTGGTACTTATTACAGAGTCTTGAATCTTTGACGGAAGACCACGAATGTAGTGCTCGATCAAACGGTAGAGGGGAGTGAACATGTTGGGAACCATTTGATGTAACTCGAGGAATCTTTTGTTGTATGTGGTGTGGTCTCCTTCCTTTTGCTTCAACGAATAAAATTCATCTTCTAATTTCTTGATTTCGCTCCTTGGGCAAAATCGTCTGGTCATGATTTCCTTCAATTCATTCCAAGTTAAAGTCATAACGTCTTCAACACCTCGTTTGGCCTTTTCTGTATTCCACCAAGTAAGTGCTATCCCATATAATCGACCGGTAACATATCGCACTTTGCGATCATCGGGACAATCGCAATTTAGAAAGGTGTTCTCCATTTCTTCAAACCAATGGAGAAGAGCAGTGACGCCTTCAGTCCCTTTGTATTTCGGAGGGTCGCATGATTTGAAATGCTTGTAGGTGCATTTAGTGGTATTTGGGGGAGAGTTGATAACGTTTTGATTTTCTTGATTGACAGGATTAGCGGTAAGTGCTTGTTGTACTTGGATTACAATGTTGGGTATTACGGCAGCCATTTGTTGAGCGATTAGGGCAGCCATGCGTTCGCGGGCTTTTCCTGCTCTCATCTTCCTACGGGCGTGGTTAGAAGACATCTACAAGGAATACATGTCAAGAGTATGAGTTGGATGCTTTTGGGATCATGGGTCGCATTCAGGAATGAACGTTCATAAAATAATTATAGAAAAATAAATCTACTACATCCATAGGATGTCTTGGGCTTTGCTCGCCATTAGGCCCTACATGCCGCCATACTTCACCTTCGTAATCATGTGGGCCCCCATGAATACCGGTTTTTCATATGGTTCGCATGGGTTTGCCTGGTTGCGTACACTAAAACCTGGAGAAAATCGAGAAATATGTATACAACGTATGGTATTCGGAATGTGTCCAGGTGTAGACACGGTGACACCTCAAAGTGGGGTTAGTTCGAACGATGTTTGGTGTGGCATGCTTTGGCCTAATAGGTCCTTCGTACTCTCATCGTTAGTCCCCAGGTAGGCAAACTGGTCCGTTATATTGGATTTATACGAATGCCAACCTAGACAGGACGTTCCGACTACCGGTACTTGTACCCTTCCAGTTACTACATGCCCGTCGCAGAACTTACTTTGATGAGATTTGAAAATTGCAACAAAATCTTTGAATAGTGAGAGTATGAAAATGAATTGAATATATGAACATTGATATATGTATAATGAATATGTATATAAGTATGTATGTTTGACTGTAAGCATAAACAAATATGAAACAAATAAATATCATAAGTTTGTATGTAACCACCTAATCAGTTAAAGTTTAGGCAGACTATAGTATAGGCTCTAAGGGTCTAATAACCTATCCTATATCCCTATAGTCATGGCTCTGATACCAATCTGTCACACCCCGACCCGCAGCGGAAAAGGTGATCGGGGCATGATTGGGTTATCATCAAAGCTCATGACATTTATTTTAACGTTTCATATTCATTAATACAATTTAATGGAAATTTACAATCATAATTACATCAATGACCTAAACATCAATCTAAGCTTCTTTGTTTTCTTCTAAGGTATTTCCTATGTTTTCCTTGCTTCATCCTGTTCACCTGTATCATGTGTAAAAGGGTTTTTGGATCAACAAAAAGTTGGCGAGTGAATCCTATGGAAAACATTTGAACAAGTTTATTTAATTGATTATGAAATAAAGTGCACAACCACACATGAGTAAAAATAGATGTAAACTTATTCATAAATCAATTTAATATTAAACAATACACACATGAACAATAATGGATCGTTTAGAGGCACCGATGCTCAACTCGTCTCTCACGAGGAACTGATGGGCCTAATGAATGAATTGCATAAACATGATAATATGAAAGACATAACTACAAACAATATAAACTCAATAATACACACATGAACAATAATGGATTGGTTTTGAGGCACGCGTTGCTCAACTCGTCTCCCACGAGGAACTGATGGGCTTAATGAATGAATTTCTTAAATATTGACAAAATGAAATACATAATCACAACAATATAAACAATCTAAGTTTAGATCACGATATGGTATGACACAAATAAACGAGTTAATTATTTTGTGACACATGACACACCCCAAAACGTGTAATTAAAAAGGGGAAGTTGTAAGATTCACTCACAGTGGGTGCGTTCGGTTGATGATGTTGAATGCACGCGAAGTGGTTTTAACCACGAGTGAAATTAACCTAGATAATGGCATAATGTTTCGGTAAGTAAACGGATTTTATTAATCCATTTTAGTAGGATTGTTGGGTGTATTTTTGTGAGTTTAAGGCTATTTTCTAACCTTAAAAATGTTATTTTTAAGTATTTTTAATTAAAATAAATAAATAAAAATAATAAAAAAAGTTGACTTTTTTGACCGTTGACCGTTGACCGTTGCTGTTTGACCGGTTCGTATGCGTGTAAGTGTGCGCTGAGTGAGGCTCGAACCCGAGACCTCCCGTACGCGTGCACGTATCTCTACCAACTGAGCTACGTGTCTAACCCGAAATATTTCTGTTTTTAATTATATTTATATATTAATTAGATTAATCCGAAAATCAATTTATTTCTAAAATGATTTTACTGAATCGGACCGGTGCGTTCCACAGGTCTCGAACCCGGGACCTGTGGGTTGAGTTAACACACAGTCCACCGCTGGACTGTGTGTCTAACTTGTTAAATAATCCGATTTATATTATACTTATATACAAACTGAACATTTCCATTTCTGTCTTAAATAAAAAGTTTAATAATTATCCGAGCCGGTGCGGTAGCCCGGACTCGAACTCGTGTCCTGTGATTTAAACATACACACAGTCCACCGCTGGACTGTGTGTCTATCTTGGTTATTATTCCGGTTATTATTATACTTAACATATACAGCGGTGACTCCGGTTCGGTTAACAAAAAAGACCTTTTTATTAAGGCAGCATGCGTGGGACAAGATTCGAACTCGAGACGTTAGTGTGTTTAATGTGCACACAGTCCACCGCTGGACTGTGTGTCTAATCCGAGTTATAACTTGATTTTAATTATACTTATATATTACAGAAACTTCGTCTTCTTCGTTGATTTTAACCATAATCGGAAATCCGACTGGTTCGATGATTAAATCATGTTCGTTAGTGTCTGATGGTTAATTACATGTGAGATTAAATAAAAAGATTGAAGGATTAAGCGTAAGGTATACCGACTGGACTCCTCTGTTTCTCCGGCGAAACTCCGGCGACAGCGAACACTTCCGGCGACGTGTGTCTTGCAGCAGAGAGTCTTCAGCAAGCTTGAAAAGGATGTGGGTGACTTCGGTATAAGCTCAGGGGGTTTAGTAAGGGTTAGAAGTGGAGGGCTCGGTTTTCCGGCGAGATACAGAAGTTTTCCGGCGAATGGATTTACGTCGGGTAAAGGTGCGGTTTTGAGCGAAAAAGCTTGCAGAGGTTTGAGGGGGTATTTATAAGGCAGGTTATCGATGAATTTGGTCCAATTTCCGACTTGATTCAAAGTCATTACGTTTTCTGGCGGTTATAGTTTGTGTCGCGGACTCAGGCGTCGGTGATAACCGATGTAGGTTTAAACGTTTACGTTATAACTGAAGAAGTCGTAAATTATTGGCGAGTTAGTCGGGATTTCCGACGACTGAAATTTTGGGCGCCGGTTTTTGAATTCGAGAATCATGATGTGAATTAATTGATTCTAATAATTAACAAGGAACACTAGTGGCGCAGTGGTTGAGTGTGTGTGTGTTAAGTCTGACCCGGCTGACTGACCCGGGTTCGAAACCCGGCAGGGCCATATTATTTTTATTTTCTTATTTTTAACAGTTTTTCAAAAACTAATTATATATTCCCATATAATAATGGATTATGTATCGTTTAAAATTATTTGGGCATTAAATTCGCAACGAAATTTTTAACTGATTGTTCGGTTAATAAACGAAGCGGGTTTGGTAAATCCGTTTTTGACGGATGTTACATCAAACTCCAAGAACTCATAACTCCCAAGAAAAGGTCAAAAACCTCATTATATCCCGTCTCCTCCTCAACAACAACCAAAAATATTCGAAGTGAGGAAATAGAGGTCGTCGCCGACAGCCAGTAGTGGCGTCGGCGACGGGGTGTGCACTTCCAGTTTTTCTCCGACGCTCTAATCTTCTGTCTACAGAAAATTTTGGTGACAGGAGCACACATGGTGCGTCGCTGACGGTGCCCCAAAACTCTATTTTTTGTTTTCTTCAAATCTCGCTTCCGGTTGATCCAGTTCGCGTCCCGGTGCTCCGTTTAGCTCCCGATTAGCTCCTTAAACTCCATAAGACCTGCAAAACAGAAACCTTATTAAAAGTAGGCTATCCGGAATTAAAAGTCACATAAAAACATAAACTTAAACATAAACAAACACCGGTTTTCGACCACGTATCACATCCCCACACTTGTCTTTTGCTTCCCCTCAAGCAAATTTGTTTTTTCACTTTCACGTGGGTCGAACGAGAAACACACTTCCCATTCTCGAGACGTAAGTTAAGGTCTAATGTCATACCCAGTTCTAGCTTTTTACCATTTTCAAAATATTCTAGCGGTAAAGGACTAATCACATAAAAATGGTTACCCAAGATTAACCCGCCCTTGAAACCCACAAGTCATGCATACCCCTCACAATGTTCTCTCCCCTCGGTTTAAATTGGCTAATTTAATGGTGGATTAGCACTTTTAAATTGATCACGCAAAACCGAATAGAACAAGTACCCGCATAGGCTTGCATCTCAATCATTCTCCACCACCGAACACAAATACTAAGCACAAGTCAAAAGGTCTTAAAGGGTTGTAATGGGGCTAGGTTAAAGGTATGAATAAGATATTTGAAAGTGGCTAAGGTGATGAAAATTGGACTTTTAATACAAAAAACTACACTAAACCGACTAAACAAAAGTCGACAAACTAATAGGCGAAAGCGTTCACCTTTTATTCAATAACTACCACGCATCTTTTTGTGTTTTTCTCAACGATTTTTTTCATATTTTTCAAAACATTTTATGAATCTTTGATTTTTTTTAATATGCAACTTTACAAACAACTAATCCTATGATCGAAGCTTCATCACACAGGTTAAAAGAGGCTTAAAGGTTAAGGGCTAATTTGGGTGATCAAATGAAAGGTTTAGGCTCAAAGTTGGTGACTAGGGGATGGATTTCGGGTAATGGTAAGCAAATGGTGTAAAATAAAAAGGTTTACCTAATGCCTTAATCATTCTCGTGCTTGTACTTGGTCTATGGGCTCAAATGTATAAAAAAAATGCAAGTTCTACAATACATGACTAATGGTCCACTCAAACAAAGAAATATGTGTATATATGATGTATAAAAGTGGCTCAAAACCTCATGTATAAAGGGTATGATATGCGGTATGCATACCTTATAAATTTCTTAGGCGAATTATTCCCAAATAACCACCCACTAAACCCGTCATGCTATTAACTTGAACTTAACCATGATAAAAGACCAAATGGGTTGTACCATTCCCCGTTAACTTAGTTACTTGTGCTTTTTAGATCGCCTCAAACAAAGACTTTTTTGAAAAAATTTTGAAATCCCCCCAATCCCCACACTTGAGGTCAACATTGTCCTCAATGTGTAGTGTTTTAATGACGGGTAAAAATCGAAAAACTTTTTCTCCCCCCATCCCCACACTTGAGGTTAACATTGTCCTCAATGTGTAAGAATGGAGCTTTTTAAAATCGCACAAGGGATGTGACACGGCTAACTTCCCCAAAATTTCACCCCGGAAAATTAGGATACAATTTACAATCTACTTATTTTCTAACTAAAAACCAAAAGTAAAAAGAAACGTATGCACCTGGTTTTCAGCTTATTCCTCGTGTGCTCTTCGTTCTTCAATAAACTTGGTTGTCTCACGAGCATGGTGTGCCTACAAATCTCAATCCTTGTGTAGAAGCATGCTTCTCACAACCATCAAAATTTGTTAGTATCCTAGTTCTACCAATTTTATGAGAATATTACCAAGCCATACGTTAATTTACTTTTGATTTATGTGGAAAACAATACACAACAACAACAATCCTAACTCACTTTCGTAGGAATCACGGTTGCAGTTAGCTTATGCAACAAGCCCTTTTAAATCTCCCGACAGCTCGAGAGGACGAGTAGGTCTCGTGAGGGTTATATAGGGAACACACCCACAAGATTCATTTAGCTAGGAAAGCGGTAAAAACTAGCTACTACTAACAAAAGACTATTTAAACAAAAGAAGAATGTACAACAACAACAGAAAACATACTCCTCTATCTCTGATAGCGCTTGTTTGGGTCGATCGACGGGTATGGGTTGTAGGAGTAACCGGTGAGAGCTGACATCACCTCCTTCCAACTGTCAAGGGGACTAGGTTCCCCTTCGGGTGGTGTCGGTAGGTGCGGTGGAAGGAAACTCGAACCCGGTGCTTCGGGCCAACGGGGCGATGGGTCGGAAGGACCACGGGGTACCGTGAGGTCCTCGAATTTTTCCCAAGGTGTGTGCTCTTGAAATGGCAAGCCAGCCATGTGGTCCCGCAAGTGCCTTTCTTAGTCATGGAGAGCCTTCATATTATTGACCATCATTTGTTGATTCGTAGCTAACGCCATCCAGCGGCGATCTTCTGCAACTTTGTGTTCAATACGGAGACGATCCTGTTCTTGTCCCAGACCCTTCTTGGGCCATTTCCTGTACCCTTTGTTGTTCTATCATCTCTAACTGAGATAGCTGTTGGGCTTGGAAAAACTGTTGGTCTTCCCGATACTTCTCAACCTTGGCCCCGTGGGCAGCTTACTCATCTCAATGTGTTTGGTACTGTGCTTGGAAGCTTTGCTTCCACTGGTGTCTTTGCTCGTGGTACCCGCGGTTCTCCCCAATGCCCGCGGATACATTATCATAGATACTCTGGGCTCCCCGATTATAATTGCAATGATCCGGTTTTCTTTCGTGAAACCACAACCTGAGCCACCTCATTTGAAACTTCCGGTGGGCTCTCGCATATCCTCGATGTGGTCTCCTTTCACCACCTTGCTCTTCCTTTTCCTTTTCATCACCCATTTCTTCATCCCCTTGGGCTCCTTGAGCCTCATTCCGATCCACAAATTGAAAACTGTTGCCATGCTCATCCTTAACCGTATACTGATTACCAAAAACTGAAACATGGAATTTCCACTGGCGCTTCATAGATGCAAAAGAGATCTGATCAATTGGTTTGGCAACCCATAGTGACTCTGCAGGCAATGTGTTTTGCTGCAGAATCATAGCACTGATTATTCTCACATATGGGATCATTTTTCTATTGCATGCCTCGCTTGTATCCCACGTATTCATCATCACTAATTGCTGCCACGACAGTTTCGGCGAACCGTATAACAATGCATGTAACACCCGAGAATCGGGTGCCTTCACTTTCCCGCGGTCTCCGAACCGCACCATCATATTCTCCAATGAAATGCCTTGGAGAATCTTCCCTTCCAATGAAAAATCATTCCTTGACTCCCCCATTCCACCTGATAACACTCAATGAAATGCCTTGGAGAATCTTCCCTTCCAATGACAAATCATTCCTTGACTCCCCCATTCCACCTGATAACACTAACACAGCTGCCAACATACCCGGCAGATCAGCACCGTTCATCTTGTTATCCAAAAGATTATCAATATTGTAGTAATCATATGCTTCAACCCCCAATCAATCGAACCGGGCTACCGCGTTCATATGCTCAAACGACATGATCATTTGATTTTTACCAATATCACCAACTAGTTGCCACGTATGAGCGGGTCCATCCCGGTTAACGAATCTTAACGTTGACAACCATTCACATACTGCCGCCAAATAGACCCGAGGTGTGATGTCCTCACACCAATCCAACACATGTTCCCAGCCGAGCCTCTCAAACTTTTGGACAATCCCAATTGCCCTAAACTCCTCCACATTGACTGACCTTTCCGGAACAGCTCTTTCCGGCACCGAAGTTGTAACATTCATCGAGACCATCTTCCATTTCCACATCTTCGCTTCCACGCAAACGTGGTAACACTGTTCTTGAATTCTTCCAAAGCCCAATCTTGCCGATACAATCTTGCATCATTCTCTTCAACAACACTCAATTGTTCCTACTTCCGCTGAATATAGCCCGAGCCCGAACCAGCTCCCGAAGATGAGCCTTCACCAGAAGTCTTGCTCCTCTTTCTTCCAAACATGGCTACAATCACAAACAAGGGGAAACAATTAGTATAACCCTACTTCCACAATTTTCAAATTTGGACATAGCACTCAATGTTGAACCAAAATCAAGTTTTAGATGTAAATTAGCTTGTTTAAACTTAAAAAATCGCAAAGTTTATCATCTAGTACTAATTCTTTCATGTGTTACTCTTAAATTCTTACAAGTTCAACAAGGTTCAACATCATGTCTATGTTCAATCATGCAAACAAACAAGTGTAATCACATCACTATCGTTGTTGCATGTTCAAAACCCATCCAAATCACATATTCATCCACAAAATCAAGCCATAACATCATAAATCACAATAAACAACCTACTCTAAACAAAAAAGTTTAAAAATTTCGGAAGAAATCGACTAACCATATGATAATCATGCTTAAATTTAAATAAAAACCATACCTTTGATGTTGTTTAAGCAAGAGAACTAGAAAAGGATGAAAAGCTTGAAGCTTGATGCACATTCTTCAAAAACCCGAATTTAAAAACTCAGATATCTTGCAAACGAGGAAGAATTGATGAGAGATATGATGGGGTTTTGTTCCTCCCGAAAAATCACTCAAGATAGGCTCAAGAATCAGTGGATATGGTGGAGATTTGTAGGAGTTATGGAAACCTGAAGTTTAGGGTTCTTGGTTGAGATATGAAAAAGATGAAGTGAAAGTGGGTTTGTGGATGTGATGAATGCAGAGAATGGATGGTATTAGGGTGTTCATGAATTAGATAGTGGTCCCCCGGGTGTAATTTGTGGCTAAAAGACGTTCGTGTAGCTGAAAACAGGGTCAAATAGAGTTTGGTTCGCGAGTTTTGTGATTAAATGTGAATCAGCGTCGGCTGATAAACAAGACCCGTTGCTGACGGGTCTTTGGTCCGTCGCTGACGCACTACCAAATCTCTCAAAAGGGGCGACGCCCTATCCTACTGCCTACGGAGAATTTCACCCAACGACACATTTTCCAGACCCGTCAGCGACGACATTATGCCCCGTCGCCGACACTACCCCTAATTTCAATTTTTCTCGGAAATATGAGCAAAAACATTAACTTTTTACAAAGGGGACCTATGCTAGAAAAATTCCTAAAAATTATTAAAAATCTTTTTGTGTGACGTTTTTGGTTTTAACACTCACTAACAACCTATCGTTAAACGATCCTACCACCCTCCGAATAGCCGTGTATTGTCCCTAATACACATAAAAAAGTCTAAAAACATACTTCATGTCTTCAAAACTCATTCTTGACTTCCGGAACTTCACACATCAAAAGTGGTTAGTAAAACGAAAAACACTAAACAACTCGTACACTAAAGCAATGTGACCAAACAATTTAAACTATACAAGACTCTACAAAACATGTTGCCGATTCTCAATTAACCTCGTAATTTGGTACGCTTACCAACTCCGTGTTCTTCTCACCCTTATCTTCGTTGCCATCAAGAAATGGTTTAAGCCAATGGCCTTTAACCGTTTGCTTTGACCCATCCTTTGGGTCCTCGATGGCAACGTCTCCCAGTTTTCCGACCCGTGTGATCACATATGGCCCATCCACTTACTTTTGAGCTTACCCGGGAAGAATTTGAGTCGTGAATTGTAGAGCCACACCTTTTGACCCACCACAAACTCCTTCAGCCTCAATTTGGCATCGTGCGCTCGCTTCATTCCATCTTTGTACTTTGAAGCACATTCATACGCCTCCTCTCGGAGTTCTTCCAACTCACACAACTTTAACTTGCGTTCTCTACCTGCATCATCATACTTAAGATTAACCTCTTTAATAGCCCAAAAAGCACGATGCACAAGCTCAACCGACAAGTGACAATTTTTACCGTAAACTAAGCGGTAAGGTGTGGTGCCAATAGGTGTTTTATGTGCCGTTCGATAGGTCCATAAAGCATCATTCAACTTTGTCGACCAATCCTTACGGTCCGGTCGAACAGTCTTTTGCAAAATTTCTTTAATTTTCCTATTTGACACTTCCACTTGACCACACTCGTTTGCGGGTGGTAGGGAGTAGCAATCCGATGGTCAACCCTATACGTTTAGTAACTTTCTGAAGTTAAAATTCTTAAAGTGAGATCCCCCATCACTAATGATTACCCGGGAATTCCAAATCTCGAAATAATATTGTTTTGCACCAAGTTACAAACAACGGTATGGTCATTGGTTTTGGTGGCAATCGCTTCGACCGATTTAGAAACATAGTCGACCGCCACAAAATGTATAAGTTACCATGCGAATTTGGGAATGGGCCCATGAAATCAGTCCCCCACACGTCGAAAATGTCGACAATGAGAATTGGTTGCATGGGCATCTCATCCCTCTTAGAAATACTCCCTATCTTTTGACACTCAACACAATTTTTAGCAAAGTTAAATGCGTCTTTGAAAATAGTCGGCCAATAAAGACCACTATTGAGCACTTTGTGCCCCGTTTTGTGACCACTAAAATGCCCCCCACAAGCAAATGAATGCAAGTGCGTCAAAACACTCGGGATCTCATCGTCTGGAATGCATCTTCGAACAACTTGATGCGGACATATCTTGAACAAATCCGGTTCCTCCAACGTATAGTATTTGATTTGGGACATGAAGTGCAATCTCCTCCTATGATCCCAATGAGCTGGCAAGTCACTTGTAACCAAGTAATTCACAATGTTAGCATACCAAGGTAAAACATATACTTTTAAAATATGCTCATATAGAAACGTGTCATCAATCTCTACATGTGAAGAACCCTCTTCCACCATCAACCGGACAAGTGGTCCGCCACCACATTTTCGCTACCCTTCTTGTCCCGTATCTCCAAGTCAAACTCTTGTAGTAAGAGAACCCAACGGATCAATCTCGGCTTCGCGTCTTTTTCTCCATGAGGTACCTGACAGCAGTATGATCAGAATATATAACAACCTTGTTACTCCATATATAAGCCCAAAATTTTTCCAATGCAAATACCACCGCAAGTAGCTCTTTTTTCGGTCGTCGTGTAATTTAATTGCGCATCTGAAAGAGTCTTACTTGCGTAGTAAATAGCCACAGGTTTCTTTTCTACCCTTTGACCCAACACGGCCCCAACCGCATGATCACTTGCATCGCACCTAATTTTGAATGGTAATGACCAATTCGGCGATTGCAATATTGGGGCCTCCACTAACTTCTCTTTTAAAACATTAAAAGCGTTTTGACACTCTTTGTTAAAATCAAACGGGTGGTCTTTAAGCAGTAATTTACACAAAGGTTTTATTATGTCACCAAACCCCTTAATAAAT
Organism: Scalesia atractyloides; assembly: GCA_947069175.1. NCBI lineage: Eukaryota > Viridiplantae > Streptophyta > Magnoliopsida > Asterales > Asteraceae > Scalesia > Scalesia atractyloides. Next base: position 54,715,501 of record CAMTDV010000019.1, read on the forward strand.
CTTCTATAAAACCCCGCATGACCTAAGAATGATCTAACCCCTTTAACACTCGTGGGATACGGTAAAGTAGAGATTGCACCTTTGCACGGTCAGCCTCTATCCCACGACTCGACACTACATGCCCTAACACAATCCCTTCCTGAACCATGAAATGGCTCTTTTCCCAACTTAAAACTAGATTTTTCTCTACACATCTTTTCAAAACCTTTTCAAGTTGGTCAAGGCAGGTATCAAATGATACCCAAAAATTGAGAAATCATCCATAAAAATCTCTAATGACTCCCCCACCATATCCGAAAATATACTCATCATGCACCTTTGAAAGGTGGCGGGGGCGTTACATAGCCCGAACGACATTCGCCTAAATGCGAAAGTACCATAAGGGTAAGTAAACGTGGTCTTAGCTTGATCATCTGGATGAATAGTTATTTGATTGTAACCCGAATACCCGTCCAAGAAACAATAAAATTTTGACCCGCTAACTTCTCAACAATTTGATCAATAAAAGGTAAAGGGAAATGGTCTTTAGAAGTTGCAGAATTTAACTTCCTATAATCAATACAAATTCATCACCCGATTACCGGTCGGGTAGTAACCTCTTCACCTACGTTCATTTGTGACGACTTGAATGCCCGCCTTTTTTCGGGACTGTCTGTGTTGGGCCCACCATTGGCTTTCAGAGATGGGGTAAATGATACCCGCATCTAGCCACTTCAACACCTCCTTCTTGACCACATCTCGCATGTTAGGATTTAGTCTCCTTTGTGCGTCACGAGAAGGGGTGATACCGTCTTCAGTGATGATTTTACGCATCACCACTGAGGGACTGATTCCCTTCAGATCAGCGATGGTCCACCCAATAGCGGCTCTATTGGTGACCAAAACTCCCGTGAGCTTATTCTCTTGCTCTCCGGTTAGGTTAGCCGCAATAAATACCGGAAGCGTGTTGCCCTCTCCCACATAAGCATACTTCAAATGCTTGGGCAACACCTTAAGCTCTACAACCGGAGGTTCTACCAATGATGGCTTAAACTTGGTATCCATATTTTCCGGAAGACTTTCCACTTGATGCGTCCAAGTGGCTCTTCCTTCTTTAGCCGCCATCACTTCGACCTTTCTCGTCTCAAACTGTAACCTGTCGAACATAAAACACTCCTCTATTGTGTTTTCGTCTTCGACACTAATGTCACATAGAGGTATACACTCGTCAATGACGTCCACCATATAGCATTCGTCACCGACTAGAGGATCCGTTAATCCGAAAAAACGTTCAACCGCAACTGACGGTTACCAAAAATCATGTCGACCGTACCTGTTTTACAACTGATTTGGGCATTTGATGTTGCCAAAAATGGTTGACCGAGAATAACCCTTGGTTGCTTAGTTCGGTCCAAAGAAAAGTAATCAAGTATGAGGAAATCCACCGGTCAGTAAAAGTCATCGACCTTTACAATCACATCAGTGACTATCCCGCGAGGTAGTTTAGGAGTCAAGTCCGCCAACACCACGGTGTTATTAGACGACTGAAGTGGATCAAACTCGTATTGGTTATACAAACTACCCGGCAAGATACTCAAACTCGCCCCAAGATCCAAAAGTGCCCGTGTCATTTTAAACTCACCCACTTGAAAGGAAATAATGGGCGCCCCCGGATCTTGTAGTTTTGGTGGAAGTGCACCCGAAAGAATCGAACTAACATTTTCAGTCAAGTCAAGTTTCTTTGGAAACTTGTTAGTTCGTTTTTTTGTGCACAAGTCCTTCAAGTACTTAGCATATGAGGCTACTTGTTTTATTGCATCCAAGAGTGGTAAGTTGATTTTCACTTGTTTAAAAATTTCCACATCTCCTCTTGTTGTGGCCCACGTTTTGATACCACTTTCTTGGATGGTCCCAACAAAGCCTCGGAATAAGGGGCAGTATTAACCTTCACACCCTTTTCCTTAGCCTTTGGGACGGGGACGGTCTCAACAGGGTGGTTTTAGTATTTTCAGAAACAGTTTTCTTTTGACCCATTTGACCATTAGCACTCTCCTCATCACTAGCATCTTCCACTACCCTTCAACAAACTGAGGTGGTGGTGACTCAACACCATTATCTATGACTCGACCATACATAAAGAAATTTTATTAATTGGTACCTCACGTGTGTTTTTCGAGTTAGACCCTTGATGCTTAGGGTTCACGGTGGTGTCGCCTGGAAGTCTTCCTCCACTTCCACGCATTTAGGACATCTCCTTCGCAAGTTGCCCCGCTTGTTTCTCCAATGCCTTATCTGACTTGTCACGTACCTCAAACTCTTTCCGCATCTCCACCTTAATCTATTGATTTGATGTGGTGATGGCGTTCATGATGGCATCCAACTTAGAATTCAATGAATCATCACCACCCGAATGAGAGTTTGAATTACCTGCCTCCACTACTACCTTGGTTGTAACCCCTTTGATAATTTCCTTCTCAGTTTTGATATCCTTGATTACCCCCTTGGTTTTAATTTCTTTGGTAACCCCCTTGGTTACCGCCTTGACGGTTTTGATACGATGCCCCACTTTGACCCCCACCTTGATTTCCCGATTGGAAATTCGGATTCGTTTGATTCAAAGCATTACCATACCGGAAATTGGGATGGTTACGCAAACCTAGGTGATAATTTTGGAATTCATATCATACTGTTTCCTATCTCCATACACTTGGTTCACCTCTTTGGTGGATTGAGCCATATTCACTTGGCATTCCTCGGTTCTATGACCGATGTCACCGCAATCCTCACACACCACAAATTGAACCGCATTGACATCTTTCTTTTTCATACAGGCCAACTCCCGTTCCAAAGTAGCAATACGAGGAATTCGAGTCATGATCGGGAAGAGACTGAGAAATAGGGTGTTTTTTAGCTCGATCGGCCGACTCTTTAGCCTTTGATCTCTTGGCCATCCTCTCAAGGAATTCCCAATCACAATCTTCATGATCACTCAACAACGTCCCATTACTAGTCGACCCTAAATGGTTCCATGTTTCCCGATCTAAACCTCTCACAAAGCACTTCACCAATTCCCACTTTTCAATTTGGTGATGCGGGCATTTCCGAATCAACTCTTTATACCGCGTGAATGCCTCGTGCAATGGCTCACATGATAATTGCTTGAATGCTCGGATCTCATCCCGTGCATCGTTGGTTTTAGCCATAAAGTAGTATTCGTTGAGGAAGGCTTGTTGCATCTCGACCCAAGTGTGAATGCTATTAGTGGGTAGTGTCAAAAACCATTGTTTAGCTTTATCCTTCAATGAGAACTGAAATAACCGCAAACGAACCTCATCTTGAGTAAAGTGGCCACCCCCAATAGTACTACATATAGCCGAGAACTCCGCCAAATGTGTATACGGTTCATCATTGGATCGACCATTAAAGTGGGGAAGGATATTGATATAATTAGGCTTACAATTGAACGCAACTCTTCTGCACGGTGGTGGTACAATCGGAGAATCATTGTCCGATATCATCGGTCGAAACCGACCCTCAACCCCTTGTGGTGGACGTTGGTTGTTGCGGTTGTTATTTCTCGGTGGGCCATTCACTTCTTGATTAACCGGTGGCCCACGATTTACTCGTTGGTTTTGTGGTTGATTAGCCATACCTACAAACTCGGGAATCCATATGTTGTTATTATTTTGATTGTTGTTCGGATTCCTTCGGTTGTTGTTCCGGGTTGGCGATTGTTTTGGTAACCAACATCTTGGTTGTACCCACCATCGTATTCATTCCCATAACCGTACCTGTCGTCCAACTCCTCATTCCCGTTGTTGATGTTGGCATTTTGATACCCATCTTCACGGTCGAAACCCCTACCGTTGTAGAATTCACATCATTTTCATTCTCCCCAAAACCATCTTCCCCTTGATCTTCCGACTGCCATGTGTTAACGCTACAACCGGTCCGGTGACCGGTAACTTGGAAAACTATATCTAGCATCATCTGAAATGTTGTTCCTTAACTCATCGTAATTTGGTTCATGTTGATTCGCATTGTTTGGGTCTACTCGCTCGAACTCTGGTTGGTTAAAGTTTGGTTCAGGACCCAAGTTTTGGTTACGGTTACGGTTGTTAAGGTTGGGTAGAGGATTTTGGTTTTGAGGTTCATTTTGTCGAAGTGGGTTGGCCGGTGGGTGGTTGTTGTTGCCCCTCGAACGATTGTTACGGTTTTTGAGTGTTTGGGTTTTGTCGGATATGATTGATTTATATAGATGTGTCACTTTTATGAAGCTTGCTAATGAAATTGATAAATTTGTTTGTTTGAAAGTGATGTCGGAATGAACCGACAAGTTTTGATTGAGCTAAGTAACTACTATAAATTGAGAATGATTGCAACAAAAGTAATTATGATTGTAAAACAATGATGAGAAACAAGGTTCACACCCGGTTCAACAATTGATTGAGCTAAGTAACTACTATAAATTGAGAATGATTGCAACAAAAGTAATTATGATTGTAAAACAATGATGAGAAACAAGGTTCACACCCGGTTCAACAATTGCAAGACCTAGGGTTACTACACGTTTTAAATTGGTTTAAATGAATTAGTTCATTAACGGTTTAGAATCACAAAGCTTAGGTGCCAATTGTTATCAACGCCATAGACAACAGACCACAATGCACTTCATTACTTTGGACAAGTGAAACCTATCAATCAACAAGGCATAAATACGCATATTCATTTCACGAAGTCAAATTTCATAACTCACTCGACAATTCGCAGATACAATACAAACGTAAGATAATTATCAAAAGATTAAATGCAATTCGAATTGTCACAAACCAAATGTTTAACACATAGTAAACCCTAGAAATCTTACAAAAGTCGACACTTGGGTGAAACCTCCGAGAATCAGCCGCTCATGATGAACGAAACACGATCAACAATGTACGAGAACTCAATTCTTGACATCTTGAAGCTTGATGATGGAGGTAAATGGTGGTTAGGGTTTGTGGTGATGTATGAAGGTGATTGGTGGATGATGATGAAGGATTAGGGTTTGGATTGGTGGGATTATTCGGTTGTATGATGATGATTGGTGATGAATTCCGATGATGTGTTTGATGATTATGGCTCCAAGAACAAGTTTCACACTCCAAGAACTCGTAACTCCCAAGAAAAAGTCAAAAACCTCATTATACCCCATCTCCCCCTCAACAACAACCAAAAATTTGCGAAGTGAGGAAACAGAGGCCGTCGCAGAAGGCCAGAAGTGGCGTCGGCGACGGGGTGTGCACTTCCACTTTTTCTCCGACGCTCTAATCTTGTGTCTACGGATAATTTGGGTGATGGGAGCACACATGGTGCGTCGCCGACGGCCCACAAGGGCGTCAGCGACGGTGCCCAGAAACTCTATTTTCTGTTTTCTTCAAATCTCGCTTCCGGTTGATCCAGTTCGCGTCCCGGTGCTCTGTTTAGCTCCCGATTATCTCCTTAAACTCCATAAGACCTGCAAAACACAAACCATATTAACGTAGGCTATTCAGAATTAAAAGTCACGTAAAAACATAAACAAACACCGGTTTTCTACCATGTATCATTCCCGTGCATTTCTCTCGACTCCAGAAGTGCATGGGTGCTATATTTAGTACCTACACATGAAGCACAATCCAAACATGCCATAACCCATGTCAATCAAGCCTCGTTTCACTGTTTTTCGGTTAATAACTTTGTTAATTGCTTTTGGTCGATTAGAGGTCGATTAGGGTATCAAAAGCTGAAGTTTTGTGATCTTGGCTACCATATAACATCAGGGAATCCCTGATGTGTTCTTATTCAGCCAAGAACCATGTTTAAACCATCCATTAGCACGGATTAGAAAGGGTTTTTCTAGTCTAGTTCATGTTTATACAAGAAATCTTCATCAAAACCTTACAAAACTTGAAAAATACCTTCAGTTTTGCTGAACTCAGATGATGATCAGGTGTGTTTTGATGCATGAGAGCAGAATTTGGTTGCAAGATGAAGAAAAAAACAAAAAAAACTTTTATATAATAAGGGGGCGGTCGCAAGGTGGGGTGCCCCTACCTCACCCCCTGCTTTGTCGTGCTTCGTTTTTCGTGTTAAAAAGATGATGCCTATCTTCGTTTTTGCGTTTAGGTTCATTTTCGGGTCCCACACGCGTCCCCGATTTGCCAAACGGGTTCCTTTTTTCGCGTTTCTAGTGTTAAAAGACTCGGTTTTAAAAACCATGCATAATCGTCTCGAAACCCGAACACGGTTATGTTTCATTCATAATGGCCTTGTATTATGGTAGTTTAAGGGTTTTTAGGTTTGATTGGCCGTTCCTTGCATGTTTGCTTTTCTTTTGTTGCTCTCAAAACGAAGGCATTTCCCTAACCGAGAAACTGCCTCATTTTGCATGTCCGAGCTCCGATTTGCTTCAAATCTTATGTCATGGTCTATGGCACATAACTAAGATGTTCTGTGAACTCAGAATCTTAAATAGTCCCACCGTTGGCCTAATAATTATAGTCAAACGTTTAATGCGCTGTTAAAAGGAAAGCTCTCGTTTAACACGTTTTTAAAGGCTAAGGACACCAACCTCGCACCGTTGGCCCTAATTAGTGTTGTGTTAACCATGACGTGCTCTCGGATTCCTCCGAGACATAACAGATATCATTTAACATAACACACAAGTCATACATGTTTTTAGGGTTTTCGCACAATTATTGTTTTAAGCATACTTAAAGTTTTGAACCGATTATGGTGTACCTGGTTTCGTCCTGGGTATCACAAAAAACCTTAGCTAACTTGATAGCCTTGAAATGATGTCCACCAAGTGTTTGATAAAGTGCCTAAATGAGTTCTATTAAACTTGTTAGTGCATAAATAAGTCAATTTGCAGTTTAACTTTTTGAAAGTCAAACTGGCCTATAGTAGAATCGAATGTGAAAAATGATAAAAAGTCCATAAGAATGAAAGTTAACCATCTTGTGGTTGTTATATTATAGTTTAACTCTTGACAAGCTAGGTGGAAGTTTGGAAGGAATGGGTCAAGCGGATTAGAGACGCGAGAAACAATGATAGGATGCAAGGTAAGTAGAACTTACACCTCCTAGAGTAGAACCATTACATAAGTGATAGGAATTATATGATTAAGTACTTTTGCGGTTAAACGGCTAAAAATATCAAAATGAGACCCATGGTGTTAACCATGAAGTTGGTCAAAATTGATAAGTTATGACGAACTAATGTTCGCAACAAAGGAGAAATGTTACAATGAGACTCCCATGACGAAATCCATGAAACGGGTCAAAATGGGTAAAACTGGTTATTTTATAAATTGGAAACAAACAAAGAATTATAGGAATAGGACCCCATGGTGTAAACCCTAACGGTTCAAAGGAAAGAAATAATGAATCACCATATATTGGTTATTAATTTAATAAAAAAATTATGAACGGAACTCTATGGTGCAGACCATAGCGGGTCAAACGAAATAAAGGGTAAGTAAAAATCCTTTTTTAATAAACATTGTTTGGTTACACCGATATGTAAAAAGGGCGAGTCAAGAAACAAGACAAATGGACTAACGGGTCAAATGGTGATGTTATCACTATTTGAAAAATGACATTTATTATATTGTTTGTTAAGTTTCATGCTTACAGGTAAACATGATTTGTGGGCATTGCCACGAGTAGTATATATAGAATCGCAAAGTATCGCTAACGGGTCAATACTTTGACTCGCGCCAGGTATGTGTAATGGTCACGCTCTCAATGAGGGTTTGCGGTACGACTAAAGTTAGTCGATTTAAGGGTGGACACTAGATCATCTCAAGTGAGGTATATCTAGTGTTTGGCGTAAAACAGCCATTAGAGCCGAAAACATGTTTTAAGCGAAAAGTGCATTCAAGTGAGTTTATAACATTAAACGATGTGATACTTTTATGTTTTTAAAGAACATAATAATCTTAAATGGAATACTGGTTAAAGGCGTCCTCTTGGTCAAAATATACTTTTAAAAGTCATTTGTCGTAATAAAAAGAACTAAAGTGACCAAAACGCCCTCGAATGATTAATCGAGCAAACGACCCGTAAGGGTAGTTTAAAAATAAGTTTTATAATTGAGTAAATCCTTTCGAAAGCATAAAAACGAAAAGTATAAGCCTTTTTGGTCTAATGCTTCGTAATGGGTCTTTTTTCGTAAATAGTCGAACCGAATGGTAGAATTCGAAATAAATGATTTAACTATAATAAATCCACCACAAATATAGTTGTGGTGGAAAATAAATAGAAGACTTAGAGTTGAATAATAGGAGATAAAGAAAGAAGGAGTGAGATTTAAGCTTAAGGCTTAAATCCCTTAATGGGTCAAAATGATTATGCGCATAAACCGGGTAATGGTTGCGTAATTAATGAAAACTATGAATCCGGGTTAAGGAATTCAACTTAAACACATAGACAAATGTTCTATGATCAGTTAGAAACAATTTTGAGGTGAATCGGACGAATACGCAAAAAGTTACAGAGCTTTTCGTAAAAATGGCAAAACTTGGAAAATTCTGCAGCAGCTTACCGTATGTTATGGTAGCCTACCGTAACTTACGATAGACAGCTGCTGGTCGAATCAGACATAACCTGCTGTGCAATAAGCGAAAAATTATAATAACAATAATAATAATAATAATAATACATATTTGTAATAATGATATTTCTTACAAATGAAAAATCATGTATACATAAAAGACATGCAAGTTGCCTGGCAAATTTCAATTGGGTGGAGGAGAATTTTTGTTCAATAAAATATTGTATCTCAAATTGACTTTTTGGAGAATTATTTCTCTGCAAGCATTTCAACTTGCATGAACTAGAACTTTCTTTTAGCTCTATAAAGAGAGGCTTCTATTGTTTGGAAAACCACCCCTCACCTTCACTCACAAACTACACCATTATCTGTTACCTTCCCAAAAGAAAACTCGGTTCTGTTAACCATAACCGAAACCGAACACCATACCGACGCCACTTTCATTCACTACTATGCCTACTAAACCATTAAACTATCTCTAATAAACCACTCGAAGCTTTAACCATGAAAAAGAAACCAACCGAAACCAATTCCGTTGAAGAACTAATAATTCCGGCGATACTTACGTACTTTCCTATGACGTCTCTTGTAACCGAAACGCGTTTTTGACCAAGGTAACATAAACTAAATCTTTATTTTGATACTTTAAGGATAATCTATAATTAAAATGGAATCTAGAATTTATTTTGTAAATGTTAGTTTTGTATAAAAGATGATGAAGAAGAAGATAAACCAGTGAACTAAGTAAATAAATAAATAATGAAGTTGTTTGTTCACAAGGGCTCCTGTAGCCCAGTTGGTTCAGCAGCTGGTTTACAACCCAGAGGTCTCAAGTTCGAATCCTGTTAGAGACATATATTTTTACCAGAATGCTGGTATAATGCATCAGAATCTGATTTTCTGATGGAATATCAGATTTTCTGATGAAACATCAGAATTTTATAAAAACATTAGAATTTATGTTAAACGCATTAGAATTCTTATATAAACATAAATTAAATATAAATCACTAAGTGGTCCATTGGTTAAGGCTCTAACTTGTAACCTAGAGGTCTTGAGTTCAAATCTTGCAAGAGACATTCTTTTTAATACATCAGAATTACATTTAAACACACCATATTTCTTGTTAAATAAATCATATTAGGCTTGTGAGGATGGGTAGACTCTTGGACAGGTACTTCCTTACTCTTTACGCCAACCTCACGTTCTTTTGGTAGATGCCTCCTCATCGCCAATCTCGTAGCACTAACCGCACGACCAATGACACCGCTTCGAACGAAACTTCGGTCGATCCGAACGTCATCACTGCTATCAACCAGGCTCTTGCCGGGCTGCTTCCCAATCTTGTTGCGCAAACCGTAGAGGCAGTTTTTCGGCAGACTCGCACTGACGAACGTCGTAACGCCAATCCTAGAGGTGTTGTTGGTGAGAACATCGCTAACAACACCACCGAAGGCATCCATGTGTGGCTCCAACTATTTCAAAAGCAAAATGACCCGAAATCTTTATGTAACGCTACGACACCGATTGAAGCAAGAAACTGGATAGCCCATGTTGAGAAGATCTTTGAAGCACTAGAAGTTGCTGATCAATATAAGGTCAGACTTGCCACCTACAAACTGGAAGATGATGACCAGACTTAGTGGGACGGATTCAAGCAAGTCAAAGGAGGAGATGCTTATGTCGCTACCCTTCCATGGGATGAGTTTCATGTCATCTTTTACGAGAGGTATTTCTCGAATGTTGATTGGGAAGCCTACATCAGGGAGTACGCTGTCTTCCGTCAAGGAAATGATGAACCAGCTTCGAAGTTCATTACTCACTTCTCAAGACTTTCTAGTATCATGGGAGATGCAGCAGGATCTGCAGTAGTTCAAGCCGAGAAGTGTAAGTGGGCTGTCTGTGAGCGAATTCGAAAGTCAATCATGCTCATGAAATTCAAAGATCTTACTGAGGTGGCTCATGCCATTAAGACCTTTGAATTCGAGAGGAAGGAATTCCCATCTCGAACTAGAGAAAGCAAGAGGAGAGACCGGGACGGATTGCCCAAGCAGGTTTCAGGTCAATCCTCCACTACTACTGTACATAATCCAGGTCGAAATGTCTCAAGCGAACCAAAACTCCAGGAATCAAAACCATTCGTGGCAGCCTCGTCCCCAGAACCAAAAAGCTTCTCAGAATCATATTCAACCTTATACATCTATCTGAGCTCATCCACTGAACCAAATTGGAAACCCGAAGCAGACCCCGACTCCTCCCTGTAACACTTGTGGCAAGAAACAATGGGGCACTTTTCTTAAGGCTATGGATGCATGCTTTAGATGTGGTGAGATTGGACAAGGTCAAGGAATGCACTAAGCCTGATACTCGTTTGACTACCAGAGGGAATGTTGCACCGCCCAACACTAGAGGTAGAGTGTTCGCGCTCTCTGCTACTGATGCTGCTAATGCTCCAGGTACTGTATCTGGAACTCTACAGCTTGGTGAACGTAATATCTATGTGTTGTTTGACACGGGAGCGACACATTCCGTAGTTTCTAACTCGTTCACTAGATACTTAAGATCGCACCGACACCATTAGATCACACTTTGTCTATTTCTACTCCTATGAAGAATTTTGTCACTGTCACTCATGTTTATGAGTGATTTTTTTCCTATCCGTATTGAATCCGTAGTGCGTAACGCGGATCTTTTTCCGATGCATATGAGTGATTTTGATGTTATCCTTGGGATGGATTGGTTAACTCGTCATCGTGTAGCTATTACTGTTATTCTAAACATGTTATTTTCGGTGATTCTGCAAGCCTGATTTTGTTTATCGGGGTATCCAACCCTATAAATCTCTTACCCGCGCTTAAAGCTCGTAAGTTGATATCGCATGGTTGTGCTGGATTCTTAGCTTCGATTAAGGATACCTCCACATGTGGAAGTAGCATTAATAACCATCATGTCGTTCGCAAGTACCTGATTTTCAGTGAACTACCAGGACTACTCCTGACCGTGAAATAGAGTTCACTATAGACTTGATCGCTGGCGTCGAACCTATCTCTAAAGCGCCGTATTGAATGGCTCCGTTGGAACTAAAGGAGTTAAAAGAGCAACTTTAGGAACTGCTAGAGCTGGATTTATAAGACCAAGTGTTTCACCTTGGGGTGCACCGGTCTTGTTCGTCATGAAGAAGGACGGTAGTATGTGGTTGTGCATTGACTATTACCATTCGTAATCGGTACCCTCTGCCCCGCATTAATGATCTTTTTGACCAACTTCAAGGAGTTAAGTTCTTCTCAAAGATAGATCTCCGATTAGGTTATCATCAACTAAGATCAAGGAGGAGGATGTTCATAAGACTGCTTTCTGAACTCACTATGGTCATTATGAGTTCTTGGTTATGCCTTTTGGGCTAACCAATGCACCTGTTGCCTTCATGGACTTGATGAATCGAGTATTCCATGAATACTTGGACAAATTCATCATAGTCTTTATTAATGACGTCTTGGTGTATTCTAAGAGTCAAGAAGAACACGAGGACCATCTGCATGTTGTATTTGGAACCTTGCGACAAAAGAAGTTGTATGCTACATTTTCAAAATGTGAGTTCCGGCTCAACCAAGTAGCATTCTTGGGCCACATTGTGTCAGTAGACGGAATCAAGATGGACCCTTCAAAGATTGAGGCTATTACGAACTGGCCTAGACCCACTTCTGTAACAGAGGTATGGAGTTTCTTGGGCCCAGCCGGCTACTACCGAAGGTTTGTTGAAGGATTCTCCACCATTTCCTTACCCCTCACGCAACTTTTGAGAAAAGGAGTTAAGTTCTCATGGAATAAGGAACGTGAAAAGAGCTTTGAGGAATTAAGAAACGTCTAGTTTCTGCTCCAGTTCTCACTCTCCCTTCTGGATCAGACGGTTACCAAATTTACAGTGATGCTTCGAAGAAAGGCTTAGGTGGCGTCTTAATGCAACATGGGAAGGTTATTGCTTATGCATCGCGACAATTGAAGACCTATGAAGTCAACTATCCGACTCATGACTTGGAGCTAGCTGCAGTTGTCTTCGCGTTGAAGATATGGCATCACTATCTGTATGGCGAGACATGTGACATCTTTACCGACCACAAAAGCCTCAATATATATTTACTCAGAAGGAGCTTAATATGAGGCAAAGAAGGTGGTTAGAGCTTTTGAAGGATTACGATGCCAATACTCAGTATCACCCTGGAAAGGCTAACTTTGTAGCTGACGCCTTGAGTTGAAAGAATGTAGGAACGGTATCATGTCTTCAATTTCAACCTCGCACTATTTCAGAACTTGATAGGATGGGGGTGACCATCCAAGATGGTCATTCTAACGGCTACTTAGCGAGAATGCAGATACAACCTGACCTCAGCTCTCGAATTAAAGATGCCTAGAAGAACGATGGAGAACTTTGGGAAATTGTGCAAAATCTAGAGGTGGGTAAGCAATCCGAGTTTCGTATAGACGAACACGGAGTAATTTGGTGTGGCAAGAAACTGTGTGTGCCAGATGATTCCGCCCTTCGTGAATCATTGTTAGCCGAGGCACATAACTCACCATTTTCTATCCACCCGGGATCTACGAAGATGTATCGGGATTTACGTCAGAACTTATGGTGGAATGGCATGAAGGAAGACGTTGCTAGATATGGAAGTAAATGACTCACTTGTCAGCAAGTGAAAACCGAACACCAACGAGAGTGGTTTTATTGCAACCGTTGGATATTCCTATATGGAAATGGGATGAGATCTCGATGGACTTCGTTACGGGTTTGCCAAATACTTTCTAGAAGAATGATACTATTTGGGTCGTCGACGACAGACTATCCAAGTCAGCTCATTTTCTACCGATTCAGCAAGGATTTTCAGTCAGCAAATTATCCGAAGTTTTCCTTCAGGAGATTATCCGACTCCATGGTACCCCATCTTCGATTGTTTCTGATAGAGATCCAAGATTCACTTCGCGATTTTGGAAAGGCTTCCAAGAAGCTTGGGGAACGCGATTGAAGTTTAGTACCGCTTTTCACCCGCAGACAGACGGACAATCAGAATGCACGATTCAGACTTTAGAAGACATGCTCCGTGAGTATGCACTTGAATGAACTGGAAACTGGGATGAATACTTGTGTCTTGTTGAGTTCGCCTACAACAACAGTTAGCAAGCAAGTATTGGTATGGCACCTTTTGAACTCTTATACGGTCAGAAATGTCGAGCACCGATATGTTAGGACGAAGTTGGAGAAAAGATCATCGGAGGACCTGAGTTAGTCCAGATTACAAATGAGAAAGTCGCTATTGCACGAGAGAAGTTGGAGGAAGTTCAGAGCCGACATAAGAGTTATGCAGATCAACAGAGACGAGCTTTAGAATTCAAAGTTGGTGACCATGTGTTTCTAAAAGTATCACCCTGTCGTGGTGTCCGTAGATTTGGAATTAAGGGAAAGCTTAGCCCTCATTTCATCGGTCCGTTCGAAATCTTGAGAGAGTTGGAGAGGTCTTATCGTCAGCATTACCGCCTCAACTCTCGCATGTTCATAATGTCTTTCATGTGTCCTTATTGAGAGGATACAATTATCACCCACTCCATGTCATTAGTTATTCGTTGCATATGATTCACGAGGCTCTTTCTTATGAGGAAGAACCTGAAGCTATCTTAGATCGTCAGGAAAGGGTTACGCTTAGGAAAGTGATTCCTTTCGTTAAGGTTCTCTGGAAGAACCAAACTGAGCGAGAAACAACTTGGGAAACCGAGGAATCCATGCGTTCTGCATATCTAGTCTATTCGAGTCATAAAATCTTCAGTCCAGGTAACTGTGAACCTTGTTTTCTGATATGTGATGTGAAATTTTGTTACTGCTACTTCCGTGATCGTTTATGCTATGACTTACAAATTTCGAGGACGAAAATTCTTTTAAGGGGGTAATAGTTGTAATAACCGAAATAATAATAATAATAATAATAATAATAATAATATAATAATAATAATAATAATAATAATAATAATAATAATAATAATAATAATAATACCGACGCTACTTTCATTCATGACTATGCCTACTAAACCACTAAACTATATCTACTAAACCACTCGAAGCTTTAACCACGAAAAACAAACCAACCGAAACCATTTCCGGTGAAGAAATAATAATTCCGGCGATACTTACGTACTTTCCAACGACGTCTCTCGTAACCGAAATGCGTTTTTGACCAAGGTAACCATAAACTAAATCTTTATTTTTGATACTTTAAGGATAATCTATAATTAAATGGAATCTAGAATTTATTTTGTAAATGTTAGTTTTGTATAAAAGATGATGATGAAGATAAATCAGTGAACTAAGTAAATAAATAAATAATGAAGTTGTTTGTTCACAAGGGCTCCTGTAGCCCAGTTGGTTCAGCATCTGGTTTACAACCCAGAGGTCACAAGTTCGAATCCTGTTGGAGACATATATTTTTACCAGAATGCTGGTATAATGCATCAGAATCTGATTTTCTGATGAAATATCATATTTTCTGATGAAACATCACAATTCTATAAAAACATCAGAATTTCTGTTAAACGCATCAGAATTCTTATATAAAACATCGGATTTCACAAATTAAATACAAATCAATAAGCGGTCCACTGGTTAAGGCTCTAACTTGTAACCTAGACGTCTTGAGTTCAAATCTTGCAAAAGACATTCTTTTTAATACATCAGAATTACATTTAAACACACCATATTTCTTGTTAAATAAATCATATTTCAAAATATGGATCAGAAAGTGGTGTAGTTCAGCTGGATAAGTCTTGGGACTTAGAAACTAAAAAGTCTTGGGTTCAAACCTTACTGGTGACATCATTTTTTGGTATTTTATATATAATAACATCATAATACTTATTTACATAATCAAATGATTAAGTGGCTCACTGGTTAAAACTTTTTTACTTACAACCTTTAAGTCACAAGTTCAAATCTTGTAACTAACATTTATTTTTAATTAACTTCTATTTTATTTGTACATATATTAAAGAGTTAATTGCCAAAATCGTCCCTGAGGTTTGGGCATGTTTGCCAGTTTCATCCAAAACAACTTTTTGTACCATATTGCCCTTCACTTTTGAGATTTTTTTCCATTTTCATCCAAATGTAAAAATCTCATCAGTGAAGGACTATTTTGTACAAAAAAGTTGTTTTGGATAAAATGGCAAACATGCTCAAACCTCAGGGACGATTTTTGGCAATTTACAGTATATTAAATTGTTTTACCTAAAAATAACATTATGTTTCAAATATCAATACACATACATATTATTTAATCTAAGCAAAACTAACTTCTGTAATATTTAAACAAACTTGAGGTTTTAAACTAGACATAGATGAAATAAACAAAAGTAAATATACTTGATATGTACGAACACAACCTTATGAAATACATGGACACGATGTAGGTTATACAAACATGCTTGACAAGTATATATTTTTAAAACAACAAATCAAGAAACAAGGTACAGATCCTTACCCCTCTCTTTGTTATCTAGTTTGATTGTTTATAAACCGCGTTGATTATCGTTTTCTTTTGGAACTCCTTACGTCTTTGAAACTCGATTCGTTTGACTGTCCGTTCATTTCCTATTCAGAATTTAACTTTGATTTGACATCATGCGATGGGATTATGAATATATTGTACTCATTATCACATGTCCCAATACGATTATATGGTTATTGTTTACTTTTAAACTGGATTATTGTTTTATGACTGACTGCTCCGTTACCTGAGTTCTACGCTTCTCGTGGAGTGTCCCACGGGCACGTTATTGAGGCACCGATAACTGTGTGCTCCTTCCGTGACGGAGAGATTAGTTCACGGCGCCCCTAGGTACAAGTGTGGTACATAGCTACTAGGAGGCGTATGGATCGATCCTAGGAATACTGTTACTGAGGTAGATAGTTTGTGTGTGCCCACACCCATCATACCTTTACTATTCGGCTACTATTGTTACTGTTACCGTTACTATTATCGTTGTTGTTTAAGTGTATTATTCCGTACTGGGCATTCGGCTCATTCTATATATTTTATTTCATCACAGGTTCAAATGTTACTTTGGGCGGGGTGAAGAGTGAAGAATAAACCCTAGGATGCTAACCGAAGATGTTTATCTATTAAATAAAATAAATATGTATTTTGGGTCTTAGGGCAATGAACTATCTTTTGGAATGTAACCCTAACTTTAATATTAGTGGAACTGTCTTATGTTTCTGATTACCTTTAATCATGACACGTCAGCCCTATCCGGGTTAGGGTGTTACATGTCGTAAGTTACGGCAGGTAGATGTAGCTATGCAAATATTGTGTTGTTGTATGCAAAACTAAATATAATAGTATGTATATGCAAATATTGAGTTGTTGTATACAAATATGAATATTCAAGTATGTATATGCAAATATTGAACTGCTATATGCAAGAGTAAACATGGGTTGTAATATATCGAATGTAAATCAATGGTATTCGTTGATACAAAAATGTGGGTTTTCAATACAATTGAGATTATGTCTTGCTAGCCGTAGCTTACGGCGGGTAAAATGCCAAAATGTTGTTTTGTGTTATTGAGCTTTCAAGTTCGATTAGTTACGTTATCAACTTCCTAACACTAACATATTTCATAATTTATGAAATATAGAAATAGATCGAAGCACCGGATGACGATCAAGCTCAACGAAGAGCCAAACACGATCAAGTTAAAGCTTCCGCACTTTGTTTCATCATTACGAAACCAAACAACGATAACATGTTGGCATATGTAATGTTTACGATGTTTTATTTAACTCGTATTATCGTATGAACGTGTAATTACATGTAAATATCTTTTATATTCGAAATTTTCTTAAAAATTTCGATTTAATTAAATAATGGTCTTACACTAAAACGATGGCAATACTATAATTTTGAATTGAGGGCAAAATTGTATTCTTTGACTGTGGGTAAAATTGTAATTTGCCAAAAGCTAAAGCGATGGCGATACTATTATTTTGAACCAGGGGCAAAATCGTAATTTTGAACAGGATCAAATTCATAATTTTGAACTGAGGTAAAATCATAACATTCCCGGGCCAATGGAGGAGTGTCATACAGCAGTCTGACACTATTCCCCCACACACCTTTAAGAAAAACTAAAATGATGGCAATAATGTATTTTTTTAACTAGGGGCAAAATTGTAATTTTAGGCTAGGGTAAAATCTTAATTTGCCAAAAGCTAAAGCGATGGCAACACTGTAAATTTTGACCAAGGGCAAATTCGTAACTTTAAACATGGGCAAATTCGTAATTTTTAATCGTAATATACCTGGACCAATGGAGAGGAATAGTGCCAGGCAACGACAATCAATTACTTATTAGAATAAAATGTAGAATACCAAAGTCGAAGTAGAGGGACAAAACACGCATATAAACAAAGATTACCAATATGAAGAAAGCTTTTAAAAAACAAAGGGACGAAACCCGTGTATCAGCAAGGTTGAAGGTTTAAAAGTTAAATACACAAATAATCAATAAATGAGGGGGTGCCAGACAGACAGCTGCCTGACACTATTCCCCCTCATTTAATTTTTCCAAAGCTTTCAATGATCGATGCACGATCCGACATTGCATCAATAGCAACGTAGGGTTTCTTGCTAGATAATATAATATTCCTAAGCAATCTATTAATTTTTTTAATCCAAACAAATATATACAATGATTTTCTGAACCAACAAAATGTGTTGGTGCAAGTTCTATGTAGTAGGGGAGAATTGTAGTATAAGTTACTAAGAAGTAATAGAATATGAAAACCTGTAATTCGAAGATGAACCTACAACAAAGCTTTGATTCATCCCTAAGAAGAGTTCTAAGGGTTCTAATAGCATCGTTAAGCAATGTAACCACTTCGTCCATAATATTCTAACTGGTCTTGACCACAAGTAATAGTTTTTTTTATGCTAGAGCAAAAGTGGCACTTCTAATGTCTTTATAGTACATGTTCAAGATTGGTGGTTGTTTAGTAAGAAACGAGAAGATTTTATACATTTTGTTAACAAGATATACTTGGCGACGTCATTTTTTAGTACCAGGTTTCATACATTATCATGTTATCATCTTTTATTTCTAAGTGTGCAAACCGTGTATCCATACCGATTTGATGTCTTCTTTACAAACACTTGCCCTCTCTTGAGTTAGTAGTTGGAATTAATGGGTACGGAAAAAAGTTCTTGATTTCTAATGAGATTAATCTCTAGGTTATCACAGTTTTAATGTAAGAGGGGGACACAAGTTCTATATGTTGAGTTGGATGCACATGGTGGGTTGCTACCACTTGACCCAAAACACTTGGATAAGAAGGGTGGGTTAAATCTATGGTGGATGGGTGGTTAGCTTATTTTAAAGGAGATGGCTAATCATGTCATTCACAGAAGGACTAGTTCACGTGAGCTACGTGTCAAGATCTGACTTGGTTTTGTACCTATGAAAATTGGTACGGTTGCCCGCCAGAAAGCCTTTCTATATACACATGGGTTAGATATACAGGAAACTATTGGTTTAAACGAGCCAAGCCACTCGTTACTACCTCGAATCAAGTTGAGTCTAAATGATTTCAAGCTCAAGCCTAGACTCGAGCTTCACTTATCGAGCTCGAGTAGTCTCGCAAGCATAAACGAGACTATTATATATATATATATATATATATATATATATATATATATATATATATATATATAAGGGAAGAATATGAAGAAAATCCACTTGAGTCGAAAAACTCAAGAAAACCCAATGTAACCTTTTTATTTTTTTCCCTAAAAAACAGGGAATATAACATAAATATATTGAACATTCTTATAAAAAAAATTAAAAAGCGTCGACTAGTTTTTTTAAATGTTCAAAATCTGCATGTTACATTTTTTTGGACACATATATTATGTAACATGAAATTTTTAACATTTAAAAAAAACTACTCAACCCCTTTTTTTTTACAAAAGTGTTCAAATTCATTCCCTGTTTTAAAAAAAAAATGTTACATAGGGTTTCTACAAAGGGTTTTTGAGTTTTTTTTTTTAACTCAAGTGGTTTTCATTTTATCTTCCCATATATATATATATATATATAGCGTTAGGGTAAAATTTAGGGATGTTCAAGATCGGATTATCCGGTTTTCGAATATCCAAAAATTTCGGATAATGAATATTGATAGATATCCGAAATTTTGGATACGGATCCGGATATCCAAACAGATATCCGAATTTATAAAAATAAAATAAAAAAATTTGTTTCGTGCATAGATTAAAACTAAACTTATGTTCGATTTTCCAAATTTCCAACATTGAAAACTAAAAACATTCATAAGTGCATATCCGAGTCCGATTATTTACTATTTTTTACCATATTTCAAACTAAATATAATGCTCATATACTATATATATTTATAAAAAAGAAATTAGTTTTCGGATATCGGATAATCGGATTATCCGAAATTTTTTAAATTCATGTCCGAATTCGAATATGAAAATTCGGATTATCCGGTTTTCGGATATCTAAAATTTCGGATATTTCGAATATGGATTTTTGGATATTTCGGATTCGGTTTCGGATACGGATTTTTTTTAACACCCCTAGTAAAATGAAACTTATACAAGTTGTGAGAACTTAGAGAACTCGGTCTTACGAAAGTTTTTCCAAAATTTTGTTTTACCAAAAATCCTTAAAAAACAACTTTTCCAAAAAAAAATAAATAAACTTGTTCTTTTTTTCATTTGTGGCAGCCGCAAATGCTGTAAAAAGTGATGTCATTCTTATATCATTAACTTTTTACAGCTGCTATAAGGGGGCGAAAACACCACTTCGTTTTTTTTTATTTTTTACGGTAGTATTTTCTAACATTTTAATATAAGGGTGTGAAAAAAATGGGGGCAAAACTCGTACGAGAAGGCTGAGTTCTTTAAGTTCTCACAACCCGGAAGGGTTTTCCCTTGATCTTGATCATATATATATGTATATATATATATGTATATAGATATATATATAAACATATATATATATAGGGAAATGGTAAAATGAGAACCACCTTGAGTTGTGAGAACCATGAGAACTAGGCCTTTCAAAAGCTTTTCAAAAATTTTGTTTTTCAAAAATCTTATAAAAAATACTTGTTCCAACAAAAAATAAAAAAAATGTCGCATGCAAAAATCTATGTAAAAAATTTGACATCTCCATAAAGAAAATTTACATTAGGCATAAATAAAATTTACGCCGGGCCTAACTACGTGCTCGGCAATTTTTTTTTGTTTTTACAAATGTATTTTAGCATTTTCATCTACGTTTAAAAAAAAAACGGTGGCTCAACTTGCCCGGGAAGTAAGAGTTCTCATGGTTCTCACAACTCGTGATAGTTTTTAATTGAACCGAATCCTATATCTATTTATATATAATTTCATTTAATGTGTGAAACATATATTTACATAGTAATTATTATTATATATATAAAATAAATCTATTTATATAAAACATAATTAGAAATATATGGGATTGGGTAAAATGAGAACCACCTTGAGTTGTGAGAACCGTAGGAACCAATATTAGCCATTAAACAAGTTGGTTTTAATAGATGAGGTTAAAAGACAATAAAGCAATGTAATAATTATGCTTTTATTAATGATATTTTGTGTTTTAGTGACAAAGAGGCATATTGGTCTTTTTACTATAACTTTAATGATTGTGTGATTATTGATTTTGTTTTAACTAATAAAATTGTTTTTTAAGAAATTTAAACATACATTATTTATTTTTCTTTTAACTCTCATATAATTTTTTATTTTAATTCTTAGTTAATTTTTTTAAACATGGATTATTAATTTTGTTTTAAACATTAATTTTAATTCCTAGTTAATTTTTTAGGCGCGATTTTTAGCTTTTTTAGTGCGGTTTTTTACATTTTTTACGCCTCTTTTTAAACTTTTTTACGCGCCGGTTTTAAAATTTTTTAACGTACAGGTTTTAAAATTTTAACTGGTTCTGATTTTAACTTCTCCCAGGTGATGTTCAATGATCTTGTAACAAATTTTAAAAATATTTCAAAACAAAAAGCTTTCTTGATACATCCAAGATTCATGAGTGTTTACTTGCAAGACCAGATCAAATCAAACGCAAGTAAACAAGGTGCAGTTACAAACACTGGCAGCCTAAACCATGAAACGTTAACACGAATTACAAATCAAGATAAAGTTTCCAAAACATAAGCAAAGGAGGCTGAGCCTATTTTACAAGAACAAAATGTTCAAGCTCAACCTCCGGCTGCTGAGCCCACTGCTCTAGGTGATCAGAGCGACACAACCGCTACTCTGAAGCCCACACCTAAAATCTCCAAAAAGAAACCATCCAGAGCATCCCGAAAACCCACCAAACCCAAAAAGGGTCCTATGGAAGATGAGATCCCAGAGGTAAACCCAGTGACACCACCAAAGTCACGAACCACTACTGCTACTTCTTCACAGCAGATGGTAGAAAGATCTCAAACCGGCTTTCAAACTCGTCCTGCATCCTCACAAAAGGATCAGGTTGTAGGCACAGGGACACCTAATTATGAAACTCTAGGATCACTTGTTTCTATCTTCCACAGCCCCTCTCTCAGGGCAATGTCGCTATCTACACAGCCACTCTCACCAATACCATCATTACCACCCAGCATGTTACCCTTGCTAAATGCAATAGAATTGAGCAGACATTATCCAGCACTTCTGACCAACCCAACAATGAGAATATACTTCAACCAGAGGCTGAGTCTGACTTATTTCTAAATGTTATCCCATCAGCAAATGAAGAGGCTACATCCCTTGGGTTACATATAACCCTTGGTGATAGTTCAACAATGGCAGCCACTACAATTGCTGAACTCCCAAGTTCTCAATTGGACAGTGGTTACATAGCTAAGACCTTATTGAAGGCAACCACTTCTGAGGCTACTAAGGTAACCTCTGCTCCAGTGGGAAGTCCCCAGAACCAAGACAAAGGGGCATCTAAGATTGAAACAAGTGGTAAACCACTTGTTCATGATATCTTGGATACAACTACCACATCTGGTAGGAGTTCAGATGATCCTATTAAGTTAGATAATGAGCTAAAATATCAGGAATTGACGGAAAGGGTTACCAAGGTTGAAAGCACTGTTGATGAAATAAAAGATCTTTTGAAACAGTTGATTACTATACAGAGCCAAACCCCTATTCCAACCACTGCTGAGCTAAAATCTGTAATATCTCCAATTTTTTAACATGAGAAACACTTCCTGGAACAAAAACATAAGCATCAGATGATGGAACTCAGGAATATGGTTGATGCAAGATATAATGACACTGCTGCATATATCAAGGCAATCAAAACCCACTTGCTCACCACCACTGGTACATCTCCTCCTACTGTCATTTTTGTAACACCAGATGAAGCCAAAAAGGGGGAGAAACCTTTGGGTAACAAAAAGTTGAAGATGGATGATTCAAAGGCAAGGCCTACAATGAATATCCCTAAGCCAGATGGTTCAAAGAAACCAGATTTAACTGAAGATATCTTGGCAAGGGCAAAGAAGTCCCATAAGAAGTTTGTGTTTGATGAAGGGGGTTGAGCAAAAGATTGATCAGCAGTTAAAAAAGGGAAAGACTGGTACCTCAACTAAGAGGAGATCTTCTTCAAAAGCAAGACAACAAGAATCCACACTTCTCAAAACTAAAGATGCTACCAATCCAACCACAAAAACCTCTGCCAATACAAAATCAACCAGATCTTCTAACACAAATCCCATATCCACCTCAACAGATGTTACGGCAACTGTTTTGCCAACATCTGTTAACACAGCAGGGGTTGTAGCAGATGTTACCACAACCACTGCCATTCTCACATTTCCTACTTCCACACAACAACTACCAACACCACCAAGAATTCCAAGTCATCCATCATCACCTTCGATCAGTTTTAAAAGGAAAAAAGTTACAAAGGTCATAAATGAAGAAAAGATCCCTGCTGTCACACCCTGACCCGCAGCGGAAATGGTAGTCGGGGCATGATTGGGTTTTCATCAAAGCTCATGACATTTACTATAAAGTTTCATATTTATTATTTCTCTTTAAAGAAGAAGTTACAATAAACATACAAGCACAACATGTTCAAATACATTTTCATTCGAATTACAAACTAAAGTATCCATTAAACAAAAGTCATACAATTACAAAGGAAAACAAAACTAAATGTCCATTCCAAAGCGTTAACTTGTTTATTCTTCTAGGCCATCCTACGTGTTTCTTTCTCAACTGGATCACCTGTATCATGTGTAAAAATAGGGTTTTTGGGTCAACAAAAGTTGGCGAGTGAATCTTATGAAAACATTTGAACGAATTTGGTATATTGGTTATAAAAAGGTGCATAACCACATATGAGTAAATGTAAATGTAAATTTAATCACAAAACACATAATATTAATTAATGCACAAGCACACACACCAAATGATGAACAATGAGATCAAGCCTCAATCAAACGGAGCCGATCTAATGAGGCACCCGATGTTCAACTCGTCTCCCACGAGGAACTGATGGGCCTAATGAATGATTTGCACGCAACTTGACAAAATGTAAACACGCATCACAACAAACAATATTTACATCTTAAGTTTAGGTCATATAAAGGTAACAGCACAAGTTTGAATAAACGAAATAATTAAAGCGACACACGATACACCCCAAAACATGAATAAAAAGGGGAATTTGTAAGGATTCACTCACAGTGGGTGCGTTCTTTGATGACGGTGAATGCGCACGAATATTATGATTCAACCGACGAGGGAAAAACTAACCTAAATAATAATGAAATGATTCGGTAAATAAATAAATTTTATTTGAGATTAATATTTTTAATTAATGCTCTTAATGGGATTGTTAGATTTATTTTTGTGAGTTTAAGGAAATTTTCTAACTATAATAATCTTATTTTTAAGTATTTTTAAATAATTTTCCAATTAAATAAATAAATAAAAAGAAATAAAAAGGTTGACTTTTTGACCGTTGACCGTTGACCGGGTCTTGACCGGTCATACTGTGTTTTCTATGCGCTGAGTGAGGTTCGAACTCGTGACCTCCCGTATACGTGCACGCAGGTCTACCAACTGAGCTACGTGTCTAACCCAAAATATTTCTGATTTGAATTACTTATATATACTAGTTAGCTTAAACCTTATTTTATTTTTATTAAAAAGGTTTCATAACTTGCCAACCCGGGTTAAGTATCCAGAATCGAACTCGAATTCTTCAGTTCACGTGCACACAGCCCAACCAGTTGGGCTGTGTGTCTAACCTGTTTATGTACTGAATTATAATATATTTATATACTATTTAGATTATTCAGAAATCATTTATTTAAAAAGGTTTTAAGATGTGATGAACCGGTGTACACAACCCGCCTCGAACCCGCGACATGCTAAATGTTTTTGCACACAGTCCACCACTGGACTGTGTGTCTAACCCGGTTATTATTCCGGTTTTTATTATATTTAAACACTTATCACGATTCATCTTCTTCATACATTTAAAATTCAGAACACCCGCTCAGTGATTTGGTTTGTTAAATCAAAATGTTTCTTTTACTGATTAACAAAATAATAGATAGGAAATGAAAATAAGTTAAATGATAATACCGAGGGCGGTGATCTTGAATGTTTCCGGTGAGATTCCGACGGCTGAGGTTAAACTCCGGCGACTTGCAAATGAAGCTCTGAGGTCAGCAGAGCTGGGGAGAATAAGCAGAGGATTTCAAGAAGGGTTTGAACGAGTTTGGAAACGAGGTTAACAAGGTATTTAGAGGTGATGTGATCCACCACGATTTCGGTTTTCCGGTGATATTTTCTGGCGACTACCAGACAATTCCGGTGATGAATTCTGATGAACAGAGGTTTTGCAGATGGGTTGCGTGCATTCTAAACAGTTCCCAGAAACCCCTATTTATAGTTGAAGGAGATAGCTTGAATTGGGTTTCGGTTTAGAGTTTTTCGGTCCAAAATCGGTTATAGCGAGATGTTAGTAGATTACAATTAACTGCGGTTTTGACTCGGTTTGAGTCTAGATGTATGATTGAGAGTCAGTTTCGTGATCAATTGAAGAGAAACGGAAATCTTGGTTATTTCCGGTTGACTGGGTGCCGTTACATTTAGGCGGTATTTTGAACCTGTCCGAGATATACGAGAGTATAAAAGGTTATTTGATTTGGTTGTATCAGATGTTGAGTATGTGGTGTAGCGGTGTGTTGTGTGCTTGGTTACGGGTGTGACCCGGGTTCGATACCCGCGGTCTACACCATTTTATTGTTTTTGATTTTATAACTAATATATATATATATATATATATATATATATATATATATTATTTATTATTAGTATTATATCTTTATTGTTATTTATTATTTTATATTATTGATATAACGAATCCCTTAAACGATTAACATAAATACGTAGCGAAAAGATCATAATACAAACTTGATTACAAAATTGTGCGGGTTTTAGAACCCGTTTTCTTGACGGATGTTACAATATCCCCTACTTTTAGAAATTTCGTCCCGAAATTTAAGTAGTGGTATATTTGTCTTGAAGGGAGGGTGTTTTAATTTGACAATTACATAATTAGAAGAGGGTGAGAGTTTAAGTTTTATTTGAGGCGGTAACGTTCCTAGTAACGGTTGAATACCCTGCTACCGGAATCGCTTTTTGATGCCTAAAGTATAAGAATGCGGAACATGGATAAACATAGTTGATTGACTAGGTATGATTTCATGCATAAGAGTTTTGAGAGAATTGATACGTTTGAAAAGATAAGGTTATATCATAAAACAAAACTTCAATCATGATGATACTAAAACCTACACGGAACTTCTCATAATCGCCTGACAATGTCTCTGATCCTTTGGCAAGAATACTTATATATAGGAAGTACCAGCGGCGTATCCACCATATTCTTGTCAAATTTTCATTGACTTTGTCAGTAAGTTATGATTAGTTCTATGTGACTCTAAAACATAAACAAATACAACATCTAAAGCTTGAGTCTCAAATCTGAATGAATACATGACTGAATGATGACAGTACCTCTCTCGTTTGTTATGATGAAGGGGTCAGTCTATGTAAAAGTGAGACACAACCCCAACTTCTTTAAATGATGATATCGAGATACGACGAGATGTATGATGATATGAAAAATCAATGAGTATAGGTATAAAACAAAACCGTAATATCAATTTGCATTATAATTCTTGAATACATCAATTCCCAATTTATAACTGGGATACGGAAAGATTGAGATAACATAAAGAAAACATTAAAACTAGACGGTTGGAGTTGAGTCTTGATTATTTGGTGAGGGAAGGCTAGCTGAGTGGTTCGTTTGGGCCGTTATTGTCTTCAACAGGATTAGCATTGATGTTGTAAGCTCTTCCTCTTGCTGGTGGTAGAGCTGGGTTTGCTTGATTTGCTTGGTTAACTGGGTTTACTTGAGCTTGGGCGTTTTTGATGTTAACCAATCGAGGGCACGTGTTTCTAAAGTGGGTAGGGCCGCCACAATTAAAACAAGCTCGAACATATGGGAACATGGGGTATTGGGGTTGTTGATATGTTTGGATCATGTTTTGAGTAGGGGGTGAGGCTTGGTTTTGAGGGGCACGACAAGTTTTGCTCCAATGACCATAACGCCTACAATTTGCACACAGTCGACAAGGTATGGTAGATGGATGGTGATAAAAACAGGTGTTGCATTGAGGGTGAGGTCTAATGTAAGGTTTCTTATTTGGGTAAGTAGAGTTGGGTGCTACTTGAGTGATTGGGATGGCTTGGAGGGGTACGGCTTGTGAAGCTGGTTGATTGCCTTGGGTGATAGCGAAATTTTGCCCATCTCGTTTTCTCTTAGGAGTGGTTTGAGGAGGGGATTCGGTCCGGGTTGAGTTTGAGGTTTTGGTTGATGCTTTATCCATCTTCTTCTCCTCCTTGAAATCTTTATTCCGTATGCGGTTTTCGGTGAGCTCTGTAGCCAACTCCATTGCTGCTTCCAAAGTTGCAGGTGTGGTACTTATTACAGGGTCTTGAATTTTTGAAGGAAGACCTCGAATGTAGTGCTCGATCAAACGGTAGAGGGGAGTGAACAAGTTGGGGACCATCTGATTTAACTCAAGGAATCTCTTGTTGTATGTGGTGTGGTCGCCCTCCTTTTATTTCAAAGAATAGAACTCATCTTCCAATTTCTTGATTTCGCTTCTTGGACAGAAACGTCTTGCAATGATTTCCTTCAACTCTTCCCAAGTCAAAGTCATAGCATCTTCAGCACCTCGCTTGGCCTTCTCTGTATTCCACCATGTAAGTGCTACTCCGAACAAACGACCGGTAGCATATCGCACCTTGCGATCATCAGGGCAGTCGCAATTGAGAAAAGTGTTTTCCATCTCCTCAAACCAATAGAGGAGAGCGGTGACACCTTCAGTCCCTTCGTATTTTGGAGGGTCGCAGGATTTGAAATGTTTGAAGGTGCATTTAGTTGTACTTGGGGGAGGGTTGACAACATTTTGATCTTCTTGATTGATTGGGTTGACGGGATTAGCGGTAAGGGCTTGTTGAACTTAAACTACGATGTTGGGTATTACGGCAGCCATTTGTTGAGCGATTTGGGCAGCCATGCGCTCGCGGGATTTTCCTGATCTCATATTTCTACGAGAGAGACTAGAAGACATCTACAAGGAATACGTATCGAGAGTATGAGTTTGACGTTTTAGGTGTCATGTGTCGTATTTAGAAATGAACATTCATAAAACAAATGAAGAATAATAAATTTACTACATCCATAGGATGTCTTGGGCTTTGCTCATGTTTGGGCTTCCATATGCCCCCTTACTTGGCCTTGGTAGTCATGTGGGCCCCCATGACTACTAGGCTTTGGTAGGGTTCATATTGGTGTTGGCATGTTAACACTTGCGCCACCCGAATGAAAATCGTAAAACATGACAATAAAGTATAAGGTCGGAGGGTGTCCTGGTATGGACACAATGACAACTCAAAGTAGGGTGACGTTTGGTGTGGCATGCTTTGGCCTAATAGGTCCTTCGTACTCTCATCGTTAGTCCCCAGGTAGGCAAACTGGTCCGTTATATTGAATTTATACGAATGCCAACCTAGACAGGACGTTCCGACTACCGGTATTTGTACCCTTACAGTTACTACATGCCCGTCGTAGAACTCACTTTGATGAGATTGAAAAACGAAAAATGCGACAAAATCTTGAATAAAGGAAATATGAGGATGATTTGAATATGTGAACATTGAAATATGCGTGATGCATGTATATGTAAACTTGTTATGTTTGACAATAAGTATAACTCATTAAGTATCACACAATATGATAGTGGAAGTGTTTGCATGCGTTTGTGTGTGTAATAAATACGAAACAAATAAACATCATGAGTTTGCATGTAACCACATAAACAATTAAAATCTAATCAACTATAGTATAGGCACTAAGGGTCTAATAACATATCCTATATCCCTATAGTCAAAAGCTCTGATACCAATCTGTCACACCCTGACCCGCAGCGGAAATGGTAGTCGGGGCATGATTGGGTTTTCATCAAAGCTCATGACATTTACTATAAAGTTTCATATTTATTATTTCTCTTTAAAGAAGAAGTTACAATAAACATACAAGCACAACATGTTCAAATACATTTTCATTCGAATTACAAACTAAAGTATCCATTAAACAAAAGTCATACAATTACAAAGGAAAAAAAAACTAAATGTCCATTCCAAAGCATTAACTTGTTTATTCTTCTAGGCCATCCTACGTGTTTCTTTTCTCAACTGGATCACCTGTATCATGTGTAAAAATAGGGTTTTTGGGTCAACAAAAGTTGGCGAGTGAATCTTATGAAATCATTTGAACGAATTTGGTATATTGGTTATAAAAAGGTGCATAACCACATATGAGTAAACGTAAATGTAAATTTAATCACAAAACACATAATATTAATTAATGCACAAGCACACACACCAAATGATGAACAATGATACCAAGGCTCAATCAAACGGAGCCGATCTAATGAGTCACGCGATGTTCAACTCGTCTCCCACGAGGAACTGATGGGCCTAATGAATGATTTGCACGCAACTTGACAAAATGTAAACACGCATCACAACAAATAATATTTACATTATAAGTTTAGGTCATATAATGGTAATAGCACAAGTTTGAATAAACGAAATAATTAAAACGACACATGATACACCCCAAAAGATGAATAAAAAGGGGAATTTGTAAGGATTCACTCACAGTGGGTGCGTTCTTTGATAACGATGAATGCGCACGAATATTATGATTCAACCGACGACGGAAAAACTAACATAAATAATAACGAAATGATTCGGTAAATAAATAAATTTTATTTGAGATTAATATTTTTAATTAGTGCTCTTAATGGGATTGTTAGATTTATTTTTGTGAGTTTAAGGAAATTTTCTAACTATAATAATCTTATTTTTAAGTATTTTTAAATAATTTTCCAATTAAATAAATAAATAAAAAGAAATAAAAAGGTTGACTTTTTGATCGTTGACCGTTGACCGGGTCTTGACCGGTCAGACTGTGTTTTCTATGCGCTGAGTGAGGTTCGAACTCGTGACCTCCCGTATACGTGCACGCAGCTCTACCAACTGAGCTACGTGTCTAACCCGAAATATTTCTGATTTTAATTACTTATATATACTAGTTAGCTTAAACCTTATTTTATTTTTATTAAAAAGGTTTCATAACTTGCCAACCCGGGTTAAGTATCCAGAATCAAACTCGAATTCTTCAGTTCACGTGCACACAGCCCAACCAGTTGGGCTGTGTGTCTAACTTGTTTATGTACTGAATTATAATATATTTATATACTATTTAGATTATTCAGAAATCATTTATTTAAAAAGGTTTTAAGATGTGATGAACCGGTGTACACAACCCGCCTCGAACCCGCGACATGCTAAATGTTTTTGCACACAGTCCACCACTGGACTGTGTGTCTAACCCGGTTTTTCGGTTTTATTATATTTAAACACTTATCACGATTCATATTCTTCATACATTTAAAATTCAGAACACCCGCTCAGTGATTTGGTTTGTTAAATCAAAATGTTTCTTTTACTGATTAACAAAATAATAGATAGGAAATGAAAATAAGTTAAATGATAATACCGAGGGCGGTGATCTTGAATGTTTCCGGCGAGATTCCGACGGCTGAGGTCAAACTCCGGCGACTTGCAGATGAAGCTCTGAGGTCAGCGGAGCTGGGGAGAATAAGCAGAGGATTTCAAGAAGGGTTTGAACGAGTTTGGAAACGAGGTTAACAAGGTATTTATAGGTGATGTGATCCACCACGATTTCGGTTTTCCGGTGATATTTTCTGGCGACTACCAGACAATTCCGGTGATGAATTCTGATGAACAGAGGTTTTGCAGATGGGTTGCGTGCATTCTAAACAGTTCCCAGAAACCCCTATTTATAGTTGAAGGAGATAGCTTGAATTGGGTTTCGGTTTAGGGTTTTTCGGTCAAAAATCGGTTATAGCGAGATGTTAGTAGATTACAATTAACTGCGGTTTTGACTCGGTTTGAGTCTAGATGTATGATTGAGAGTCAGTTTCGTGATCAATTGAAGAGAAACGGAAATCTTGGTGATTTCCGGTTGACTGGGTGCCGTTACATTTGGGCGGTCATTTGAACCTGTCCGAGATATACGAGAGTATAAAAGGTTATTTGATTTGGTTGTATCAGATATTGAGTATGTGGTGTAGCGGTGTGTTGTGTGCTTGGTTATGGGTGTGACCCGGGTTCGATACCCGCGGTCTACACCATTTTATTGTTTTTGATTTTATAACTAATATATATATATATATATATTATTTATTATTAGTATTATTATCTTTATTGTTATTTATTATTTTATATTATTGATATAACGAATCCCTTAAACGATTAACATAAATACGTAGCGAAAAGATCATAATACAAACTTGATTACAAAATGGCGCGGGTTTTAGAACCCGTTTTCTTGACGGATGTTACAATGCTCCTTTGCTTCTTGCATCTGCACCAATGCTAAATCTAACATCTGTTTCCCCAACTGAAACGTCTGCTCCATCAAAAGAAGTAATTCCTGCAGCTATAAAGTTTCCTCTTGATTTGCCTTCAGTCAAGAAAGAAATCATATCTTTCTATGATGAAGAAGATCCAGACAAAAGACACTTCCCTTCACTTCAAGGTTATCCAAAGCCTGCAAATATTGATCAGTATCTGGCACTCAAAGAAAAACAGGCAGAGGATATTGCTAAGAAGTTGTCTAAAGGCAAAAGTGATAGAGAAGTGCAGAATCAACTCCAGTTTCAATTGAGCAAAGTCCAATCCCTTGAAAGATTCTCAAAGAATTTATCAAATAAAATTTCTGAAGCAGAAGATAAACTCTTGAAAGAAAATTACATCCCACACATCATGGAAACAAATAAATATGCTGCTACAAGAGCACAGTTCAAGGATTGGTATGTGAGTGAGCTTCAAGAAGAAATGCAAGAATAGAAGCACAATCAAAAGATCCTCACAACAAACCTACATATCCAGACTAGAACAAATACAAGAAGAATGTACCTGAAAAGACCCTAAAGCTAGAAGAATGAAGGAAGAGCTAATTCAGAATCACTCTGGGTCAAAGAATCAGGTGATGAGATGGGGGGAGATAAGAGTGCTGGATACATACAAAATGCTTGAAGCTAGAAGGAAAAAGGATCCATCAATGCCTCCTAAACCTAATTATTCCAAAGAAGATGCTGCTCTCAAAGCCCAGCTCTCTAAAAGGCCCAGCTCAACAACTGTCCAATCCACACTTGCTTTGGTAAAACGAAAAAAGGCAAGAGGAGTTGTCTAAGAAGGTTGACAAAGAGTTTGAGGAAGTGTTTATCAAAGAAGGAATCAAAAATATGATGGACTATTCAACAGATGATAGAAGTGCCAAGTTGGCCGAAGACTTGACAAGAGTAGCTCCTTTTCTATCCTCAGCAAAAAAAGCTCCTTCAAGAAAGCCTTCAGACCCAAAAATTCTAAAGTGGAAAGTCAACAAAGACACCCACGAATTGACTCTAATCAAGTCTGATGGTAAGGTCACTAAACTATCCATGGAAGCTGCTTATAGGCTTACAGTAGAAGACTTCCACGAACTACTAAGTTTAGAACTTGAGAAGGATGCTGATGACTTAGAATCTCTTAACTTTAAGCTACAATTCAAAGGTCAAATAAGAGAGTTCTTTCCGAGGAACAAAGATCAAGAAGAAGGTGTTTTTGGCATCATCTGTTCCAGGGGGAGATTGTTGGGATTGAACCTTTGGAAAGGAACAGATGATACAAAGTCAAAATACACTATCCGAGCTTTGGTCCTCTATCAGAGGTTTCTATCCACTGATAGGCTTTTACTGCTTTCAATAAAGAACACTGTTACCTATCCTCTGACAGAAGAAACTCCCAACTGCTGATAGAAGAATACAAGATCAGAGGTTGGCCAGCAGTGTTTAGTCTAGTCTTAGTTAAAACAATGTAACAGTGCTATGCACTGATAGCTTTAGTCTAGCAGTGCTTATAGTTAGTTATGTTTGTTAGCTGTCACTATCAACCATGACGTCATTGTAAGACGATCAGTGGTTAGATAGTTAGTATAAATAGGCGCTCATTGTAAAAGTTTTACTCGTCTTCTTAAAAAGAACAATTTCGCATATCTTCTTCATTTCTTACTATCAACCGATCGTTATTGGGCTAAGGAGGAGTTTGTGAATCACTTGCAATACTTTAATTACTTAAAAGCAAGATGGTGATGAAAACAAATGACAAATTGATTGTTGTAAAAGTTTTCCATTAATCCGCTGCACTTAGTCTCTGTTTTCAATCATTTTTCCATTATTTGAAACAAAAACAGCAATATATTCAAACTTAGATCCTGACAAGGGTAAATAAAGCAATTAACAATAATAATAAAAATACATTAAAATCAATATAAAATAAAAAGCAAAATTACTATTAAAGTGGTTTCTTAAAAATAAAGTTACCATTAGACTGGGTGGTGTGGTATAAAGCCGGCTTTATAATGCCATGGCAGCGTCACGTAGGATCCATGTCACATGGGGGGCTTTAAAGCTCTTCCCCTTTACTTGTATGCAATGGTTTAAAGCCCCTATCATGATTACCCAATTATTATTATTTTTTAATTTATATACTTTTTATTTAAAACAAAATTAAAAAATATAACAAACGTAATTTAAATAAAATTAATTAAAAATTACAACCTACTTAAAATTTTACTGAAAAAGTTAATGCTTGCTTTAAAAAATTACATGCTTAATTTAAAAAAGAAACCAACAAACTTACTTTAAAAAAATAAAAACCTGCTAAAAACTAAACGTGCATTTACCCCTTTTTTATTAAAACTACATATATTTTGCTCGGATTTTTGCCTTAAATGCTTCTAAAATGGTTCGATCCTCCTCCGGTAGGTGGGCAAAATCATTATTAAGAAACCTCATATCTTTCTATTTGTTTCTCCAATTTCAATTCATGTTCCTTTTCCTTGATCGAGAAAAGCTGATTGAGTCTATCATCGAACTTGTCCAACCTTGATGGGCCATCTGATGGCGTTGTCGAGTAGGTGTCTTGCTCGTGATGTTTCCTTACTTCTATCCCTACCCTTTGGTCATGGCAGCTCTTGTGGTCCTCAAAATTCAATTCATCCAACTTGTCGTTTAATTTAATAGTAGTACAAGCATCAGACTCAGATAGTTCACTAGGCGTTGTTGATTTGGACCGTTTTGACCTATGGTCGTTGGGTCAAATGGTGGTACAAGATGCCACTTTGTAGATTTGCGGAAAAGCTCCCAAGAAGGTATTATCGTAAACGCATACCCATGATACAATCTATATTCGGTGTGGGCGGCAGTCATGATGTCCACGTCGTTTGAACCGCTTCTTCTTGTGTGATTGTTGGCGTGGCTATTTTATATGTTGTTGAAGTTGCTAATCTTGGTGCGCATTGCGGTCCACTTGCCCGAAAACGAATCGGCCGTTCGATATTCACCGCGAGTCATTGTGTTGAAAAATTTCTCACATACATGCATCCAAAAGATGGCTATATCTTGGTCGGTGGCTATAACATGAAAAAATTATTGAAATTAGAAAAAAATAAAAAATGTATATATAAAATGTTAAAGGAGAAAAATATGTACACATAATCGGATCCTCTGACATGTCGAGCCATGTTTGTGCTAATGCTAGTTCTTCGGTAGGCGTCCACCTCTTGATCATTTTGGGAGAACGTTTGACATTCTCGATCTTCTTACGGTGCCTTCTTACGCGTCCACCTCTTGAGGAAGTGGGTTGGGTTTCAGGTATGTTTTGGGTTTGGGATATGGGTCGTTGGGTTTGCGATATGTTTTGGGTTTGTGGAAAAAATGATGGTGGTTGATTTGGTGCGGTATAGTATCCAGAAAAAACCAGGAAGCGGTGGTGGCATTCTCGAATGAGGGGAGGTTGGGGTGGTAGGTCGCATTGGATAATACCCAATCTCACCGTCCGCGGGTCTCTTTAGTACCGTTCTTCTTGCTCGTTGTTTGCAAACCGGATTGTTGGGGTCTCATGCGTTTTGTTTGTTAGGAAACATTGTGTGAAATGGATAGTTTGTATAAAAATTGTAGAGAAAAAGATGGTAGAAATGGTATAGTTTTGTTAAAAATATGTATAGCGTTAAAATTAAAAGTTTAAAGTTTTTTTTTAATTTAGAGTCGTTACCAGCAGATAGAATTTGAAAGGGACCCACAAAAGAGCCATTAGCACTCGTTATTATGTAAATGTGCTTAGGAAGTGGGGTGTGGGGCGTTATGTGACGCCATTGGGGTGAAGTGGCAAAGACAGTAAGCCATATCATATAGCCTTAAACTGGTTTCTAACTAATATAGAGATAATTATATCTCAGCTTTAATATAATATATAATTATAAAAAAATGACACTATACACACATCATCTAGCAGGGGCGGATCTACTTTAGGGAGGGGTAGCACCCGCTACCCCTCAACTTTTACGACGAAGTCTAATTTTTTTATTATTTTTACGTTTTTTGTATTTCGTTACCCTTAAAAATGTTTATGTTGCCTCTGAACTTTGGTTTGTTTGCGATAAGTTAAAGAGAGAAGAGAGATGAGATTTTAGGTGTTGCCGGAGTTGAAGGGTTTACCGGAATTGCATGTTGCTATTTAGTTGGAGTGAAGAGGGAGATGAGATGAGGGAGACCAATGAAAAGAGAACATAATAAAGAATAAGTGTATAGACTTATTACTAGTGAGTAGTCCTCTAGATTATTTACCTTTTGGCAGAAAAAGAGCACGATTTGTTTTGACTTTTGTGTAAAGAATTACTCTCCCAATTTTCTTGATCAGAGAATTACTTTATTACTCTTTCATGATTTTTTTTTTGGTTTTATACTTCTCTACCTTTAGATTTCTTTATTTATTTAAGTTCTTTCTAGTCGTTTCTCTTAAACTCTTAATACATTGAGCATTCCTCACATGAGCTTAGCAAATCGAATTTTTATAATAATTCATTTCTTTAAGGTTGTTTCGCCAATAAGCTGGTGGTGGAGTGGTAAGGGAAAGACTTGGTGTTTCAAGTGATCCGGGTTTGATTTCTGCTCCTACCATTTAGTTTCTGCAGCAGCTGGTGATGATGGAAGACTAGGCGAGTAGGCGGCGATCACAAGTTCGATCCTTGAACTGAGCGGGTTTTACCTCACCGCATTGTCGTGCTTTCGAGCGAGTGTTCACAGACTTCGGCTGTAAAGGTTTTCCCTGGTTCGGAGACGAGTGTATTCTGATGTAGTGATTTTCGCAAGTAGCTCATTTTATTTTATCTTTTTATTATGTTACCAGACTCAACCTAAACCGATATTTTTTAATATTTAACTTTAGACAACCAACCTAAAAAATTGTTTTTACATTGTATAAAAGTACGGTAAAAAAAATTTAAACGTTGCCCCTTAATATTTTATCTAGATGCCACTGTCATCTAGTCCACCGATATTTATATAATATAAAAACTTAAAAAATGAGGCTATACACATATCATGTAGTTCCCCAATTAACACCTTGTATTAATTTGATTGACTTTCAAGGTTAAACGATTATGGTAGAGTTTAGACATGGTTAAACGCCTGTAAAGAAGGATTTGTGCATGATTGAACGCTTGTATAGAATGTCTTAGGCCACCCGGGGTGGTCACCATTTTGTGCGTCATAAACAACTTTCACGCGTGAACGTTTCCAACACACCACCGCCGGTCCCGAGTTTAATGTGTGGAAGAATAATCGCGTCATAAATTTGACGCGTTGAACAATTCAAAATTCGAACGTTGGATGATATATGACCGTTATTTTAATAAAAAAACCTAAAACAATCTATATATACTTTACAATTTTTAACAATTTCACCCACACCAAAACACAAACAAATATCACACATTTTATACAATTTTTATACCATTTCACAAATGGATTTACCTACGGATTCGACGTTTCCGATGGACAGCGATAACGATAGCCAATCGTCTTCCGACAATGAGACGCTTAAATTTTTTGTGTCGGTGTATAACGATCTTGAAGGAAGTGCGAACCGCCCAAAGAAGAAAATGGTGGATCGTGATCGGGTGCATGCCATAGAAGTTTTAATGAATGATTATTTTGTGGAGAATCCGGTCTACAATGCCGAAACGTTTAGAGATCGGTTTCGTGTACCAAAAGAATTATTTTTAAAGATGGTTGGAGACATCGAAGCAAATGAAGAATGGTTTCAAGAAAGATACGACGCGAAGGGCAAACCAAGTTTCACACCGATACAAAAATGCACGTCCGCCATTCGCCAACTAGCAACAGGTAACATCCTGATCAGTTTGATGAATACCTAGCTATGTCGGACAGAACTTCGCGTGAATGTCTGCAATTTTTATTGTAAGGTTGTCATTAAATTGTATGGTAAAGAGTTTTCACGTAAACCGACGAGACACGACATCTCACGTATTTACGCCGCACATGAGGCTAGATGGCATTTTCCTGGTATGCTCGGTTGTCACACCCCAATTTCCACGTGTATCCCGGTGGGAGTATTGTGACACAAGTTGATATCATCATTACCAATCAATACAAAGTAACACAGCGGAAGTCTGGATAATTAACTATTACAAACGTTTTGATCAAAGTTCAAATAATAATTACAACGCTTGTAAATAGATCACAGGCGGATCGACTATTTAACAAAAGAAGTTTGACAGACTAAGGCCTTCTAAGCAAGGAGTTGCAAATTCCTCTTAAGCTTCGCCGAGCACTTCCAACCTAATTAAGTATACTTGTCACCTGCGCTTAGTCTTTTGAAAATACGTCAGATAAACTGGTAAATACAATTAACTGGCTCGTTTTGAAAATATTTTAAAATCATTTTATGTACACATTGGTACTTTTGTTTAATAAATAACTTGGGATAAATTATTTCTCATGTTATCAGTTTTACATGCTAATAATACATTTAGGGCCCGAAACTATGTCGAGATCATGATTAACCGACACGCCACTTTAATGCCTTTAATAGGTACACCCATAATGGGTTATGATTTATTTTAACATCTGTCGGGTGTATGCCTACACCCCATGCTTAAGTCGTGGCTATTTACAAATAAATGAGCCGTGGATATCCAAGACATGGTCGTATTAACCCCTAATGTTTAATATTAAGCAATACGAATTAAAATGGATTATTTGAATTCCCGACTCATTGGTCTTTGATCCCATATCCAACCATGTGGTATTATTATTCCGTATCCCAAGCCCGTATAGGGAAAATAAGTTAAAAGTATTTACCTGGCTAGTAAGTATCTTTAAATTAAGAAAATAAGCAAAGCACAGCCGTATTCAAAATAACTAGCTCGGGAACAATCTATTGGAAGTCTCTAGTCTGGAATGGATAGTATTATTAACCGATTAGATAACTAGCGGGTCTTTATTTAGTCATTGACTTAGACCAGCTAACTTAAATTAACGATAATGGCACGATACGCTCGATTAAGCGATGACCGAATTAGAATGTAATTTGAACCCGTTTCGGTTAAATTACGTAAACTAGTCAAGTAGGCTTAACCATACGCATATAAGCGGATCCGGGTAACCGGATGAGTAATATACAAGTTCCATATGCCACTATGTTTAAAATATGTTATAGTATCAGTAAGTTATTAACTTGTATGCCCTTGATAATTTCAAAATCGGATTATGCCTCAAAAGGGCGTTTTTGTCATTTTATGACTTATAAAATGAGCTTGCAAGTAAAATGATGTTTTGCTCATAAACATTCTGGAAAATAATTAAATTATGATGTTATATCAGTAGGATATAAATTATATATGTGGTTTATGATTTGGGACAAAACTATGCCTCGTAAGGGCATTTTGGTCATTTCACACATAAATTTGATATTATATTTGGGATTCTGAGTTTAGGACTTGTAATTACTGTAAAAGTATTAAAAATAAGTTTAGAAATCAGTAGGTAACAAGTCATGATTCATGGATATGGTTTTAAACCAAACTATGCGTCGAGAAGGCGTAAAAGTCGCTAAATGCCGATTAATTCGATGTTTTAACGAAATCTGAGGTTATGATTAGTTTTGTATAACCAAAATAAGTATTTAACATACTATATCAGTAGATAAAAGATTTGGTAATGAAAAAAGTTTAGTTAAAGCCATTTTATGCAGAAAAAGGGTAATTTAGTCATTAATCGCCATTATGCGAAATTTGGGCATAAACTCAGTTGTAATCAGACATGACTTCCCAAAAAATTCTAATTATGATATTACATCAGTAGGTGAAGTGTTTTGTTGAAGAAATTAGATTTAAAACCATTTTAGGTGCCGAAAGGGCATCATGGTCCTTTAAAAGATGATTTGCGATCCTTCAACAAAACTCAGTTTATGATCAGATTTAAGACATCAAAATAAGTTGAATAATTTCTCATATCAGTTTACAAGTCATATGTATGCTCTTTTATATTTAAAACCTTATTTTTATACAAGAAGGGCATTTTAGCAAAATTTGGCATATTTAACGGAAACTTGTGTATCGACTCGATTACTACATGACCATGTAATATAACTCCAGAGGGTTATACTATAACACAATATGGTCATGATACAACTTAGAAACAGAATCTAAGGTTGCTAAATCGGGTCATAACTGAAAGTCAATGCAGAAGTCAAGTTGCGCGTCTTTCGGTTGCGAACCGATCTTAGACCTGGAATTGACGGGCCGAACATGTTCACACATGTTCTTATAATTAGTACCAAGTTATTAAAGTGGAAAAACACATTTTATAACACCTACAATACTAGATATGAATTTATTTGCAAAACTGACCCGTTGACTTTTATTGAATATAATTTTGACCCGTCAATTGACCAAGCAAACGTGGTAATCAGGAGGTGCCCTTTTAAGGGATTAAGGCCTACCTAATTACGATCACTTAGCCGCGTTCGTAACGAATAATGGCTGGACCGTAATGGTCTTGGTCTTGGTCAAAGGTCAAAGCGTTATTACGACAACGCTTTGACTTTTAGCTTAAAGCTTACAAAAATGAAAAGAAAGGGTTGGGGCACTTACAAGTGAACCAAGGATGACTAAGAAACTTAGAGGAAGCTCCCAATTGCCTCAGGAACTTGCCAAGAGTAAGAGAGGATGAGATTTGTGAATGAGCAAGTTTGAAGCTCGCCCATGGTTGTTATTTATAGCAATGGAGGATGCATAGGATCAAGACAGGTGTTGGGGGCTGATCCTAGATGAAAACAAGTGTTTTTAGTCGTGGCACAAGCAGCTCAAAGGGTGGCAATTGCGAGAGAGGTGGAAGGGCAGCAAGCTACCAAGGAATCTGCCACTGGCAGTCCCTTACGGACCGTAAGGGTAATGGCTTATGGTCCGTAAGCTATTTAGCGCGCCCCTGGTTTTGAATGGTTACGGACCGTAACCATAAGCTGTTGCGGTCCGTAACCGACTTTGTGATACAAAGGTCTTTTTATCCATACGGTCCGTAAGCATAAGGGCTTACGGTCCGTAAGGGACCATCAGAGAACAAAGTTTTGCAATTTTGACAAGATTGGTCCCTCAACTTTTGTTTGCTCGTTCAGCGGTTATAAAAATAACATGACGGCAACTTTAGTCCTTCTCGGCCACACGTGGCATTCGAGGATTAACGGGACACATGTTGGAATTTTATTTGACAGCAATTTTCGAGGTGTTACATCGGTAGCATCGATTGTACACATATCGAGTGGATAAATTGTCCAAGAGAGTTGCGAGGGGCATATGTAAGGGGTGACGTCAAAAGACCAACCATCATACTCGAAGTGGTGGCTTCAAATGATTTATGGTTATGACATTCATATTTTGGTGTTCCATGTTCAAACAAGGACATCAATGTTTTGCACACGTCACCATTGTTCCAAACCGTAACGGATGGTACCGCACCCTTCTGTCCATTCTATGTTAATGGACGATATTACAGACGAGGCTTTCTTCTTGTGGATGGTATTTACCCAACATGGCCCGTCTTTGTGAAAGCTCCTTCCTTTCCTGTCGAGGCTAAAGAAAAAGTGTTCAAAAAGTTGTAAGAATTGGCAAGAAAAGATGTTGAGAGGGCTTTTGGTGTTTTAAAGGGTAGATGGGGCATTCTAAGCCGACCAGTTCGTCCGATGAATAAGAAATCAATACATAGCATAGTGCATGTATCATATTGCACAATATGTTAATAAAAGAAGACGGACGTGCAATATCTCCAAATTGGGTGCCAGATATCCTACTCAAGTTCACGTTCCCGAAAATATCCAACAACAGTTACGTGATGAAGACACTCACTTTCGGTTGAGATACGATTTAATCGAACTAGTAAGTTCTTTAGGTTTGGAATTTCCTAATTCGGACGAGGAGTAGAGATTCTTTATGTAATTTTTTTAATTGTAGTCTAAAATATTTGAACTAGTATGTTTTAATTTAAATGAAATTTATAATTTATAATTTTAGTGTTTTATTGTTAATTTATAATTTAAAAAATAAAAAATAAAAAAGGTGGTGAGTGATGGAATTCCATCACAAGTGATGACCATTTCCACTAAAAAACTTGTGAGTGATGAAATAATGGTTGATGACATGGTAAAACTTGATTGGATGTTGTTAGTGATGGAATTTTTATAAGTGACAACCACCCCTACCCCCTTTATGTAGGGTTAGGGTTTAGGCACGGTTAAACGACAGTAAAGAAAAAATCAGCATAGTTAAACATTCGTATACTTGATGAAATAATGATGTAACGAGAGAAGAAGATGTATATTCCTGTAATAGATAAATTCTTTTAAGAATGTATATCCAACAATGACTTATCTGTAATACATTAAACTTGATTAGAAATTACATCGAAATAGAATGTAAACAGGCAACATGCTACGCCGCTACCCCTTTTTGAATAGCAAAACCAAGTCTTATAAAAACTACATTCGTAGATCTCGGGGTTATCACATCACTATGCATGACCCTTTGGACTCGACTAAGCAGGTCCACAGTCTCTAACGCAAGGAGTTTCAATTTGAATTATCTGAGTAAATAATAACGGTCCCAATAATAGGATAAGGCTTGGTGATGATAAATAGTAATGATATGACTAATAATTGATTGTACATGTATTGGGTCATAGTTGTGAGCATATATTTATACGATATCTGGGTCAGATCTCATTGACCTACATGTCCTACACTTAAAAAATTCTTTTAGTGGTAATCAATAATGAAATAATAATTGGTTGGGTTATCTGCTAAGTTTAGCATGTTCATAATATGGCTTCATTGGTTGGAAGCTTAAAATGATACCTATAAGAAATGTCATATTTTAGCTGTGGGGTTTAGTACCGATCGAAAGAAAGGTGATGAGACGAGTTAGGGATGAGTGTAGATAATTATTTAATCAGAGTCAAGGGGTCCATGATTACTCGTTACATGTACTCGTAGAATTCTGATATATTGTTAGTTTGCTAAAAGTTATCGGTTGAAAATTTTAAATACATTTTCTAGTATGTTTACTTTTATACAGGGGCGGACTTGTAGACTAACGAGCCGTAGCACGGGCTACGGCTCAACTTTTCACCGGTAGTGTAAAAATTTTTTTTCGGTTTTTATACAAAGGACACCCTTAAAAAATTGTTTACAAACCAAAAAAAGCCCAAATCAGATTCTTTATAAACAAAATATACAAACCAAATAAGGAGCCCAATTACAAACTAGATAACAACCCAAAATCCCAAACCTGTGAAAATTAGAATGGGCGGCAGTTTATTGAATACCAAACGTCGACCATTATCAGTTCCAATATTGTCGTTGCTGCGTTGCCTGCTGCTGCGTTGCTGTCTGCTGCGTTGCATGCTGTCTGCTGCTGCGTTGCCTGCTGAACTGGCTGAAGTGCTGAACTGATAACAATCAGTCATCGAATAGGCTGAACCGAACTCAGAAGTCGCTGATCAGAACAACATATAACAATCAGTCATCGAATTGCCTGCGAACTGTTCTGATTGGGTGTTGTGAGTATTCGTTCTTTTCTTCGTACAATGAATAGTACTTGAATTGTTTAATTAGTTGTAGTCTTGATTAGTTGTATAATATTCGTTGTTAAACTAGAGATTCTTGTTATTGGAAATTTTGTATGTTTTTATTTCTCTAATGTTCGTTGTTAAACTAGGGATTGTTGTTAAATCTTGGATTATTTGAAGTGATGACGAAACCACAATCTAAAAAACAAATGGGAACTTCTTCAAAAGAAAACACGAAGAAATTAGTGATAATCGGGTTGGTAATGATGATACAATTCCGAATGAAACACCTCTCCGAACGTTGATAATGATAATATCCAAGCAAATGATTCCGTTGATGCAAGTCCGAATGTTGATAACGATAATCCAAGAACTTCAATTCCAACAACACGGGGTATTATTGATTTGAATGATCTTCCTTCGGATCCATATGATAGGCCACCTATTGCTAGTTATCACCCAAATCAAATAGATGACATAAGAAGGGCATATCTTGTTAAAGGGGCTTGTCAACCGCGTAGTCATAAGTTTCCGTATAGAGACTTTTACGGAAAAAAAGATGTTTTGTTGTTAGTTGGTTTACTAACTGTAGTTGGTTAGAGTATAGCATCAAAGCAGATAAAGTATATTGTTTGTATTGTTACTTGTTTAAAGAAGAAGTTTGGTAATCAAGGCGGAAGAGATACATGGTCCTCTAGTTCTAAAGGCTTTTGTGATTGGAGTAAAAAGGGTTCATTAAAGGAACATGTGGGCAATGTTGATAGTCATCATTCAAAGACGGCACAAAAATGTCACAATCTCATGAACCAAAAGCAACATATGGACGAGAATGCAAAGAAGTTGACTAAAGAAGAAATGACTGCAAATTATTATCGATTACTTGGTTCTGTTATGAGTGCTAGATTTTGTTTAGAAAACTCTTTATCATTCTGTGGCCATGATGAATCGGAAGAATCTAATTCTCAATGTATTTTTCTTTCGATGTTGAACTTAGTTAGTACTAACCACCCGGAAATTGGTAAGTATACGTTAGGGAATGCAAAAAAGAACAACAAGTCGACATCGCCAAAGATACAAAAGGAGATTATTGAGTGCTTTTCAAAGGAAGTGACAAAAAGCATTTGTGCAGAAATTGTAGATGATGTGTTTGGGTTGTTGGTGGATGAATCTAGTGATGTATCCTTAAAGGAACAAATGGTTGTAGTAGTTAGATTTGTTGATAAACTTGGGGCTGTTATAGAGAGTTTTATCGGAATTGTTCATGTGAGAGACACGGCCTCTTCAACTCTTAAAGAAGCCATTGATGAGTTACTAGCAAGCAACCAGTTGAGATACAGCAAGTAAGTAATAAAATTCATAGTTTATTTATAATCTTATAATTTATTAATAATCATTATTTTTAATTTTTTAACTTATATTGTTTTAGGTGAGAGGCCAAGGTTATGATGGTGCAAGCAACATGCGGGGGGAATTTAATGGATTAAAGGCGTTGATTTTGAAAGATAACCCGTCGGCACATTACATCCTTTGTTTCGCTCATCAACTTCAGTTGGTTATTGTCGCTGTTGCAAAAAAACATACCGGTGTCAAAACTTTCTATGAATTCCTTTCCA
Source organism: Scalesia atractyloides (assembly GCA_947069175.1). Lineage (NCBI taxonomy): Eukaryota > Viridiplantae > Streptophyta > Magnoliopsida > Asterales > Asteraceae > Scalesia > Scalesia atractyloides. Next base: position 54,760,424 of record CAMTDV010000019.1, read on the forward strand.
TGGTTGTCACTATGGTTTCAGCTTCTTGCAAGCGAAAAGATATGTTAAGGGAGGAAAAAAGGCGAGAGTGGAAAAAGAAATACTTGAAGGTGAAATTAAAACGGGTAAAGGACTAAACCAAGAGGTTTCCCTAGCACGAGCCGGTGATACACGATGGGGTTCGCATCATAGAACCATTATCAGTTTGCTTAGGTTATTTACCGAAGTTGTTACCGTACTTCAATATGTGAAAGAAGATGGAGATTGCAGTCAACAACGAACAAATGCAAAAGGTATTGTATCGTATTTTAAAACACTCGAGTTTGTTTTTTATTTGCATTTGATGGGCGATATATTAAGTTACACAAATGCGCTTTCAAAACACCTTCAACAAAAAGGTAAAGATTTATTAGAAGCGGCGAACTTGATAAATGGAACAAAGCGAACATTAAATGCTTTAAGACAAGATGGATTTGAGCCGATGTTGGAAAAAGTGTCTCTTTTTTGTAAAAAATACAATATAACAATGTTGGACATGATGGCAAGTTATGGTAATTCAATAAACCGAAAGAATGTCATTACAAATCGACATCATTTTGAAGTTGACATATTTAATGAGGTTTTGTACATGCAAATTCAAGAATTCGGAAATCGATTTAGTGAGGTAACAACTACTTTTATAAAGAATATGTCGGGTTTAAATCCTTGTAACGGGTTTTCTAAGTTTGACCCATCGAAGATAGTGGCGTTTGCTGAGATGTACCCCGATGATTTTACTACACAAGAACTAGGGACTCTTTTGGGTGATATTGAATCATTTCGTCATACTATAAGCGATGATGATAATTTTGCAAACTTGAAAGGCGTAAGTGATCTTGCGCGTGTTATGGTTGAAACGGGAACACATAGCTCTTGTCCTTTAGTTTATCGGGCCGTGAAGCTAGCTTTGCTTTTACGGGTTGCAACCGCAACCGTTGAAAGATGTTTTTCGAAATTGAAGCTTATCAAGAGGGATTTACGCAATCGAATGGGCCCAGAATTTTTGAACAATGCTATGGTTTGTGCGTTCGAGAAGGATTGTTTACAAAAGTAAAAGACGACGATGTGATGGAACGATTTCAAGCTATGAAGAAAAGAAGAGGACATATCTATTAGGTATTTGTTTTACTTTATTTACTTATTGTCGTTTTTTTTAATATTGTATGATTGCACAGTAAAAAAATTTTTTGGAACACCCCTGAGTTAATGTTCTGGTTCCGCCACTGCTTTTATATATATTTATTACCAAGAAAAGTATAACATATAGAAAGTTAGTAGGTTACTCTGTTACCTAAAGATAAAAGAAAAAAAAAACTACTATAAGTCATTTATATGTACGGCTCCATAAAATGGAAGGTTATGATATACTAGAAAGTTTATTTAGGTAGAAAGTTTCAAGAAGTAATTTTAAGGGGGTGGGGGCGCTCTGTGGTGGTTTTCTGACCACGCGTGGAATACCGCCGCCACCATTGGTAACCACGCGTTGTAGCCATGACGCGTGAAGAAGGAATGTGAACGTTGGTTTGGTTACCATTGGAAGGGACCGTTGCATTTTAAAATTTAAAAAAAATACTTAAACACGTTATATGAGCCATCCATTTTAACCTTTTAAACCCACGAAAAAAATACCATCTCTACACTCTACATATTTCATCCACACAAATACATAAATGGAGTTTCCAACTGATTCGTTTCCGCTAGACACCGATAGCTCTTCGTCTTCCGACGATAACACGCTTGATTTTTTCGAGATGGCATATAACGAACTTGAAGGTTTGAGCCGACCAAAGAAGAAAATGGTATATCATGATCGTATACATGCCAACGAAGTGTTAATGAATGATTATTTTGTGGAGAATCTGGCCTACAATGCCGAACGTTTAGGAATCGGTTTCGTTTACCAAAAGATTTATTTTTAAAGATTGTAGTAGACGTTGAAGCAAGCGAAAAATGGTTTCAAGAAGGTTACTACGGGAGGGGAAAACGAAGTTTTACGCCGATACAAAAATGCACATCCGCCATTTGCCAACTAGCGACAGGTAACCCTCCCGATCACTTTGATGAATACTTAGCTATGTCGGGGTGCTCCACTTTCCATCACTCACCACACACAATAGTCAAATGGTTGGATAACCATCTATTAATTAATCAAATGCTTGGATTAAATGGGTAAAATTGAACAAGAATTAGAGGCGCGTGAGTTTGTGTTTGGGTATTCTAGTCTATCCAAGTCAATAGTTTCCCTCTCCTCCAATTCATCCCCCCCCCCCCCCGTTTAAAACGTTAATAATTTTTTCATACGACATTATTTTTTATAAAAATTACACCATAAAAACGACTGTTTTTATCTTGAAAACGAGTATACTATTGCTATACTTTTGAAAAAAAAATCGAAAACCTAGATGCGTAAAACGCAATGGACAAAAACACAAAAAATGTATTTTTTTTTCTTCTAAAATGCAATGGACAAAAAAACACAAAAAATGTGTTTTTCCTAAACGCAATGTACTTAAAACAAAATAATGTGTTTTTCCTAAAACACAATGGACTAAAAACACATAAAAATGTGTTTCACCTAAAACACAATGCACTAAAAACACATAAAAATGTGTTTCCTAAAATGCAATGTACCAAAAAACACATAAAAATGTGTTTTTTTCCTAAAAGTAACGGACTAAAAACAAAAAATATATGTTTTTCATAAAACACATAAAAATTTGGACTAAAAATACAAAAAAATGTGTCTTTCAAAATTTCTTTTGTAAAACGTAATGGACAAAAAATACAAAAAATACGTTTTTTTTTATTCTGTTTTATTAAAGATTTTTGAAAACACCGACTAAAACCAAAACTAGAAAACACCATCATATCCAAAATTCAACAAATCATAAAACGCAATGAAGCCGATCAAGTATATATCTATCATTTACATTGTTAAAAAAAAGAAAAAAAAAGAGAACAATTAAGAAAGAAATACATTAAACAAAACATTGAGCACAAACTGAAGATAATTTACTAACTTTTAATATGACATATATTCCATAAAACGCAATGAGATAATAGCAAATGATATAATAAACCTTTAATAATATTTTGTAAAACGTAGCGGAAGCCAAAACACTTTATTCTTTCACCTTACTTCATACTAACCTTGGGGGTGTTTGGGATTGCTTTTTAACTTATGACTTATTAAATTTTATAAGTTATAATCACAAATCCTAATTTCTCGTTTTCTCCTTTTCAAACCATAAAAACTCCTTCTCAACGCATTATCCAAACACTATTAAAATGATGTATTAACTTTTATAAGTCAATAAGTTAAAAGTAGCTCCAAAATAAGCTAACCCAAACATCCTCCTTCTTTTGTCTCTTACTAATCTGCACGTTCCATTCAGCCACCATGTACTGTGTATTAATTCCTCCAATAAACACAACAGTATCCCAAAATTAGAACCATAGTTGTCAACCAACACGGTGGATAGACGGAGTTGGTGGTGGTTACGGTCGTCGGAACTGAAGATTCACCTCGGGTCGCCAGAACTGAAGAAGATGGAAGAGGGGGTTGGGTTGACGGCTGTGGTGGTGGTTGACGGTGAATGGTGGTGGTGGTTGTGGTGTGGGGTGGGGTGGGGTGGGGTGGGATGAACCATAAGAATATGCTTGGTTTTTTTAGATTTAGGTTAAATGAGAATAATTTGTTTTTGACTAAAATGTCCTTCCTTGTGATATTTGTTCTTTGTCACATGTACTACTGTCATTGCTTCCAATCATTCCTACCCAAACCCAACTGCTTCCTATCCTTCCTACCCAAACCCAACTTTCTGTTTGATCCTCTCCCTATAAATGGATACGTATATTTGTGAGTTTAGATGATACAAACCCGATTCCTATACGGGTGGGTATTAGGGCCATAATTATTAATGGGTCAAAGCAGTTATTGAAAAGAGAAACTGATTGGTAAATGGGAGCTGAAGTTTAGGGGCAGATTTTATTACTATTATTGCTTATTTATATCTTTGTTCTAGTTTTTGGGATGATGTCGATGATTATTATCAAATTTGGGTATCTATATCTTTGTTCTTGGAGATTAACCCATCTCGAATTGGGTCTTTTATCATGTAGTATTTCAGTTTACACTAATAAAATCTACCAGTTAGTTTTGTTTGATTTTGAGTTCTATCATTTGGTTCCATTGCAGGGAACTCGAAGATGGAGCAGACCCGGAAGCTTGAGTCTTAATTTGATAGTATACATGTTTGAATGGTGACAGTTCCTCTCTCGTTTGTTATGATGGAGAGGTTAGTCTATGTAGAAAATGGAACACAATCCAATTTCTTTTAATAATGAGATGATATGAATGCTGAATCAGTGAGTATAATACAAACTTCAACCAAAACAATACTAAATCCTACATGGAACTTCTCATAACCGCCTGATAATGCCTCTAATCCTTTGGCAAGAATACTTATATATAGGAAGTACCAGCGGCGTATCCACCATATTCTCGTCAAATTTTCATTGGTTTTATCAGTAAGTTATGATTAGTCCTATGTGACTCTAAAACATAAATAATCACACAACCAAAGCTTGAGTCTTAATTTGATAGTATACATGTTTGAATGGTGACAGTTCCTCTCTCGTTTGTTATGATGGAGAGGTTAGTCTATGTAGAAAATGGAACACAATCCAATTTCTTTAAATAATGAGATGATATGAATGCTGAATCAGTGAGTATAATACAAACTTCAACCAAAACAATACTAAATCCTACATGGAACTTCTCATAACCGCCTGATAATGCCTCTGATCCTTTGGCAAGAATACTTATATATAGGAAGTACCAGCGGCGTATCCACCATATTCTCGTCAAATTTTCATTGGTTTTATCAGTAAGTTATGATTAGTCCTATGTGACTCTAAAACATAAATAATCACACAACCAAAGCTTGAGTCTTAATTTGATAGTATACATGTTTGAATGGTGACAGTTCCTCTCTCGTTTGTTATGATGGAGAGGTTAGTCTATGTAGAAAATGGAACACAATCCAATTTCTTTAAATAATGAGATGATATGAATGCTGAATCAGTGAGTATAATACAAACTTCAACCAAAACATACTAAATCCTACATGGAACCTCTCATAACCGCCTGATAATGCCTCTGATCCTTTGACAAGAATACTTATATATAGGAAGTACCAGCGGCGTATCCACCATATTCTTGTCAAATTTTCATTAACTTTATCCGCAGGTTATGATTAGTTCTATGTGATTTTAAAACATAAACAAACTGAAATAGTAATTCGCATTAATATCCTTGGATAAGATTCCCATTTATAACTGGGATACGGGAAAATTGAGATAACATAAAGAAAAACATAAAAACTAAGCGGTTGGAGTTGAATCTTGATTTTCGGTGAAGGGGACTAGTTGGGTGGTTTCGTTTGGGCCGTCATTATCTTCGACAGGATTGGCGTTGATGTTGAAAACTCTTCCTCTTGCTGGTGGCCTAGTGATTGGGTTTTCTTGATTTACTTGGTTAACTGGGTTTGATTGAGCTTGAGCGTTTATGATGTTAACCAATCGAGGGCACGTGTTTCTAAAGTGGGTAGGGTCGCCACAATTAAAACAAGCTCGAACATAAGGTAATGTGGGGTATTGAGGTTGTTGATAGGTTTGGATCATGTTTTGAGGAGGGGGTGAGATTTGGTTTTGAGGGGTGCGGCAAACCTTGCTCAAATGACCATAGCGTCCATAATTCGCACATAATCGACAAGGTAAGGTAGGGGGATGGTGATAAAAACAGGTGTTACATTGAGGGTGAGGTCCAAGGTATGGTTTCTTATTTGGGTAAGTTGGGTTGGGTGGTACTTGAGTGATTGGGATAGCTTGGATGGGTATGGCTTGTGAAATCGATTGATTACGTTGTGTGACAGCGAAAAGTTGCCCATCTCGTTTTCTCTTAAAAGTGGGTTGAGAAGGGGATTCGGTTTGGGTGGAGTTTGAAGTTTCAGTTGATGTCTTATCCTTCTTCTTCTCCTCCTTGAAGTCGTTGTTCAGGATTCGGTTTTCGGTGAGCTCTGTAGCTAACTCCATTGCTGCTTCCAAAGTTGCAGGCGTGGTACTTATTACAGAGTCTTGAATTTTTGACGGAAGACCTCGAACGTAGTGCTCGATCAAACGGTAGAGGGGAGTGAACAAGTTGGGAACCATTTGATTTAACTCGAGCAATCTTTTGTTGTATGTGGTGTGGTCCCCTTCCTTTTGCTTCAACGAATAGAACTCATCCTCTAATTTCTTGATTTCGCTCCTTGGGCAAAACCGTCTTGTCATGATTTCCCTCAACTCTTCCCAAGTCAAAGTCATAGCATCTTCAACGCCTCGTTTGGCCTTCTCTGTATTCCACCAAGTAAGTGCTATTCCATATAAACGACCGGTAGCATATCGCACTTTGCGATCATCGGGGCAATCGCAATTTAGAAAAGTGTTCTCCATTTCTTCAAACCAATGGAGGAGAGCGGTGACACCTTCAGTCCCTTCGTATTTCGGAGGGTCGCAGGATTTGAAATGCCTGTAGGTGCATTTAGTGGTAATTGGGGGAGGATTGACAACATTTTGATCTTCTTGGTTGACAGGATTAGCGGTAAGGGCTTGTTGGATTTGAACTACAATGTTGGGTATTATGGCAGCCATGCGCTCGTGGGCTTTTCCTGCTCTCATCTTCCTACGGGCGAGGCTAGAAGACATCTACAAGGAATACATATCAAGAGTATGAGTTGGATGTTTTTGGGATCATGGGTCGTATTTAGGAATGAACATTCATAAAATAAATATAGAAAAATAAATCTACTACATCCATAGGATGTCTTGGGCTTTGCTCGTCATTGGGCCTTGCATGCCGCCATACTTCACCTTCGTAATCATGTGGGCCCCCATGAATACCGGGTTTTTCATATGGTTCGCATGTGTTAGCCTGGTTACGTACACTAAACCCAGAGAAAATCGAGAAATATGTAACGTATGATATTCGGAATGTGTCCAGGTATGGACACGGTGACACCTCAAAGTGGGGTTAGTTCGAACGAAGTTTGGTGTGGCATGCTTTGGCCTAATAGGTCCTTCGTACTCTCATCGTTAGTCCCCAGGTAGGCAAACTGGTCCGTTATATTGGATTTATACGAATGCCAACCTAGACAGGACGTTCCGACTACCAGTACTTGTACCCTTCCAGTTACTACATGCCCGTCGCAGAACTTACTTTGATGAGATTTGAAAATTGCGAAAAAATCTTTGAATAACAAAAGTATGAAGATGATTTGAATATATGAACATTGAAATATGTATGATGAATGTGTATGTAAGTATGTATGTTTGACTGTAAGTATAAACAAATATGAAACAAATAAATATCATAAGTTTGCATGTAACCACATGAACAATTAAAATCTAGTCAACTATAGTATAGGCTCTAAGGGTCTAATAACCTATCCTATATCCCTATAGTCATGGCTCTGATACCAATCTGTCACACCCCGACCCGCAGCGGAAAAGGTGATCGGGGCATGATTGGGTTATCATCAAAGCTCATGACATTTATTATAACGTTTCATATTCATTATTACAATTTAAAGGGAAACATACAATCATAATTACATCATGTCCTAAACATCATTCTAAACTTCATTGTTTTCTTCTAAGGCATTTCCTATGTTTTCCTTGCTTCATCCTGTTCACCTGTATCATGTGTAAAAATGGTTTTTGGATCAACAAAAAGTTGGCGAGTGAATCCTATGAAAAACATTTGAACAAGTTTATTTAATTGATTATAAAATAAAGTGCACAACCACATATGAGTAAATATAGATGTAAACTTATTCACAAAACACTTAATCATTAGATAATGCACATACATACAATAATGGATTGTTTTGAGGCACGCGTTGCTCAACTCGTCTCCCACGAGGAACTGATGGGCCTAATGAATGATTTGCATATAACTTGACAATATGAAATACGTAACTACAAACAATATATACAATCTAAGTTTAGATTATAATATGGTATGGCACAAGTTTAAATAAACGAGTTAATTTTTGTGACACACGACACACCCCAAAACGTGTAATTAAAAAGGGGAGTTGTAAGATTCACTCACATTGGGTGCGTTTGGTTGATGATGTTGAATGCGCACGAAGTTTGATTTAACCACGAGTGAAACTAACCTAGATAATAACATAATGGTTCGGTTAATAAGTGGATTTTATTAATCAATTTTTGGTAGGATGATTGGATATATTTTTGTGAGTTTAAGGCTATTTTCTAACCTTAAAAATGTTATTTTTAAGTATTTTTAATTGATTTTTAAATAAAATAATAAATAAAAATAATAAAAATTGTTGACGTTTTTTGACCGTTGACTTGTTGACCGGTCAGACTGTGTAATTGTGTGCGCCGGGTGAGGCTCGAACCCGAGACCTCCCGTTCGCGTGCACGCAGCTCTACCAACTGAGCTACGTGTCTAACCTGAAATATTTCTGTTTTTAATTATATTTATATACTAATTGAATTAAACCGAAAATCATTTATTTCAAAAACAATTTAAATGACTCGCTCGGTGCTCTCCACAGGTCTCGAACCCGGGACCTGTGGTTTGGGTTAACACACAGTCCACCGCTGGACTGTGTGTCTAACTTGGTAAATAATCAGATTTTTATTATACTTATATACAAACTAAATAATTTCATTTCTGTCTTATATAAAAAGTTTGATAATTGTCAGGACCGGTGCGGTAGTCCGGACTCGAACTCGTGACGTGTGATTAAACGTTCACACAGTCCACCACTGGACTGTGTGTCTATCTTGGTTATTATTCCGGTTTTTATTAAACATAACATCTATTGCAGTGAATCCGGTTCGGTTAAAAAAAGGAACATTTTTATTAAGGCGAGTGTGCGTGGGACAAGAATCGAACTCGGGACGTATGCGTGTTTATGTGCACACAGTCCACCGCTGGACTGTGTGTCTAACCCGAGATATATCTTGATTTAAATTAAACTTATAGACAATTGAAACTTCATCTTCTTCGTTGGACTTAACCAGAATCGGTGTCCGGCTGGTTCGACGATTTAATCAAGTTTCTTTAGGGTGTTGTGATTAAGATTAATAAAAAGAATGAGAGATTAAGTGTAAGGTATACCGAACAGGGCTCCTCTGTTTCGCCGGCGAAACTCCGATGTCAGCAGGTTGTTCCGACGACGTGTGTCTTGCGACAGAGAGTCTTCAGCGAGCTTGAGGTGAGTGTGGGTGGCTTCGGTATGAGCTCTGGGTGTTCAGTAAGGCTCAGAGGTGAAAGGCTCGGTTTTCCGGCGAGTTGCAGAAATTCTCCGGCGAGTGAATTTACGTCGGGAAAGAGTGTGATTGTGAGCGAAAAAGCTAACAGAGGTTAGAGGGGGTATTTATAGGGCAGGACATCGACGAATTTAGTCCGTTTTCTGTCTTGATTCGTCGGTCAATAAGTTTTCCGGCGGTTATGACTTGCGTTGCGGGTTCAGACGTCGGTTATAACCGATGTAGTAGTTAAGGCTTCGGTTAAAACAGAAGAAACCGTCCAATCTCGGCGAAATCGTCGGGATTTCCGACGACTGTGATTGGGCGCGTCGGTCTTGAATTCGAGATTCATGTTATGTATTAATTGTTTCCATTAATGAACAAGACACAAGTGGCGGAGTGGTTGAGCGTGTGTGTGTTAAGACTTTGCTGAATTCCCTGGCTGACCCGGGTTCGAAACCCGGCAGCAGCTTTTTATTTTTATTTCCTTATTTTAAATATTGTTTTCAAATATAAATTATATTCCAATATACTTATTAATTATGTATCGTTTAAAATTAATTTGGGCATTAAATACGCAACGAAATTTTTAACTGATTGTTCGGTTAATAAACGGAGCGGGTTTGGTAAATCCGGTTTTTGACGGATGTTACATCACCAAGCAAGCACCTAACGAGCAAATAACGAACAAAACTTTGCTTCCAGGCCAAGTTCGCCCGAAGTTGACAAGACATAACTAAAAGGCAATTTCCCCTAAACTTGACCAAACCAAGGGAAACTAGCCAAGTTCGGCCGAACTTGTGACAAGTTCGCCCGAACTTGTGACAAGTTCTCCCGAACTTGTTCCCTGCCCACTTGTTTCTCCTTCACCTATAAATACCCAGCACCTCCATTCATGCTCTCCTTGCTGCAACTTCGCTCTAGAGCTCCCAAAACCGAATTTCTTTGATTTCCAAGTAAGAATCAACCCGTTTTATGCAAACTACAACGTTTTCTACTATGATTTCACACAAGGTTTACATTCGATTTCATCCAAACCTCTCTGTTTATAAAAATCTTCATCTTTTTCTATAAAACTTCTTGTTTTAGCTTAGATCTACACTTAAATGGGTTTATTGGACATAGCCTTGGCTCTCCAAGCTAGTAATCTTGATGATTTCGACTCACCGAGTGTTAGATCTGAGAAAAACCATTCAAAGCATTGATTTTTACACAAGATACGGACTAGGTGGCATATGTTTCGTTCACTATGATGTGGAACGAGGCGTTGTCAAGCAAGATCTCAGATCCGGAAGCACAAGGACGATGCCGTCACTTTACACGAACTGGACTAACCCGTACGAACCGACAAGACCTCTCCACCCTATGCTTTGCTTAATAGCCCAAGGTTGGAGGGATGGACACTCGATTTCCTTAGCAAACGACGCGAAAACACAAGATTTTTGGACCAAAACAGACAAGTTTGCTCTAAAAAGGTCAAGTTCGCTCGAAGTTGTCACTAGATTGGTGACCAACTTCGCCCGAACTTGTACAATTTCCAAGGAACAGGCAACTTCGCCCGAACTTGTACTGATTCTACGGAATCAAGTCAAGTTCGCCCGAACTTGTACTAAACTTCAGTAGAGGGTCACAAGTTCGCCCGGACTTGTACAAGATTCTGAGAAATAATGCCAACTTCGCCCGAAGTTGGTCAAACTGACTGGATTCTCAGGGACAAGTTCGCCCGAACTTGCCTACTGCTCCTTCACACTTTGACTGTTTCAGCACTTCGGAAGACTGATGCACTTCTGTTCGCCTTTACAGGCTGAACAGGTGCTCCCTTCAATCCACAACAGTTCGTGTTTCATCGTTAAGCACCGACTGTGAGTATACTTGAACCCGTTTTCGCTTTAACGCACTTTTGGGTGTTATATACGTCTCTATATCAAAACACGCTATACACAACGCTAAACGTTTTTAACGCTAACCGCTCTCGCATGTTATACGTGAATCGCTGAATGTTTGTTTGCTATGTGTGAATAATGAGGACTTGTAGACCACCCTTAGCAACGATAGTACTATAGTTTGGACTCAGCACCCGATTGGTTCGGGGGTTGTTAAGGCTCGCATATTTACTTCACGTTCGTGTTCGCTATTGTGAACACGTATCGCGCATACTCACATCGCAGTTGAGTTGGTTAGCTTGTATCATTATTGTTAGCTTACTTAGATTCACTGTCTCTATGTATTACATGTTGGTTATGCGTAAACGCTCATCGCTATTATTACGCTATTAAACCTATATGCTCACCTTTACTTTATTGTATTGACTTGTATTTTAACGTATGTAACAGGTTGAGGATGTTATCGCTGCAAATCGGACTTAGGATTTTGCTTTAGAAACTTGTAATAAATTTCGTTATCGAACTATGTTGTTTGAGAGATTTTGTTATTTGTAATGACTGACTGAGGATTTTATGTTTGATCGTATGGGAAATCGGACCTTTTAAATATTTTCGCTTAATTAGTCGTTATGGATTCTCTTGAGCAATCTGGTTCCGCCTAGTGCCACGCCCCGATGATTCCGCCATCGGTTGGGGTGTGACACTGACAAATCCAGGAAAGGAGGAAATTCCTAGCGACATTCCCATGCCTAGAGCAACACCTATAACCACCGCACAAACCAAAAGTCAATTCCCTCCAATTTCATATTTGGAGAAAAAAATGCTAGAAGTTGCAGATGAAACAAATAATCAGACCAGTCCAGAAGAGGAGGAACATGAGAATCATGGAGAGACGAAGAATATAGAATTAAAGCAAAAATTATTCAGCAGGGATGCCATCCTGAAGTTACTCTATGGTTACTCACACAAGGATCAATATCAGATGAAGGCTCTTGACTGGTCGTTTCAAAAGGCAATCAAGGCTTGTATGGTATGACAAAGTAAATTGGCCAGCAAAGCCAAGACATATCGATACCGACTTTCAAATTCCAAATTCTAATGCACAAGATTCTTTCTGGGCTGCACCTAAATTAAGGCTCGAGAAAACACATGTTTTAGCTTATAGATGGGTCCATGAAGGTGGTCAGCCTGCATTTGAATGGCTTATTGCTTGGTGCACCAACTCCCTTCTTTCCGACTTGAGGACAAGTCGATTATCAGGGCAGGATGTATCGATACAAACCCGATTTTTACACAAGATATGGACTAGGTGACGTATGTTTCGTTCACTATGAAGTGGAAGGAGGCGTTGTCGAGCAAGATCTCAGATCCGGAAGCACAAGGACGATGTCGTCACTTTACACGAACTAGACTAACCCGTACGAACCGACAAGTTCTCCCGGATTAGCCCGAGTTCCTGTAAAATGGCTAAAACTCACTCCAAAAGACCTCTCCAGCCTATGCTTTGTTTGGTAGCCCAAGGTTGGAGGGATGGACACTCAATTTCCTTCGCAAACGACGCGAACACGCAAGATTTTTGGACCAAAACAGACAAGTTCGCTCTAAAAAGGTCAAGTTCGCTCGAAGTTGTCACCATATTGGTGACCAACTTCGCCCGAACTTGTACAATTTCCAAGGAACCAGGCAACTTCGCCCGAACTTGTACTGATTCTAAGGAATCAGGTCAAGTTCGCCCGAACTTGTACTAAACTTCGGTAAAGGGTGACAAGTTCGCCCGAACTTGTACAAGATTATGAGAAATAATGCCAACTTCGCCCGAAGTTGGTCAAACTGACTGGATTCTCAGACAAGTTTGCCCGAACTTGGCTACTGCTCCTTCACACTTCGACCGTTTCAGTACTTCGGAAGACTGATGCACTTCTGTTCGCGTTTACAGGCTGAACCGACGCTCCCTTCAATCCACAACAGTTCGCGTTTCATCGTTAAGCACCGACTGTGAGTATACTTGAACCCTTTTTCGCTTTAACGCACTTTGGGTGTTACATACGTCTCTATATCAAACTACGCTACTCACAACGCTAAACTCTTTTAACGCTAACCGCTCTCGCATGTTATACGTGAACCATTGAATGTTTGTTTGCTATGTGTGAATAATGAGGACTTGTAGACCACCCTTAGCAACGATAGTACTATAGTTTGAACTCAGCACCCGATTGGTTCGGGAGTTGTTAAGGCTCGCATATTTACTTTACGTGCGTGTTCGCTATTGTAACAACTCTCCATAAACCACTAAAACGAGCCGTAAACGCAAAACCGGACACGCGCAACGAGACCCGATATGAAAAACGAAGAATTCTGATCTAGGCGTCCCAGGCGACACGCACCAGGATCCCTGGCATCTCCCGCAACGCGCGGGAGACGCTAAGTGACGTGTCACCGTTTCGCGCCATGTGGCAACCCTACACTTGTGACCAGGCTGACCTAGCCTAGCTAGGTGTCTCAAGTGCCACGCGAGAGGGAACCCGGAATCCCGCAGGACGCGCAGGGGAAGCCAATTTCGGGTATAAAAGGAGCGGCCTGGGACTGAAATCGTCGCTCACTTTCGATCCTCTGAATCGATCGTATACTCTCTCTATCCCCGTTTCTCTGAACAACACCCCCTAAACCCCTAAACCGCGAAGCACTGCCCGCTGTAAGTATCTTAACCCCCGTTCAATATTTCACTATCCTTCCCGATTTAGGACCAACGCATGTCAAGGCTCTGCCCGACTACGTTCGTTGGAGTCCTATCTCGTGTTGTATGGACACCCTACCCGATCGGTCTAGAATCGCCAACGCATGTCTAGGCTCTGCCTGACTTAGCTCGTTGGAGTTCTGTCGCGTGTTGTATGGTTAAAGTGACTTGGGTTAATTTACTAACACATGTGCATTGTATGTTTTAATAGAAATTCCAGGAAGTAATCAAGAATTATCACCAGGAACTCCGTAGGATTACCTAAGTGTTCAAGGCGAGTACATTCTCTTTTTGTAAATCTTTTTGTGAGTCAAAAGGTGTTACCAAAAACCTCAAATGTTTTAATTATGCTTAACAGTAATTGAGTATATGTATTATACAATTACTGCCGGTATGTTGGGGTTTGGTATACATTACTAGTCCATAGTCACAGGATTGTGACAGGAACCGTTACTGTTGGGTGACAGGGCCCAAAGTAATATGACCCACAAGTCAGGAGTGACAGTACTGAATTAGTAATTGTGTAGATATAAACATTGTAAATGCGGATGCTCTCAATACTGTAAAGTATAAACACTTGTTTTGATTAAACTGGGATGCATTCGCCAGTATTTCTTGCTGATAAAATATTTTTAAAACGCGTTTCAGGTAACTTAATGTGAAGCTAATAGAAGCCAGCTGGAGAGTACTGAAGGCTTAGAAAAGTGGCTATGAAAGTTACCTAAATAAAAAGGAGTTTATGTTTTTCATAAATTAGGGTTTACCCCTACGAATGTATTGTAACTGGAACATGGGTTTTATCCCATTTGTTTAATATAAAAGTTTGGTGTTTTTTTGTTTGAAACTCTGATAATATTTCCTAACTACGATCCTGATGTTTTAATTCCGCTGCCCAATTAATAATACCGGTACCACCAGCTCTGTGTCTCGCGGCTCCCGCTCCCGGGTAGGGGTCGGGGGTTGCGACAGAAGGTGGTATCAAAGCCACTGATTTAAGCCATTTAGGTGTCCTTTTGAAATACCTAAATTTTAAACAAATGTGTTAGAAAATATCCGCAACTTTACCATGTATAAATATATATACTATTATTTGGTGTTATTTTAATAACTTCTTTAGTTTACAGTATGAGTGATCAGGGTACTTCTGACGCTTTCGTCATCTACCTCATCCTCTCATGGATGAAGCAACATCCCAACCAATCACCAACTACACCGCTGATTCCGAAGATATCTTTCTTTTCAAAGCCAAATCCGCAGAACCTTTTCCCCCTAAAAAGAGAGGTTGGTCTAGTAGAGCCAAAGAAGAGAAGAGGAAAAGAATGAGACAAACACAACAGCAAGTCATAGCAGTTAGAACTGAGAGTAATACCCGAAACCCAGAAGTTAGACCCTTATGGGCAGAAGAGTTGGATAGACAATTTGCTAATTTTCACATGTTTGGAAATGTAGGAGGAGAACCTAATTTCAACCAAGTAGGAAATCCAGAACCACCGTTACTTCCCTTGTTTCCTAACCAACCCATGAACCTAGAACAGAACCAGGAAAACCAATTTCCAATCTCAGCCTTTGACCCCAGTGAGATACCTAGATTCCCAGCACCAAACTCTTTAGATCAGTGGTGGGCTAACAACTAGGCAATTCAGAACCTACTAGAAAACCCATATCCCTAAGAAGAACCAGTTCCACCTTACTCGGAACCAGTGCCAGCCCCAATACTACCCAGGGAACATGTGGAATAACTCCTCCAGCTTGGAGATGAACTGGTGGAGGAAGGAAACCGAATTCGCCAAATCGGAGAGAAGCTCGTCTGGAAGTATGACGAGCGGGAAATGCAGTTTTAAAGAAAACCGTAGCCTAATATATATATGTGTGTGTGTATTTTGTTACAAAAAAAACCCAAAAACAATAACTAAAATAGATAATAATATATATCACCTCTATATATATATATATATAATATCGATTCGTAGTTACTAATGTTTGAATTTCAGTTATGTTTGTAATAAATGCATATATATGAAAAGAGTAAAAGTCGACGATTTTGATTCACTGTGTTAGTGTGATTATCATTCAATTTATTCTGTGATATTAATACCTGATAAATGTTTACAATTCAGATATCAACGAAGTAAATTAGGAAATCCAGAATAACGATAATAACGAGAATCAAATGAATAGAAGTGCTATCGAACACATAGTGGCCCAAGGAATCATAGATGCTATGCCCTATATTATCGATACTATTAAAAAGGCAGAAAATAATGATTCCATAACGGGAATAAACGCGACCACCTGAATCAAATCACAGCGTGAATGGAAAGCACGAACTGTTAATCCAAGCTCCAATTCCAAAAAGAAGAAGAACCAACTCATATGGTTGTTCTTATAATGAATTCTTATCATGCAAACCGATAGAATTCTCAGGCAATGAAGGAGCTATTTCAGCCTTGCGCTGGATAGAAAAGACAGAAGCACGTCCTCAAGATAAGTAAATCTGCAAATGAAGATAAAGTCATGTATGCTTCTAATCTTTTTAAAGATGCAGCTTTAGAGTGGTGGAATACCATTCTTCAGTCCAGAGGAAGTGACAGGGTTTACAGTATGGAATGGAACAACTTTAAGGAAATAGTTGAAAGGAAATTATGTCCTCCTAATGAAAAGGAACAGATTGCTAATAAATTCCTAAATCATAGAATGATCGGGGTAGATTGCAGAGAATATACTACCACATTCTTTGAATATGCAAGGATTGTACCAACCCTAGCTTCCCCTGAACCGGTATTGATCTTCCGTTACATCTAGGGATTAATCAGTGAGATCAGACATGTAGTCAAGGCAGCTAGACCACAAACCATAGAAGAAGCAGTGGAATTGGCAAATAAATTGACAGATGAGTTGGTACGTATGCAAGAAGAAAACCAGAAAAGGAACCTAGCTCAAAAGATCACTCAGGAGATACATATGGAAATTCCAACCGTAGGAAAGGGGCAAGTTCTTCTTCACCCCTGTGTAAGTACTGCAAGCGGAAACATTCAGGAAATGCTCTACATACTGCAATTTCTGCAAATTCCCAGGGCATAAGGAAGAAGACTGCAGAAAGAAAGTTAGCAATAGGCTATGCTACAATTGCGGAGAAGCCGGTCATATTAAAACTAACTGTCTGAAACTAGCTCTTGCGGCAAACAATAAAGCAAAGACAACCAAAGGACCCAAGAAGACTGCCAGAGCGTTCGTGCTGACCGCTGAAGAAGCAAAGATGATTCCGGATGTGATTGCCGGTACGTTTTTAGTTAATGATGTTTATGCAAAAGTATCATTTGACTCTGGTGCAAACCAAAGTTTCATCAATACTTCCTTCTGCAATTTTCTTAATCAACCATTAACTAAACTTCAACAAAACTGTCTGGTGGAGACGGCAAATGGGTCTTCTATTCAAATAAGCGAAATCCAGCAAGGAGCAAAGATAGGAATTTTAAATCATAATTTTTCTGCTAACCTTTTTCCCATGGATCTAGCCGGAGTTGATGTCGTGTTAGGAATGGATTGGTTGGTAGCCAATCAGGCACGAATAATATGTGATCAAAAGTCTGTAGAAGTAAATGTGCCATCTGGCGAAAGGATCACAATTAAAGGAGATTGGTCGACAAAATCAACAAAGTTCATCTCTGTGATGAAAGCTGCAAGCTACGTACGGAAAGGAGGAATAGTGTATATGATTTCCCTAATCATTAACACTAAAGGGAAAGAATTAAAAGATATTCCCGTAATATCTGAATTCTCCGATGTATTCCCAGAAGAGTTGCCTGGATTACCGCCAGATCGAGAGGTTGAATTTAGAATTCACCTAATACCAGGAACGGTACCGATTGCCAAAGCACCCTATCGCCTAGCACCGATGGAGATGCAGGAACTGAAGAAACAACTGGACGAATTACTAGAGAAAGGATTCATACAACCCAGCTCATCGCCATGGGGAGCACCAGTGTTGTTTGTCAAGAAGAAAGATGGATAGATGCGTATGTGCATTGAATTGAACAAACTGACAATAAAAAATCGGTACCCGTTACCAAGAATTGATGATTTGTTCGATCAACTCAAGGAGCCCGATTCTTTTCTAAGATCGACTTACGCTCAGGATATCATCAGTTGAAAGTACAGGAAGAGGACATTCCTAAAACTGCTTTCAGAACGAGGTACTGGTCATTATGAATTTACAGTCATGCCATTCGGTTTAACTAATGCCCCAGCTGCATTTATGGACATGATGAACATGATATGTAAACCATACCTGGATAAATTCATAATTGTCTTTATAGATGATATTCTAATTTACTCTAAGAGTAAGGAAGATCATGCAGAGCATTTGCATATACTCCTGTCATTGCTAAGGAAGGAAAAACTTTATGCAAAATTCTCAATATGTGAATTCTGGTTACAAGAAGTACAATTTATTGGACATCTGGTAAACCACGAAGGAATTCATGTAGATCCCACAAAGATCGAAGCAATTACCAAATGGAAGGTCCCAGAATCACCAACGGAAATAAGAAGTTTTCTTGGATTGGCAGGATATTATAGACATTTTATTCAAGATTTTTCTAGAATAGCCATCCCGTTAACCAAGCTAACTTGCAAATCGGTTAAGTTTGAATGGGGACCAAAGCAAGAAGAACCATTCAGGATTTTGAAGCAAAAGTTAACCAACGCACCAATACTCGCTTTGCCAGAAGGAACTGAAGACTTCGTATTTATTGTGATGCGTCTACGTTAGGATATGGATGTGTACTGATGCAACGTCAAAAAGTAATTGCTTATGCCTCTAGACAACTTAAGAAGCATGAAGAAAATTATACTACACATGATCTAGAATTAGGAGCAATAATTTTGCCCTTAAGATTTGGAGACACTATCTTTACGGTAGTAAGTTTGTGATATTCACATATCATAAGAGTTTAAGATATGTCTTTGGACAAAAGGAAAACATGAGACAGAGGCGATGGATGGAAATCCTTAGTGATTATGATTGTGATATCCAGTATCATGCAGGAAAACTAACGTAGTAGCTGATGCTTTAAGTCGAAAGTATCATGAGAAGCCAAAAAGAATACACTCTCTTAGACTAAACCTGTAGATAGATTTAAATGAGCAATTTAAACAGACATAGGAAAAGCAATCAAGGACAATGCTGAAGGATTAAAAGGAATGCTTAAGGAATTAGAGAAGGAACATATGGAATTTGGAGATTTCATAAGGAAAGGATTTGGATTCCTATACAAGAGACCTACAAAATCGAATTTTGGAGGAAGCCCATAAGACTAAGTATATAATGCATCCTGGAAGTGATAAGATGTATAAAGACTTAAGAAAGAACTTCTGGTGGATAGGAATGAAGAAGGATGTAGCAAGCTATGTTGCTAAATATCTAACATGTTCACAGGTTAAAGCCAAACATCAGAAACCTTTAGGACTGTTGCAACAATTGGAAATGCCGATTTGGAAATGGGAATTGATAACAATGGACTTTGTTACCAAACTACCCAGGACACGAAAAGGTAATGATACAATATGGGTGATTGTAGACAGGTTAACCAAATCGTCGTTTCTTACCGATGAAGGAAACTTTCAGTATGGAATAATTAGCTAAGTTATATGTAAATGAAATAGTTTCACTACATGGAATTCCTTTGTCCATTGTGTCTGACAGGGATAGCCGTTTTACTTCTCACTTTTGGACAAGTTTCCAAAAAGCAATGGGAACTAGACTAAATCTAAGTACAGCATATCATCCTCAAACAGACGGTCAAAGTGAAAGGACAATCCAAACAATGGAAGATATGCTTAGAGCCTGTGTAATTGATTTCGGAGGAAATTGGGATGAACATTTACCTTTGATAGAATTTTCCTACAACAACAGTTATCATACCAGCATCAATACTGCACCATTTGAAGCACTCTATGGATGAAAATGCCGAACACCAGTATGTTGGGCAGAAATTGGAGAAAAGAAACTATCAGGTCCTAAAATCGTCAAGAAACAACTGACAAGATCATTCAAGTCAAGGAAAGACTGAAAGCGGCCTGAGATCGTCAAAAGAGTTATGCAGATAACAGACGCAAACCTTTGGAATTTCAAGTTGGAGATAGAGTGCTATTAAAAGTCTCACCATGGAAAGGAGTTGTAAGATTCGGTAAGAAAGGAAAACTAAGCCCAAGGTATGTTGGACCTTTTAAGATTATCAAACGAATAGGGCGAGTAGCTTATCAGCTACAATTGCCAGAGGAAATGGCAGGAATACATGATGTATTTCATATATGTAATATCAAGAAATGTTTAGCAGATGATTCATTGATGATACCTCTTCAAGATATAGAGGTAAATGAGAAGCTTAAGTTTGTAGAAAAACCCATTCAGATTAAAGATAGAAAGATCAAGAATCTCAAATGCAAGAGATTGGTTCTGGTTAAAGTAAAATGGGATTCAAAGAGAGGACCAGAATACACATGGGATCTAGAGTCCGAAATGTAAAAGAAATATCCATACCTATTCCAGTGAATCTCGAGGACGAGATTTAAAACAAGGTGGGGAGGATGTAACAACTCTCCATAAACCACTAAAACGAGCCTAAACGCAAAACCGGACACGCGCAACGAGACCCAATACGAAAAATGAAGAATTCTGATCTGGGCCTCCCAGGCGACATGCGCCAGGATCCCCGGCATCACCCGTGACGCGCGGGAGACGTCCAGGTGACGTATCACCGTTTCGCGCCATGTGGCAACCCTACACTTGTGACCAGGCTGACCTAGCCTAGCTAGGTGTCTCTGGCGCCAGAGTAAACACTTGTTTTGATTAAACTGGGATGCATTCGCCAATATTTCTTGCTGATAAAATATTTTTAAAACGCGTTTCAGGTAACTCAATGTGAAGCTAATAGAAGCCAGCTGGAGAGCACTGAAGGCTTAGAAAAGTGGCTATGAAAGTTAACTAAATAAAAAGGAGTTTATGTTTTCATAAATTAGGGTTTACCCCTTCGAATGTATTGTAACTGGAACATGGGTTTTATCCCATTTATTTAATATAAAAGTTTGGTGTTTTTTGTTAGAAACTCTGATAATATTTCCTAACTACGATCTGATGTTTTAATTCCGCTGCCCAATTGATAAACACCGGTACCACCAGCTCTGTGTCTCGCGGCTCCCGCTCCCGGGTAGGGGTCGGGGGTTGCGACAGCTATTGTGAACACGTATCACGCATATCGTGTTGGTTAGCTTGTATCATTATTGTTAGCTTACTTAGATTCACTGTCTCTACGTATTACATGCTGGTTATGCGTAAACGCTCCTCGCTATTATTACGCTATTAAACCTGTATGCTCACCTTTACTTTATTGAATTGACTTGTATTTTAACGTATGTAACAGGTTGAGGATGTTATCGCTGCAAATCAGACTTAGGATTTTGCTTTAGAAACTTGTAATAAATTTAGTTATCGAACTATGTTGTTTGAGAGATTTTGATATTTGTAATGACTGATTGAGGATTTTATGTTTGATTGTAGGGGAAATCGGACCTTTTAAATATTATCGCTTAATTTGTCGTTATGGATTCTCTTGAGCAATCTGGTTCACCTAGTGCCGCGCCCCGATGATTCCGCCGTCGGTTGGGGTGTGACAGATTGGTATCAGAGCCATAACTGTAGGGAATTAGGTAGAATTGCCATTTTCGACCTAGTCTATAGTCTAAGTACCAAATTAGACCGCTCTTCGACTTAAATGCTTAAACTACTTGCCTTAAATGATTACATGCATTTCCTAAGGCTAACACAAAGTACACGCTTGAAAACGCTCGTACAACACAAACGAGTGATTGTGCCGGGATTAGATGTGAAAACCAAGAACTCTCGATAAGATCACTCACTCCGCATACTATTTATTGTACGAGATTCTTTCGTTAAGTTAGGAGTGATATCCATACTTTGATGAAAATCTCCACCTCTATTTCCGTGGAACTCCCGACGTGTTCGGTAAAAACCACCAACATGGAACGAAGTTGTTAAGTTAGGAATGAAACCCGCACCTTAATAACTAATTCCACTCCTCGATTTTTAATCTCACCAAAGTCTCGACTATTTCGATGACTCGGGGCACAACGTAACTGGAAGGATAAATGTCGTTAACCGTTGTACGGCGAGAGCATTTGTCTATTAGGCCAAATCGTGTGCCCGAACTAAGAGAATTTTCGAATCACTATGGGTAGTCGCTGTCTCAAAACCCAGGACGCTCCAAATTGATTTAAGCTTGCAATCGCCGATTTTACACATCATCGAGTTTT
Organism: Scalesia atractyloides; assembly: GCA_947069175.1. Taxonomy (NCBI): domain Eukaryota; kingdom Viridiplantae; phylum Streptophyta; class Magnoliopsida; order Asterales; family Asteraceae; genus Scalesia; species Scalesia atractyloides. Next base: position 54,782,717 of record CAMTDV010000019.1, read on the forward strand.
ATTATTAATTGTGTGTTTGTGGATTTTACGCTTTATCAGTTTCTCGCTTTATCGATTTCTCGTTTTATCGCTTTTGCTTTACGAAAATACGTACAACTCGCACAGCTCTCGTAATATAAAACTCTAAATAATCACAAACCAAACTAAAACGCTCAACCCACTTACGCGAATGTCCTCATAAGCGGCCTTACTCGCTTATTACGCTTATACTACTTGCATCTCATACGCGCTACACAAGATATAGTGAAGATGAATACGTGCAAAATATGTGCTTACATGCTTATGTGCCTACGTGGTTATGTGCTTACATGCTTACGTGGATACGTGCTTACGTGTTTTATGCCTTATGTGATTAATAACAATAATAAGTATATGTTGTAAAACGCAAGCTTTTAAACAAAATACCCATTATAATCGAATCTCATCCAATCTTTGTCTTTAGATGGCATCCATGGGATCTCACACTCGCCGCACTGCTCAGTGCATCAACGCCGAAAAACGCATCGCCTATCTCGTAGCCAAGGAAATGGCTAAGGTGATCCCGCCAGTTGTCAGCGAAATACAAGTGGTTAGTAGCAACTCGTCAGTTGATTCCAAGAGCGACGCTCCGAAATCTCGGTTCAGCTTCAAGCAGTTCAAAGCATGTGGCCCTTAAGTTTCACGGGTGAAGATGTGCCAAGCAAAATGATTCACTGGTTCGACTCGATCGAAGTCACATTCAGGCAAAGTGGATGCCCTGAAAACCTTCGCACTGTCAACGCCACCGGAGTCTTTCAGTCAAGGGCATCGACTGGTGGACTGTCCGAGCTCAACAGGCGCGATAATGATGAAGCTTATGCTCTCGCATGGGAAGAACTTAAGGAACTCATGATCAAGGAGTTCTGCCCACCTCACGAAATCCAGAAGTTAGAAAATGAATTTTGGAGTATCAAGCAAATCAGTGGTGACAATGCTGGTCTCACCGCTCGTTTTAAGCAGCTCAGCATCATCTGTCCAGGTCAGGTGGATACCACCGAGAAAGTTATCAAGAAATATCTCCGCGCTCTCCCCGACTGTGTCGCCGACTTTGTTCAAGCAGCTAGACCAACTACCATCGAAGAGACTTATCAACTCGCAGCCGAGATCAACGACAAGCGAGTCTTGGCTGGAGCTTTCAAAGTCTCGACCAAGAACCTAAGTCAAGCCACTGTTGAGCCAAGCACCGATACTGCTCCATCTCAAGCCCCCAAGTCAAGAACCAGAACCGCAAGCAAAGGGTAACAACAAGAACTGCGCAGTAGTCCTAGCACCGAACTCCCAGTCTCGCCAAACTGCTACTCCCAACGCACGAGCTGCTATGCGTGCGTACATAGGACCTCACCCTCTGTGCTCCAAGTGCACATACCATCATGCGGTTGGAGGAAACTGTCGCTTTTGTGCCAATTGCAACATCTATGGGCACTTCAACGCGCACTGCCACACGGGTCCACGTCAGCAAGCTCCTCCCGCTCTCGCAGCACCGCCAAGCTCCCTCTCAACGTTGCTCCTCTCAACCAGGCTTCGCAAGCACCAGCAGTTCAGGCACGAGCTTGCTACACTTGTGGCGACCCGAATCATTTCAGCAATGTCTGTCCTAACGTGCGATGAAACAAGAACCGCAGCAGCAGCTTCAGCAACAGACACCACAACCACCGCAGCAGCAACAACCACAGGCTGTGCGTGGAAGAGCTTTCAACATCAACCACCGTCAGGCCCAGAACAATATGTTGTCAATGGTACGTTCCTCATTAAAGGTATGCGTGATTCTTGCTTATTTGATACTGGAGCCGATAACTGTTTTGTATCGTTAGAATTCGAAAAGCTTTTAAAATGTAAACGCGCTAATCTCCCAAGTACCTTCGACGTCGAAATCTCCACCGGAAGAACCATTACCGTTAACTCCGTTCTACGTGATTGTACTCTCGAACTCAACAATCACAGCTCTCGATCGACCGCGTACCTATGGAATTAGGTAGTTTTGAGATCATAATAGGCATGGATTTTCTTCGCGAGAATCGTGTTGAAGTCGTTTGTTTCGATAAAATGATTCGTTTCCCCTTCCTAACAGTGATCAACTATATGTTTATGGTGAAACTCCCTCAAAGAAGTTGATGCTTTTGTCATGTACCCAAGCGAACAAATGTCTGCGTAAGCAGTGCATCGCTTTTCTAGCCCACATCGTGAACCCGGAGAAGGAAAAGAAAACCTTGAAAGACGTACCTGTTGTTTGTGATTTTCCTAAAGTTTTTCCCGATGATTTACCTGTTTTACCCCCTACTCGTGATGTCGAATTCCGTATCGATCTAATCCCCGGTGCTACACCTGTCGCTAAAGCCCCCTATCGCCTTGCACCATCCGAAATGCGCGAGCTATCAAGCCAACTTCAAGAGCTTCTTGATAAAGGCTTTATACGCCCGAGCACATCACTTGGGCGCACCCGTCCTTTTTGTGAAAAAGAAGGATGGATCGTTCCGAATGTGCATCGATTATCGTGAACTTAACAAACTCACGATTAAGAACCGCTACCCTCTTCCCCGAATCAATGATTATTTGACCAACTTCAAGGTGCTACTTGTTTTTCGAAGATTGATTTACGTTTCGGATATCACCAGCTACGTGTACATGAGCAAGACATTCCAAAAACCGCCTTTCATACTCGCTATGGCCATTATGAATTCGTGGTCATGCCCTTTGGACTTACAAACGCACCTGTGGTCTTCATGGATTTGATGAACCGTGTGTGCAAAGCCTTTTCGGATCGTTTCATCATTGTTTTTATCGATGATATCCTTATTTACTCGAAGTCGAGAGCCGAACACGCGCAACATCTTCATTTAGTTCTCGAACTTCTCCAAGGAAATCGTCTCTATGCCAAATTATCCAAGTGTGAATTTTGGCTTAATGAAGTTCAATTTCTAGGTCACGCCGTCAATGACCAAGGAATCCACGTCGATCCCGCCAAAATTAAGGATGTAAAGAGTTGGAATACTCCGAAGAATCCGTCCGTAATCCGTTCCTTCCTCGGATTGGCAGGTTACTACCACCGATTCATCGCCGACTTTTCAAAAATCGTCGTGCCTCTTACCTCTTTGACTCATAAGGATAAACCTTTTGTTTGGGGTTCCGAACAGGAGGAAGCCTTTCAGACTCTCAAGCGTATGCTTTGCGATGCTCCCGTTCTTGCACTTCTAGATGGAGACGACGATTTCGTTGTTTATTGCGATGCCTCTAACCTAGGTCTCGGTTATGTCCTTATGCAACGAGATAAGGTTATCGCGTATGCGTCTCGACAACTCAAAATCCACGAGAAGAACTACACTACCCACGATCTCGAGCTCGGTGCAGTTGTTTTTGCGTTGAAGATGTGGCGACACTACCTTAATGGTATAAAGTGTACGGTCTTCACTGACCATAAGAGCTTATAGAACATCTTTAACCAGAAAGAACTAAACATTCGCCAACGCAGATGGGTTGAACTTCTCAACGACTCTGATTGTGAGATACGTTACCATCCCGGCAAAGCAAACGTCGTAGCCGATGCTCTCAGTCGACGAAGCTATGTGTATAGTATTGATGATGCTCAAGCCCAGAATAAACACAAAAACCTGATTCGCGAAACCCAGCACGCACGTTTCATTGAGAATACCTTGTTCGAGGAAATGAAATGTGGTGCCGAAACCCAGCTGGAGAATAAGTCTAACGGGATCTATTACTTTCTGAATCGCATTTGGATCCCTAGCCGCAATAACCTTCGAGAGTTACTAATGACCGAAGCCCATAAATCTCGATATTCCATTCACCCCGGTGCCGATAAGATGTACCAGGACCTCCGTTCCAGGTATTGGTGGTCGGGCATGAAAAAGGATATCGCTCTCTACGGTTGGAAATGCTCAACTTGTGCGAAAGTTAAAGCCGAACACCAACGACCATCTGGCTTACTCGAACAGCCCGACATCCCGGTATGGAAATGGGAGAGTATAGCTATGGACTTTATTACGAAATCCCTCGCACCTCTTCTGGAGACGATAGCATTTGGGTTATCGTCGATTGCCTTACGAAATTTGCTCATTTTAATTGCCATACGAGAAGACTATAAGGTAGAACGATTAGCATGAATCTACACCGACGAAGTCATTTGTCGACACGGGACGCCTCGTGACATCATCTCTGATCGCGACGGTCGCTTTACTTCACGTCTCTGGGAGACTTTCTAATCCGCACTCGGTACTAAGCTTAACCTTAGTACTGCGTTCCATCCTCAAACCGACGGTCAGACTGAGCGCACGATTCGTACCCTCGAAGACATGCTTCGTTCGTGCATTACAGATTTTGGTGGTAATTGGGATACGCATTTACCTTTAATAGAATTTTCGTACAATAAAAGTTATCATACTAGTATTCAAATGGCACCTTTTGAGGCATTATACGGTAGAAAATGTCGATCGCCTATTGTATGGCACGAGATCGGAGATGCTCAGATCACTAGTCCCGAGTTAATACAAGAAACAACATAAAAGATTCTCCAAATCAGAGACAATCTCTTGAAAGCTCGGAGTCGTCAAAAGAGTTATGCTGATAAACGCCGCAAGCCCCTACAATTCGAAGTGGGAGATCAAGTTCTCTTAAAGGTTTCACCTTGGAAAGGAGTGATCCGTTTCGGAAAGAAAGGGAAACTAAAGCCACGATATGTGGGTCCCTTTAAGATTCTGAAAAGAATTGGCAAAGTGGCCTACCGACTCGAATTACCGGAAGAACTCAACAACGTACATCCGACTTTCCATGTCTTAAACCTCAAAAAGTGTTTAGCTGGAGGAAATCTTCATGTGTCACTTGAAGATTTGCAAGCTAAATATCCTCATCTCTTCGTTACGGCCGCCACCTGAATTTCGGGACGAAATTCCCTAAAGGAGGGGAGACTGTAACAACCCGATCTTTCGGATTGTTATCCGAATTCCGTTATTTCCGTTTATTTCCGTTAAAACCCCGTTTGTACTCTGAGATTATTATAATGGTTTACAATTATTTTAAAATGTATATCATATCGCTTATTTATTGCATTTAAATCGCTTAATACTCGCAACTCTCAACGCAAACTCGAATCGCGGTTAATTATGTTACATTATGTTATTTATGTGTTATGTGTGCTTTATGATTTATGGTTATACTCGCAATCGCAATGTTCTCTCTTACACGAATCGCTAAATCGTATTGATTTAATAACGCAACGCTTAACGCCTCGCTAAAACGCTTAACATAACTATCTAATACGAATCGAATCGCCAAACAAGCACCTAACGAGCAAATAACAAACAAAACTCAGCTTCCAGGCCAAGTTCGCCCGAAGTTGGGTTTACCCAACTTTGCCCGAAGTTGACCAGGCAGAAGTAAAAGGTAATTTCCCCCAAACTTGACCAAACCAAGGGAAACAGGCCAAGTTTGGCCAACTTGTGACAAGTTTGCCCGAACTTGTTCCCTGCCCTCTTGTTTCTCCTTCACCTATAAATACCCAGCACCTCCATTCATGCTCTCCTTGCTGCAACTTCGCTCCAGAGCTCCCAAAACCGAATTTCTTCGATTTCCAAGTAAGAATCAACCCGTTTTATGCAAACTACAACGTTTTCTACTATGATTTCACACAAGGTTTACCTTCGATTTCATCCAAACCTCTCTGTTTATAAAAATCTTCATCTTTTTCTATAAAACTTCTTGTTTTAGCTTAGATCTACACTTAAATGGGTTTATTGGACATAGCCTTGGCTCTCCAAGCTAGAAATCTTGATGATTTCGACTCACCGAGTGTTAGATCTGAGAAAAACCATTCAAAGCATTGATTTTTACACAAGATACGGACTAGGTGGCATATGTTTCGTTCACTATGAAGTGGAACGAGGCGTTGTCAAGCAAGATCTCAGATCCGGAAGCACAAGGACGATGCCGTCACTTTACACGAACTGGACTAACCCGTACGAACCGACAAGACCTCTCCACCCTATGCTTTGCTTAATAGCCCAAGGTTGGAGGGATGGACACTCGATTTCCTTAGCAAACGACGCGAAAACACAAGATTTTTGGACCAAAACAGACAAGTTCGCTCTAAAAAGGTCAAGTTCGCTTGAAGTTGTCACTAGATTGGTGACCAACTTCGCCCGAACTTGTACAATTTCAAAGGAACAGGCAACTTCGCCCGAACTTGTACTGATTCTACGGAATCAAGTCAAGTTCGCCCGAACTTGTACTAAACTTCAGTAGAGGGTCACAAGTTCGCCCGGACTTGTACAAGATTCTGAGAAATAATGCCAACTTCGCCCGAAGTTGGTCAAACTGACTGGATTCTCAGACAAGTTCGCCCGAACTTGCCTACTGCTCCTTCACACTTTGACCGTTTCAGCACTTCGGAAGACTGATGCACTTCTGTTCGCCTTTACAGGCTGAACAGGTGCTCCCTTCAATCCACAACAGTTCGCGTTTCATCGTTAAGCACCGACTGTGAGTATACTTGAACCCATTTTCGCTTTAACGCACTTTTGGGTGTTACATACGTCTCTATATCAAAACACGCTATAAACAACGCTAAACGTTTTTAACGCTAACCGCTCTCGCATGTTATACGTGAATCGCTGAATGTTTGTTTGCTATGTGTGAATAATGAGGACTTGTAGACCACCCTTAGCAACGATAGTACTATAGTTTGGACTCAGCACCCGATTGGTTCGGGGGTTGTTAAGGCTCGCATATTTACTTCACGTTCGTGTTCGCTATTGTGAACACGTATTGCGCATACTCACATCACAGTTGTGTTGGTTAGCTTGTATCATTATTGTTAGCTTACTTAGATTCACTGTCTCTATGTATTACATGTTGGTTATGCGTAAACGCTCATCGCTATTATTACGCTATTAAACCTATATGCTCACCTTTACTTTATTGTATTGACTTGTATTTTAACGTATGTAACAGGTTGAGGATGTTATCGCTGCAAATCGGACTTGATTTTGCTTTAGAAACTTGTAATAAATTTCGTTATCGAACTATGTTGTTTGAGAGATTTTGTTATTTGTAATGACTGACTGAGGATTTTATGTTTGATCGTATGGGAAATCGGACCTTTTAAATATTTTCGCTTAATTAGTCGTTATGGATTCTCTTGAGCAATCTGGTTCCGCCTAGTGCCACGCCCCGATGATTCCGCCATCGGTTGGGGTGTGACACTGACAAATCCAGGAAAGGAGGAAATTCCTAGCGACATTCCCATGCCTAGAGCAACACCTATAACCACCGCACAAACCAAAAGTCAATTCCCTCCAATTTCATATTTGGAGAAAAAAATGCTAGAAGTTGCAGATGAAACAAATAATCAGACCAGTCCAGAAGAGGAGGAACATGAGAATCATGGAGAGACGAAGAATGTAGAATTAAAGCAAAAATTATTCAGCAGGGATGCCATCCTGAAATTACTCTATGGTTACTCACACAAGGATCAATATCAGATGAAGGCTCTTGACTGGTCGTTTCAAAAGGCAATCAAGGCTTGTATGGTATGACAAAGTAAATTGGCCAGCAAAGCCAAGACATATCGATACCGACTTTCAAATTCCAAATTCTAATGCACAAGATTCTTTCTGGGCTGCACCTAAATTAAGGCTCGAGAAAACACATGTTTTAGCTTATAGATGGGTCCATGAAGGTGGTCAGCCTGCATTTGAATGGCTTATTGCTTGGTGCACCAACTCCCTTCTTTCCGACTTGAGGACAAGTCGATTATCAGGGCAGGATGTATCGATACAAACCCGATTCCTATACGGGTGGGTATTAGGTCCATAATTATTAATGGGTCAAAGCAGTTATTGAAAAGAAAAACTGATTGGTAAAAGTTTAGGGGCAGTTATTATTACTATTATTGCTTATTTATATCTTTGTTCTAGTTTTTGGGGATGATGTCGATGATTATTATCTAATTTGGGTATCTATACCTTTGTTCTTGGAGATTAACCCATCTCGAATCGGGTCTTCTATCCTGTAGTATTTCAGTTTACACTAATAAAATCTACCAGTTAGTTTTGTTTGATTTTGAGTTCTATCATTAGATTTGTTCTTTTCTATTCGTTTAGCTCTCTAATGACATGAGTAAAACATCAATTCATGCATAAAAAATTGCCTTGTAATTATAAAAAAATAAGTATTGTAATTAAGTATGAGATAATAAAGGAGTAGGGAAAGGCGAGAAAACAACAAAATTGATAGTTTCACTGAATGACACGTGTCTCCATATGTTTACTTTATTATATAGTATATATAGATATAGATAATTTAACTCATTTAACTTTTTACTAATGTGATTTTTTTTATATAACTATATGTTTGTTAACTTAAAAAAAATCCCCGGAATACACGGTTGTGTTTATTTTCTCTCAATGTACCCGCAATCGATATAGTTACGACACAAAAAAGTTATAGCCACCAATGTTGAATTTTAACGATTAAATCTATTTCCTCCTTTTTAAAAAAAATCCAATAACATTTATTTATTTATTTTTAAATATACGATCAAATAAAAGTTTATAATCCTTAACTATATATAGCTAAGTTTTCTTATTGGGGATGAGAGAAAAAAAGGAAATAAATGCGGTAGCCTAATACAAGAAAGTCGCCGTTCTAAAAGTTAAAAATTAAAAAAACCTATTTTCATAATTTACATTAAACATGTGAACTAAATACATGACAAGCACACCTTGATTCAACCCGCTAACCTAAGATGGTTCGCACTCCTAAATTAATAGCTAGATGGTCCTAACAACACGCTTAAAAAACTATCCATATCATAAGAAGGCTTTGTGACAATTAGTAACAATCGCTATTAATACGCTTTAAATAAGAATATATATATAGTGCACATCCCTTTTTGAGCACATGCCATAGATCACATCAAACTTTTTAATTAGTAATCCTGATTGATCTCAAAACTACATCCAAGTGAGGTCATATATCTATGTGAATCTATATTCGTTTTTAGGATTATGATCAAATATAAAGGGTAAGATAAGTAAGAAGGATAAAAGTGATTATACTCCAATGTGAGCACAACCAAAAATACTTAAAATTGACGGATGTGCATATATATATATATATATATTTTTGTGGGGGGGGGGGAGGGGGAGAGAGAGAGAAGTTTTTTTAGGTTTTTGTATGTTCATTTTATTTTAAGGACAAAATTATGGACACTCAGTGGCTTCTGACACTTTTATTTTTAAACCCCTTTGTATTATAACTCAACCCTTCGTTTCTATTTTACTCACCATTATAATTTAGAACTTGTTTGTTTTTTAAGCAGTTGTCTCGAAGCATCCTCTCTACTACGTCTTACCCTTCTTAGACCTTACTAATAGTTTTGCTATTTGAGGGATTTACTAGGTACGTATTGAGACCCATAGACAACTCTCTTGCTCAAAAGATCTACATACATAGTAACCGGTTTCTATAAAAGATAATGTTTGATTATTTAAAAACAAAGTGCTACTCATGTTGAGAAACAAAAGTAGACACTAGTGAAATTCATGTAACACAATCAATCATGGAGGTTTTATAACACTAGAGTGCACCGAAGCGATATGTTCCCAGAGCCAAGGTGCTAAGCGCAAGATGCACCACCGTTGTTTTTATATTTCTCATAGGTTTCTATAATCACGTACCAAAATAAGATATATAAATCAATGAAATAATCATATATGTATACAATTAAATACTTACTTATTAATAAGTGAGTCAAACTTGAGTTGAGCCCGAGCTTTAGACATAAGCGCTCAAAACAAGTCGAGCTTAGGCAATGTTGATTATTTATATGCACACCTCATCAAAACCATGAAACTACCAAAAGTTGTTATAACACATTCAAATCACATGGATTCAAATATCCAATTTCAACTCAAATGTAGCATCATCATCATCATCTTCTTCCATTACATTTCACAACACAGAAATCCAGATTACCACTCAGAATGAGCATTTTAGTTTGAAATTTCAGAAGAATTTGACAAAGAAAAGCGATATATATTTTTAGATGTTGGAAGCACTGAGCGCCATTACCTTGCATTGTTCATTCATGGCTAAAAGTTGGGCCTCTTTCTTGTCAAGAAGAGCACTCAGTTTCATGTTCTCATCCATAAGTTTTTGCACTTCGGCTTCTTTCTGCACCTTTTCACTCTCCAGCTGTGTTGTCTTCACAACTAACCTGTTCATATGATTTTTATAAAAAAAACATAAATAAATCTCAAAAATACATACACACATACATGTATATATAGGGTTAACACCATAAAAACTAACACGATTTATTTACAAAAAAAATCCCTCGACCTAATTTATGTACGTTAAAATCCCTCAACTTGCAGAAAACAAAAGGAAAAAGTCACTAAATTAATTTTTGTATATTAGAATCACTAAATTTGTCTACACAAATGCACCTATTTTAGAATTTAGGTTATGACTTGTCAACTCTTAAATTGGTCAAAATAAGATGATATCTTTTCTTTTTACAAAAATCTTAAATGTTGCTATATCAAAATTTACCAATTTAAAAGTCATTATTTTATAAAGATATTCACAATAACGTGCAATGTAGACAAGTTTAGGGACTTTAATATACCGAATCAGTTTAATGACTTTTACGTGTATTTTTACAAAATAAGGGACTTTACTATACCAAAATTAGATTGAGGCACATTTTCGTGTGGGTGTGTGTCTATATATATATATACATATATATATATATGAGATAGACACACACACATATATATTATAGAGAGAAAACCCACTTGAGTTACGAAAACTCAAGAAAACCTTATGTAACAAACTTTTTTTCTAAAAAGAATAGGGAATGTAAGTTACATGTTTTTGAACGTTTTGAGCAAAAAAAAACGAAAAAGCGCCGAGTGGTTTTTTTTATAATTTTTTTTAATTCAGTGTTTTTATATATATATATATGCTAAAAACTGAATTTCAATTTTTTATTAAAAAACCCACCCGGCGCTTTTTGGGTTTTTTTTGGGCCCAAAACATTCGAAAACCTGTAACTTACATTCCCTAATTTAAAAAAAAAGTTTGTTACATAAGGTTTCTTGAGTTTTCATAACTCATGTGGGTTTGCTCTCTATCCTTCCCCTATATAGGGGAATTATATTTATGCAAGTATATAAAAGCTCAGGATTTTGTCACCGTACTGACCGTTCAAAAAGCCTCTCGATAGTCTGAAACTGCTTCTCTGAAGAAACAAGTGTTTCTCTAACACTTATGAGACTACTAACATAAGATTTTAACGACTCAAAGTCCTGTTTGACACGAGTAAGCTCCTGCTCGTTTTCAGCAGCCCGTTGCCTCTGTCTAGACGTTTCTTCAACTAAATCTTCAACCCTCTGTCTCATCTCATTCAAAATACAATTCGTACCCATTGCAAAGCGATCCATCTCATCTAGCTTCTCAGACATTGTTTCAATCTGAATCGCCTTCTTTTTAATCTCTTCTTGACCCGAACTTACTTTCTGTTTCGCGCTACTAGTTTCGGATTCAGCCACAATTACCCTTTTCACGAGGAACTCCATCACATCCGTAACCGTTTGCACACTGTTCAGTATTTCCCCATGTACGACCCGTCTTGTTCGTCAACAAACCCGTGTTGACTATTAATAGCGATCAATGTTTCAACCTCCCGAGAGTCAAAGTTAGGAAGGTTTGCATCGTTTGACCAGTTAGACATCGGGGTACCGCTTCTATCGATGAAGCCTTCGACGTCTGACGGTTTGATGCCGCAAGAGGTGAGGGCTAAATGGGGAATTGTCATTATTCTTGCTTTTGATTCCAAATACGTTAACAATGTCGTTGCGGTTTTTACTCTTCTCCAAAGAAGCTCCAACTCCTTTTTGGAATCTTTACTAGATTCTTGCACGCATAACAAAACCTCAGCAAGTTTTGTTTGTAATTCATCCACTTGAGATTGCCCTCGCTCCAAATCCTCCTTCCAAACGGTTTGTGTTTGGGTTAGTTGAGAGTTGAAAGTATCTTCTTCACCTGCCATCACTTCTCTATAAAAAGAAACAACCGTATGTAAGAACCGAATGTCTATAAAGGGAAAAAAGAGTACAAATACTGAAGGTGGTTGATGTGTGTATCACAGCTTATGCGGAAAGCAGTTTGTTTGACCAAAAGCGTATACATAATAGTGTTTATTATGCCATATATACACACAAAATAAATATTTACATACACACACACACTATATATACGTAGATAAATACACTTGTAGACATTTACAGATGCATAGTATGTGCAAATGTATTAAAGTATATTGATTTGCTGATGAAGGTATGTACATACAATGTATGTATGCATGTGTATGTGTATGTATGTGTATGTGTATGTGTATGTGTATGTGTATGTGTATGTGTATGTGTATGTGTATGCACATGAATCAACTCATTAAGTATTTATATACACATGGTTGTTGACAACTATCATGAGTGTATCGCAATCCCAAAACATATATGCAACAGTTTCCTAAGAAGCTAATACAGATTCATCATTCTATTCAAGGTTTTTAATTTTATTTTAAGATATGGGAATGGGATATTTTTAAGATTTAATATTTTTTTAAAAATTAGTTACCCATCACTAGTTTTAATGCGGTTGATCACCAATTTCATCTACACTCTATCTTTGTGTGTATGCACCATAGTTGTCAGTAGCGAATAGCGGACAATAGCGACAAGCTACCTATACGCTACGTAGTGATAGCGATGAAATAGCGGACGCTATTTCACATTTAGCGATACACAAGAAGAAAATTTTTGACATATTTTCTATGTATATTTTAGCAAAAAGAAATTACAAAAAATTTGCTATTTCCCGCTATTTGTCGCTACCAACTATATAGCGACACATGAGCGCTACGCTACGCAATTCGCTATAGCGGGCGCTATGCACGCTATTAACAACTATGGTGTGCACAAATGTACTTAAGTGATTGGGTTTTGCGGCTGTAGGCATACATAAACTTCAAGATAGCTTCATGGGAACTAACGTTAATCCATTTCCAAGCGGTAACATTTCAAAGTGCAACCGAAGCCAGAACGAACAAATACTAACAACACTCAAAACCCATTATCAGGTTCTTTCATTCCTTAACGAAAAACTCGAAAATCTTGAAAAAGATTGCCATCATAGAAACAGAACAAGATTGTTAAACGAGCACAATTACATCTCAGAAACCAAAACCTAAAAAACCTATTTAAACTCAAATAAATCAAAAATTTGTTACAAAATCCCGACATACCAAATAAGTTAAACAACGTCTCAAAAATCAACTTCTGATCCCTTTAATTGAACATCAATAGAGTTATATGTTGAAGGGTTCAAGACCCATAATCTGTACACATACAAAATCCTAACAACATAATCATGAAATCATGAACAATCGCTTTACAAAAAACAAACCTGATCAAACCCTAGTGAATCAGAAACAGGATCGGAGATAAAACAAGGTTGTAATTTGGAAAATTACAAGAAATGAAGGATTGAATTGGGGAATTAGGGTTACCTTTTTTGGAATGGAATTGAAGAAATCTGGGAGGGTATGGATGAAGCAATCAATCGGGTAGATGTTGATATGATTTGATTTCTTGATTGATGATTGCGTCTTCTTTCTCTAAATTTTATTTTTCTTGTGTGGTGTGTGTCGTCAACATCTCCATCCACACCACCCTTTAGATATAGGAAAAGAAAAGGAAAAGTATGGTAAATTGCACAAAACATCCTTTATGTTTTTTTAAACTTGCAGGTTTCAGCCTTAATGTTTAAAAGTTGCTAAAAACAGCCTTTATGTTTATTTTTGTTGCGGGTTCAATCCTTTACAGCTAACCACGTTATTTTCTTCAGTTAAGTTCCCTCACATGCATAACATGTGAGGGTATATTCGTCATTTTGGTTGATCTTCCACCCACTTCAATTATAAAAAAAGAATATTTAAGTTTTAACCTAGTTTAAACAAAGTTTGGTAAAACGTACGCGACTACAGAGGAGCACGATTACCGTTTGATAGTGTTTAAGTCTAACTTCAGCATCCTAAGCGTCACCGGTAGCTGGATCCGACTACTGAACACGATGTTACGAAGTTCTCTGATTTGACGGCATCGGAGTTCCGTGAGAGGTATCTAGGGTTAAAGAGTCGTTTGTCGTTTCCGTCTGATGCGAATAAGGCGTCGATTCTTCCAACGGATGATAATCCTGAAGAGTTTGATTGGCATGATCAAAATCTGTGTTAATCTTTACAGCTTAGTGGGCTAGCTTAATAAGATTCCTATCTTAATTCCGGGTTCGCTGGAATCCGGCGAAGTCGCCGGAGAAGAAGACCGGAAAAGAGGGTGTTTGGTTTTTAAAAGTTTGGTTTTATTGCACATTAGTCCCTGCGATTAGAATTTTTTTAAAATAGGTTAAACCTTAAATACTCTTTTTTCTTATAATTGACGTGGGTGGAAGATCAACCAAAATGACGAATATACCCTCACATGTTATGCATGTGAGGGAACTTAACTGAAGAAAATAACGTGGTTAGCTGTAAAGGATTGAACCCGCAACAAAAATAAACTTAAAGGCTGTTTTTAGCAACTTTTAAGTTTGAGGAAACATAAAGGATGTTTTATGCAATTTACTCGAAAAGGATTTAGGAAAGGTTTTATTGTTGTTATTACATAAGGGTTATGAAATTTCATTTTTTATGACTAGTTTATGTCTTGACTGTGTTGTGGGGCGCTATGTCAAATATTTCTCTATCAGTTAAAACAAAATACTATCGTAGTTTTGCTGAAAAAATGAAAACGATGAAAATATTGTAATTTTAAACTGGGGGCAAACTGTAATTTATCATGACCAATGAGCGATTGCTAGCAAATAAAGATTACATCAAGTCAACTAATTAAAACAAAACACTATCATAGGCTTGCAAAAAAAAAAAACGAAACGAAACGATGGCAAGACTGTAATTTTGAACTGGGGAAAATCGTAAGTTTGTCTGGGGAAAAATCGTAATTTGTCATAAACTACAACGATAACATCATTGTAATTTTGAACGGGTGGTAAAATCGTAAGTTTGCTTGGGGTAAAATCGCAATTTGTCAAAATCCCCAACGATGACAAGACTGTAATTTTGAACTGGGGCAAAAGCGTAATTTTGAACTGAGGGCAAAAGCGTAACTTTGAACTGGGGGCAAAATCGTAACTCTAAACTAAGGCAAAATCGTAATTAGTTGGTTTACTCCATAGATTTTGTATATTTATAAAACTAGTAAATTTCCCCGCGCGATGCGGCGGGTCCAAATGTAAAGTAACTCGGATTTATGCAATAAAGACATGAACCGTTTCTGAAAAAAGTTACGTCAAAACGTAGATAAACTAAAGATGTATAAAAAAAATAAGCACGGAAACATATTATATGTGGCCCGACTTATTTGCGAAAGAAATTTACGTCGAATACCAACCTGAACTTGTACAGACACGTACATAAAAATAAGTAAAAAAATTATGTTTTCTTTAAGTTAAAAATGGTATCGCGCGTTGTTGTGGGACCGAAATTTAAAGTTAGTCGAATTTATAAAGTCTAATGAAAACATATTATATTTTACCAGAGTTGTTGTAAAACAAAATTTATGCCAAAACATAGATCAACTGAAAACGTACAAAAATAGGGGAAAACATATTATATCTAAGCATAACCATTTTCAAAAACGTAATAAACTTAATTTATATTGACACGTAAAAAAATATAAGCATGTAAAAAATATTATAAAGTTTTCAGCAAGTTAAAGAGTTGCAAGTGCCAATATTAAATGTTGAAGGGCAAGGGCTAATATAAATAAAAACTTGGTAAAAGAAAAAAAAAACATAATCAACCTGCATTTATACCGCACGTACATAAATATAAGCAGGTAAGAAATATTATAAAGTTTTTAGATAGTTGAAGGGTTGTAAATGTCAATACTAAATATTGAATGGTAAAAGCTAAAATAAAGGAGATACATTTATACCGAGCCGTACATAAATACAAACATGTAAAAAATATTATAAAGTTTTTAGAAAGTTAAATGGTTGTAAGTTCAATACTAAATAAGGTAATGCTAAAATAAAAAAAATAAAAAAAGAATTAACCAATGGCTGGTGGTCAGGCAGCAACCTGACACTTGTCATGTCCTTTGTGATTGTAGGTATATAGAATGAATGAATATATTGGTACTTTTAGTTTGTTTTATTGTTATAATATTTGTTAGGAGTAAGATTACTATTTTGGTTAGTGGCATGTGTGGACTTGTGGGAAAATGTTCTACACTTTTTCTCTTGGTTAGTGATATTTTGTTATTTTGGTCGTTAACACTAACTTTAAGTTTGTTATGTTATATTCTGTTAATGAAAGAAAATATATAATTTTTTTTCTTCTTCTAAATGGTAAGATTATATCAAGCAAGAAACATCCCACAGCAAATTGCTATCAGGAAATTCAAGAAAAGCAAACCAAAACCAAGTTACATATTTTTTTTTAGAACAGCGCTTTTTATTTAAACAAACAAGGTTTTTATTAAACCCAAGTTACATGATTACAGCATTATGGAAAATGAAATTGCACCATGTGTCCACTCTTGATCTTTCATTGTGACTGATTCTTCACCCACAAAAACCATAGGGACTTCACATCCTTGGTACTCCTATCGACTATTGCTTTACTGGAAAAAACTTTGTCAATCACCAACATGTAGTGAGAATAATAGCATGTAGTAGTTTCGTTTTTGTTGTCATCGGCATGCAAATACTTATGATATTCAAGAAGACCATACTAGCCACCACGCACGAGATAAGTAGATGGTTTCCGGTTTTGAGGAGTTCTTCACATAAAAAAAGCATGTTGTGTTACTTTTTTTAATAGCGTTTGAAGCTACCTCCATTACCCGAGTAAGCCTTTCTGAGACGGATGTGAACCGTCCATACTGCTTTTGACACTCTAGGCCTGACTCACCCATGAACACCATCAAGGAGTAAACCCACTATTGTGGGAAACCCCCCTTGAGCCAAGTTTTGAACTTGAGCCCTCTAGAGATCCCAAGCCAGCTTAACCATCACCCCCATGTCATTGGACCAAAAGGCTCTTGGTTGGCGCATGTTGTATTACTTGAGCTAACATTCATGGGCTAGGTAGACCAAAGTGGGTACTCTTTTCATCTCTGATCTTAGCCTAACACATTGATTTTCAAAGCTAACTCAACCTCGGGTAATTACATATTAACAGAACTGATCAACAGACATGACCTCATTCTATCAAGATTTTGTATCATATTAGGCCTCAAAGATGGTGATGAGACATATGGTTGCCGCTAAGAGTCTTGACTACTTCATTTGATATTTTGCTTAAATTTTGTACCTATGAGACCACAAAGATGGTGAAGATACATGAAGTTACAGCCAAGAGTCTTGACTGCTTTATCTGATCAAGAATATGACATTCTTTTGCTTAGATTTTGTATCATATCAGACCTCAAAGACGGAGATGACACATGAAGTTACAGGTAAGCGTCTTGAAAACTTCATTTGATCAAGAATGCGACCTTATTCTGGCTAAATTTTGTGCCATAACAGGCTGCAAAGAAGGCAATGATACATATAGTTACTGCTAAAAGTCTAGAAAACTTCATTTGATCAACAATATGACCTAGAGTCTTGCATCACACACAAAAAGGATAATAAATTGTACACAAATAAGGTAAAAAAAAGGTTCTGGGAAAACTTTGTGTTTCCTATCTAATACAATTCGACCCGCGATACAATTTCGTATCAGACACAATTCTTATCAACTGACAATTATAAAAGTATGAATCTGGGTTGTGTCTGCATCATTTAGGAGATCCGCTAAGTACATCAGTAGGCGATAAAGGCGGAGCATCAAGCTGATAAAGATTAAGAGCAGGACCAACAAACCGAAACAGAATCCAAGCACCAATTATGATATAAATGGATGCATAAGCAAACTTATTAATCCAAAACAACAAACCCTTTTCGCCTACATACAATTCCAATGTTTTTTCTGTAACTGTCATTTCCTCCCAATCCTTTTTCACAACTTCCTTCTTCATCATCATGGCGTTATCGTTCGATCCGGTTTCTTGCTTTCTTCGTGTTTTCCTCCTCGCCCCGCGTTTGAATTTGATCTGAACGGCGTTAGTGTCCGGTTGCGGTGATGAGGTTGCACTGCTAGTGTCATCAGAAGCTGTGTTGGTAGTTGAATCATTGCTGCTGTTTCTTGTGAGGTGGAGTGGTGGTGGTGGTTGGAGGTGGTGGTGGTGGGGCCTGGTGGTGGTGGTGGTGGTGAATATGTTAGGGGAATTGGTGAATGGAAGGATGGAGGAGTTCATGGTTTGGGGTGGTGGATATGGATGGATTTTGTTATCCTATATGAAAAGGAATGATTTCTGGTGAGGAAAGACTTGCAGTTTTGGTCCCTTTGAAATTTTATATACATTAGTAGTCCTTGATGCTTACACAGTTACACTTCTTTGAATTGTTTTGTTGATTAAGTATTTATTTGAATTGTGATAAAATATGGCCTCTTTAATTATTTTTAGAACATTATTATTTTAACAGTTTCTTTTGTCTCTACACCGAGGCTCCATCTCTCAATTATATAAGTCTATTGGTCTTTAAACGAGTGACCCATAAACGCTGATATGAATAGTGACGGACTTAAGAAATTTTTCATGAGGGTGGACATCTTTTATGGGTGGTTTGGGTACCGCTATATAATAATTTTCTTCGGTCCGGTTTGGATCGTGTCGGGTCATATGTATATATATATAACATTTTGTGCTGAAGTGGTATTAACACTACGATACTTTGTTATAACGCGTTTTAGTGTTTGATTATGCCGATTGACGCATTCAGTTTTTTTTAATCTCAAACAAACAACTGAATAATCCTAACATTATAAATATTAGTTTAGCATTTTTTTCGTGTATGTTACAAAAAGAATGGGATGCCCTCTCACAAGTTCATAATTGCTGCAAATAAATTATGTATTAAAATATTATGGAGAAGCCTTGTCAATAAAACAATTAAAAATAGAAAAGAAAATGTTCAAATCCTATTAAATCTCCACCATCCAATTTATAGCTCAAGCCCACATTATCTTTTCTCTCTCCCATCCCCCTACCCCACCTCTACCCCACAACTGAAACCACATCTCATCTTCTTCTTTTTTAGCTTTAACCATTGCTGTAGCTTTCTTTCTTAGCTTTAACCATTGCTCTAGCTTAGGGTGGTTCACCGGAAAATCATTTTTAGAAAAAAAAAATCCGGGTTTCACCTCTTTCAAAAGCTTAAGAGTGTGAGATCAAAATTTCATGGGGTGCGATCAGTATATTTACGAATATATAACACTAAATATTTTTTTTTTAACGGGGACAGCCGCACCCCCACGGGTCAATGTAGGTCCGCCCCTGGGTATGGGTCCTCATAATAGTTTCTTTTGTCCCTACAACACCAGGGTATGCATCACCTGTTTAAAGACCAATAGACTTTTATAACTAAGAGATGGAGCCTCGTACATATTTGTGCATGATTAAAAAGCCCTTTTAAGTTGATCAGCAAAGAAATAATGAATTGCTTCTGAACTTATTCTCATGACTGTTTGCGGCTACATTAGATCTTACATACTTGTTCACTTCTCGTAATGAACTTATATATAGGGTTGTGAACAAAAATGAACATGTGTCATTGTGTTCACGAACGTTTATGAATACTTACCGAACGAGATTTTATGATTGTGCTCGTTAATTAAGGAAATGAACGTTCACAAAGGGTTCACGAACACAAATAAAATCGGTGAAAGCGACATAGTCTAGAGGTGGATGGCAGAGGAAGCAACGCTGGAACTTAAAGCCATAATTAGGGTACAAAGGCTGATATGTTTGTAAATGTGAATATCGAGGAAGGAAAAGGGAATGATGCATAACTATGGTGGGAGTAGGGTTTTATTATTTTTATTTTTTAGGTTAATAAAATAAATAAAAGTTAAAGAATATAAAAAGTTTAGATAAAATAAATCAAAGTACAAAAACTTATGAGCATAAACAACAAACATTAACGAATGTTCACGAACGCGTTACCGAACATTCACGAACACAATTGAACGAACGAGATCTCTGTTCATGTTCGTTCATTTAACTAATCAAACGGAATTTCATGTTCATGTTCGTTCATTTATTAAACGAACGAATATAAACAAACTCCCGCAGAACAGTCGCTGAATATGCGGTTCGTTTACAACCCTACGTATATATTATAATACTTCGTGACTTGAGTACATCTTAAAATATCTTTGTTACCTAAAAAATGGATTCATAACTTGTTACGGTTATCATAAAGGAGGGATGGTCCATGTTAGCTTGTGGGCTTTAGCAAAAGGTATAATCGGGTAGGGTCCGGAACTGGATCAGGAAGGAACTGGGTAAACTGATTTTTTAAAAACATATGAGGAATCGGGTAGAAACTAACGGGTACAATTGGTTCTGAACCGGGTATGCTTCCAACCGGTTCCTACTTGGAACCCTTAAGGTTGAGTCCGGAACCGGTTTTTTTGCATCTCTACTAAAATGTGTTACCCAAACTCGTTGGTGTCATGTCTAGTTGGGTCCCCTACAGCCTTAACGCATGCAAGTCAACGTTTACAACATTTCATAAACATTAGATTGATACATTAAGCTTGGAAATTGAAGCCAAACTATGGCTGTAAAGTAAACTTGAGTTGCTAATTATGGTATTTATGTTCCAATCCGTTACTATATTATCATCATGTTGGAAATCAGACACTTCGATCAAACATACAAAAACGATATGAATAAACTCGTTCGACTCTTTTATTATTTATCAATGAAATCACACAAAATTACAATGGCTCTAACCATCTATTTATGCTAAACTCATCTAATCCTAACCAAACTCAATCTCTATTTAATTAATAAAATAACCAATGAGATAAACCAAGAGTTTTTTTCCCAAATGAGTGTTGGTGGAAAAAATATTTACCAAAATGGGTGATTTGAAAAGTATTTACCAAAATGGGTGTTTTTCCGTGTTTTAACTAGTTTTTTTTTTATAATGTGTTTGTTTCTCTCCTAATCTCATTAGATATTACCTAATTCAATATTAAGAAAAGAAAAGTTGGTATTGATTGCTATTTACTAATTAGTATTAGGCTTATATAAATTATATATTAAAATTAAAAATAAAACAATTCCTTTAGATTGTGATATTTTATTAAAAAAGAATTTAATTTCTCTAAAGATGTTTTCTTTAACCAATTTAGTGAATTCTTTTAATAGACAGGTTTTCAGTTTTTTAGATATAGATTTTTTATTTTTTAAATTTTTTTAGAAACGTTTTGTTTTAGTTTTGTTTTAACCACATATTTTTAAGTACATTTTTAAAATAGTTTAGAGAAAGTAATAAGAAACGTTTTTCTAATATTTCTTTTGAATAGACTAAAATTGAACAAATTTTTTTGGTGAGAAGCTTTAGAACCTGATTTTATTTTACAAACTATTTTACATAAGATTAAATAGCATTGTTGACTTGTGTTTTTTTTTTTACAAAACTTAAAGCTCCAGCAAAAGAATTAATAAAACCAACTTTATTAATCACTTCAGTTCAAGTTGAAGCTTAAAAACAAATTAATGCATAATAGCTAAACTATTTGGACTACTAATTATTTCTAATGATAAGATATGCTTAACTAAATAAAATAATATATATATTTTGTAAGTTATTAGTATTTCATTATAATAATTGTTAGTTATATTGTGAATATACTTAATACATGGTTAAAAATATTTTTTTTAGTTTAATGTATATAAATACTGTAATAATCTAGACTTTCCATCCGTCCATTTCTTTGTCGATCGTTGATATCTACGGTAAGAATTCTCAGATTAGGTTAAGTAAGAATTCTCGGATTAGGTTAAACCTGGGAAATAATATCATAGCATCTTATTATGTGTCTTCTGAACTTCAATCTTTGTTTTCTCTTTGTTTTTCTCTTTTTCACTTTCAGTTATGTAATATGTAATTTTGTTTCTATGATTTAAATTATGCATTAACCATTGTTAATTAATATAAATAACTTGCTTCAAACGTCTGCAAGGTTTGTAGTTTTTTTAAAGTATACAACAATTTGATTTATTGAATATATATCCCTATGTATAATTTTTTGTTCCGTTTAGGTATAATGTCATTGGTTGGAGTGATTTGATGAGAGGTGAGGACATGTCAATTGGCTAAGGAGCGAAGGAAAGCTTTTCGTTAACTTTCAACCTGCTCTACAAAAGTTTTCATAAACTTTGCATTATAAAGAGAGATAAACAACCAAGTTGATTACTTGATTTTAAAATGCATAGGATTGTTAAACTTTTTGATGTTCCATTTCAGTGTAAGGCATAATAAATCTTTTTAAATACAAGTAATATATTAAACCATATGTCTGACTGAGCAATACACGTGGAAATTTGTAAATCCAATAATTTTGCCTTATATGCCAAATGTTGTTCATTAATGCAAACAGGAGTAATTTGGATAAAGGGAATTACAAACATTGTGTTTATAAGTGATCTAATTTTAATATAATATAATATAATATAATGTATTGTGTTTTGGATTCAGCTACTAAAGGAGATGAAGGAGCAACAACAAAGGTAATCATCACAAAAATTGGCCTGTCTTCTTAACATAAAGGGTCTAAAACTCCAGTTCTTATATAAAATACTTGTATTGTCGTATTTGATTATTTTAGTAACTCAACATTATGAATTGTGAGTTTTCACTGTTTAGATTATATTATTTGAAGTCCTTTAAAAAATTTAAATCCTATTTTCATGTTGTTTATTGGGTTAATTTGAAAAAATGTTTTATTTTTATTTTAATTTAAACATTATATGGCATAATTATATATTTCTCTACCCATGTCGCACACATAAGATAAAATAAATAATTACATTGTTATGTTTACCATACATAAATGACATTGTTTTAATATATTATTGTATTACCATTAACATTGAAAATAACGAATGTCCTCACAAATTTTATAAAAATTACCCATTATACAAATTTTATAAAAATTACCCATTATAATTAAAAAAATACAATATTAATAGCTAATAAAAATAAAGCAACTCGTGGTACTACGGGTGATAACCTAGTATCAAGATATAGAGTAAATGGAAAACTTAGTTTTTTCTTCTTAAATAAAAACCAAATTAAATACAATTAGGTTTTGTAACAACTCCGATTTTTCGTTGTTATCTTTTTCTTTTATTTCCTATTGTATCTATCACTTGTCATCTCGAGATTCGTTTATAAGAAAGTTATGTTAAATTATGTTTTATTTCAGTTATATCGCATCTAATCACTTATTAAACGCATCGCTAATCTAATCTTAATCACAACTAAATACGCTATTATACGAGCCGAGGTGTTATTGTTGATAAACTGTGCTATCACATTGCTTATCTCATCGCATCGTAAATCGCAGTTAATTGTATGGTTTTAAGTTATTTATGTGTTATGTGTGTTTATGGTTTATGATTACAATCGCTATCGCATCGCTATCGCACACTCGAATCGCTAAATCGCACTATTATAACAATTATAACGCTTAACACATCGCTTAATCGCTTAACATTACTTTGTAACTCGATTACATCGCTGAACAATCGATAAACGAACGAAAAAAGAAGAAAACCCAACAATTGGGTCAAGTTCGCTGGAACTTGGTGTTACCAAGTTCGGCCGAGCTTGACTGGCCAACTCAACTCTCCCATTCATCCTACAAGTTCGCTCGAACTTGCCTGGATCCCTCACAGGATCAGCAAGTTCGGCCAAACTTGGCTGGGATTCCCTGAATATCTAGCAAGTTCGCCCGAACTTGCATGAAATCATGCAAGTTCGACCGAACTTGACTCCTACCAGCTCCCATTTTACCTTCACCTATAAATACTCAGCTCCATTCTCCCATTTGAACTTGCTGTAAGTTCGCCCAGTGCTCTCAAACCCGAAACCCTTTGTTTTCTAAGTAAGAATCAACCCGATTTCAACTACAATGATGTTCTACGACGTTTTACAACGATTTTTCACAAGGCATTGCCTTCGTTTTCTTCAAATCTCTTCTGTTTACGAAAATCTTCATCTTTTTCTACAAAACTTCTATTTTTCACTCAGATCTATGCTTAGATCTGAGCAAAACCTTTAAATCATCGATTTTTACACAATATTCAGACTAATGACGTATGTTTCGTACACTTTTGAGTGGAACGAGGCGTTGTCAAGCAGAATCTCAGATCCGGAAGCACAAGGACAGAATCGTCACTTTACACAAGCTGGACTAACCCGTACGAACCATCAAGTTCGCCCGGATTAGCCCGAGTTTCTGTAAAATGGCTAAGTTCGCTCCAAAAGACCCCTCCAGCATAAGTTTTACTCAGTGGCTTAAGGTTGGAGGGATGGACACTCGATTTCCTCAGCAAACGACGCGAAAACACAGGATTTGGACCCGAAAACATCAAGTTCGCTCGAGATTTAACTGATTTTGTGCAGCACTCTAGTCAAGTTCGCTCGAACTTGCCCTCTGAGGGTTAAGTTCGGCCGAACTTGAGTACGATTGTCCAGATTTTCAGCAGAAACCCCCCCAAGTTCGCTCGAACTTGCAAAGTTTCTCAGGAAACTTCACAAGTTCGGCCGAACTTGTCATTCCATATGACAAAACCCCACAAGTTCGCCCGAACTTGACAAGTTCCCTTGAGAAACTTACAAGTTCATTCGAACTTGACTCAAAACTCAGCAGAACAACCACAAGATCGCTCGAACTTGCCTACTGCCCAAACCAAATTTCATCGTTACAGCAATTCAGAAGATTGATGCACTTCTGTTCGTTTACAGGCTGATCCGGCGCTCTCCGCAACTCTTTTCAGTGTAACGCCTCGTATCTTCGTATTTCTATTTTAAAAAAATGTTCGTAGTCGTATTCTAAATTTAGAAACCTTACATTCGTATTTTAATTTCAATCTCACAATTCGAGGCGTTAATCATAATAAAATTCATATTTTATATATTTTTATTTATTCACACAACCAATCATTTAAAATACGTATTTATACGCAAACCGACACTTTTATACGTATAAATACTTATACGCACATCCTCAATACTTGAATTATACTTTTATACTTTTTATATACTCAATTACATAATATATACTCAAGAAATACCAAGAAATATACCAATCATATTTCCACCTCATCAATCCTCTTTCACCTTCTTTAACCAATCATATTTCACCCTTTTCCACCTCCTTTCTCCACCAATCACCTTCTCAATCCTCTTTCACCTTCTTTAACCAATCATATTTCACCCTTTTCCACATCCTCTACCTATAGATACCAACCCCCTTCTACCATTTTCTTCACACTATTCTTCTCTCCATCTCTCTAATTCTCTCAATCTCTCTAAATCAAGAATTCTAAAAGGACACTAAGTGTTCCACCCATTCTTCTCTCAACTTCTATACTTCTCTCAAATATTCCAAGCAAGGAAGAGAGTAAGAGTTCTAAAAGAAAACATTAAGTGTTTTAAAAGAAGCTTTGAAGCTCCAACCTTCAACTCTTCACGTAATCACCAATCGGAAAGCATATGCAATATTGTGAGTACACTCGACCCACTTTTGTTTATAATACTTTTGGGTGTAACATGTTTTACCTATACAAAAATCACAAACACTTAAACTTTATGAAACGCACAAACAATCCTATACCCATGAATACTTGAATCGTATACTTGTTGCTTGTCTTGGATATTCGTTATGCTATGCTTTAGTCATTAACTATTTTTAGCCTTCGTTTGACATGCTTAGCGCTATAGGAATTCACGCATCCACCTCCATCGTGTTATTCGTGAGGTCATGTTAAAACATCGTGGTTGCGTTAAGGGTTTGATTATTAGTATTGCATGCCTTGATATTGATCTTGTATAGATTTGGTTACCTAGACGATCAAACTCCGTTTCCTTCCTTCCTTAAAACGACCTCACCAACGGATTAGGGGTGATTCCCATACCTCGGTGATCGTTATCAACCCTCCTTCTTGGAGAGTTTATTACACAAACCACATGTTTAAATTGTATACCTAAATCTTTTATCATATTGTCAAAATTCTTACTTAGACGAATTTCAAAACGTGCTATTTTATCAAACGTATTTCCCATCCTGTAATCTATTTCATATAAATCACATACGCATATACTTGGTCACCACATGAACGTTTTGTTTCACAATTTTCAAAGCTCGACGGAATGCTACCTACCAACTTAATCAGTCCAAGGAATACCTTGCCCACAAATCTTATGTTTAACATAATCACTAAAACACGATCACGCGATAACTTTACATTAAGAGCTTTCATTTGTAAACAAAAGCCAAACCAATATCTTATAGACATTATGGGATCGCTTTACTAAGGGTATGTTGGGATTGTTGTTATTATTTTTTTCCTGATTCATTTGATTATTGTGTTTTTAAAGCAAAAAAAACTATGTTTTTTTGTGTTTGGTAAGTATATAATAAAAAAAACTGATTTCTTTCATTTTGTAGAGATCAAAGCTTATTTATTTATTTATTCTTTTTTCACATATATATATATATATTTGTCAAACACTCAAATAGTTGATTATCTGGTTATTGGGATATCAAACAACATAATCAAATTCAAACACTATCTTTCTGCAGCACGTTTTATTACAGCTAATCATCTGATTCTGATTATTCAAAACACATAAACTATTTTCAAAACTCAACCCCAAACACCCTCTAAACCTCTTATCGCGATTAAGAGAACATTTTGCTAAACACTTTTCAACGATAATTAAATCCATTATCCCAAATTTCCTCTCAAGGGTCAACGTATCACAAGAACCACTGAATTTCAAATTTCTTATCTTGATGTAACATCCTTTGAAAACGATGCGAACCTACTAATTTAAGACCTTGTCATACACCACCCAAAATGTCACCTCAATTTCAAAACACGTGGGCAAGAAAACATTACAAGGACTAACCACTTTCGACTTACTTAAATTCCCCTAAAACAGTGGTAGCACTCCCGTCCATTACAAAATACGTAACGCATAATCAATAAGTACCTTATATTCTTTTATATTCACAAACTAGATCCTACATTCTAAGTCAAACTGAACCTATTTTAGAAGCGATAACCTCAAAGTTTTGCTCAAACCACTTTACATGCATATCCTCGCACATGATTTAGTCAAAATTTCGCACGACAATATCATTTATATCATTCATTTTTACACACTCAAATTTCTCGATCATTTTACATGATTAAATTCGTTGTATTCAATTCATGTCATGCACGCAATCGTCGTCATTTATACCTATTGATATTCATACTTATACACATATTCATATTTATGCTCATACGTGTCATCATTCATACTTATAATCATGCTCATATTCAAATTCATACATTCGTACCTATACGTGAGCATAACCCGAGGGGATTCGCTCACTTTGGTCTCATACTTATTTAAACGTAAACATGCTTATATACTACATTCTTATACGCACACACACTCTTATTTTCAAATTTATGTATACCCTGATTCATACACAACTAGTACAAACTATGCGGATCATGCGACAATCAATATAATCACGGGGGCACACGAGATTATAGTGATAGGGCACGGGAATCATAGGGTATACTACTGTGTATGGTAGGACACGGAACGTAACATGACACCGAATAACGAAACGAACGTAACATGGTCAAAACATGGTGGATACGCCGCTGGTACTTCCTATATATAAGTGTTTTCACCATGTTTCAAACTTTCGTAAAACGTGCCATGAGAAATTCAGTGTCTTGCAGACCTATTTAGACCCGATACAAACTTTAACAACTCACAAACGCATTGCTAAGCGCGCGATATCCGATTATCCACGAGAGACCCCATTCTTAACTCATCGCTTTCAATACGCATGCCATTCTTATACTCATATCCGTTTATCAAATCAATCGTTCACACTTATGCCTCCATTATTCCCCGACATCCTTGTCTTTTATACAAACCCCATTTGCAATCAATCAGTTTTAAACATTCGGACCCTAAAATACTTTTTTACACTTAAAAACTATTTTCCATTCTTTATTTATGCGCAAATAACTTAGTTGGCAGTTACCTCCAAAACCATATTTTTTATTTCAAATACCTAACTTCCTCGTTTTTTCACCGATAAAGAATTCTCTACAAAACTGAGATTGCCAATGCTCTTTAAATCCAACGAAAATTTTTGTTACAACCAATAGTGCGGTCACACTTTTCATCAAAATACATATCGTTTTATACGAAAGCTTCCATCTTAGGTATCATTTTAAAATACCTTGTCATTGAGTTATTCAAACTTGTTTAAACTCGCTTGTCTATACACACACATGCACGTTTTACTTATGCTCAATGCCTCAAATCATTTTAGACAAACGAACCCTTTTTACAAACCTATCTTTTCGTTCCTCAAAACTTCATACTTTTCAATACATTTCAAACATCCAAATCTCGATTTTAGACAATCATTCTTCTAGCCAAAATGCTTTTTCTCCAAGGTCTTCCTCTTGAATAAATTTCAGGACGAAATTTCCTAAAGTAGGGGAGACTGTAACGCCTCGTATCTTCGTATTTCTATTTTAAAAAATGTTCGTATTCGTATTCTAATTTTAGAAACCTTAAATTCGAATTTTAATTTCAATCTCACAATTCGAGGCGTTAATCATAATAAAATTCATATTTTATATATTTTTATTTTATTCACACAACCAATCATTTAAAATACGTATTTATACGCAAACCGACACTTTTATACGTATAAATACTTATACGCACATCCTCAATACTTGAATTATACTTTTATACTTTTTATATATCAATTACATAATAGATACTCAAGAAATACCAAGAAATATACCAATCATATTTCCACCTCATCAATCCTCTTTCACCTTCTTTAACCAATCATATTTCACCCTTTTCCACCTCCTTTCTCCACCAATCACCTTCTCAATCCTCTTTCACCTTCTTTAACCAATCATATTTCACCCTTTTCCACATTCTCTACCTATAGATACCAACCCCCTTCTACCATTTTCTTCACACCATTCTTCTTTTCCATCTCTCTAATTCTCTCAATCTCTCTAAATCAAGAATTCTAAAAGGACACTAAGTGTTCCACCCATTCTTCTCTCAACTTCTATACTTCTCTCAAATCTTCCAAGCAAGGAAGAGAGTCTAAGAGTTCTAAAAGAAAACATTAAGTGTTTTAAAAGAAGCTTTGAAGCTCCAACCTCCAACACTTCATGGAATCACCAATCGGAAAGCATATGTAATATTGTGAGTACACTCGACCCAGTTTTGTTTATAATACTTTTGGGTGTAACATGTTTTACCTATACAAAAATCACAAACACTTAAACTTTATGAAACGCACAAACAATCCTATACCCATGAATACTTGAATCGTATACTTGTTGCTTGTCTTGGATATTTGTTATGCTATGCTTTAGTCATTAACTATTTTTAGCCTTCGTTTGACATGCTTAGCGCTATAGGAATTCACGCATCCACCTCCATCGTGTTATTCGTGAGGTCATGTTAAAACATCGTGGTTGCGTTAAGGGTTTGATTATTAGTATTGCATGCCTTGATATTGCTCTTGTATAGATTTGGTTGCCATGAGGATTGTTAAAACTTTATTCTTATACGTATGCTATGCTTAAACTTGTGTACTCGCCATTGCTTTTGCATTGACTTTATTTTAAAACATGTTAAAGGTTGAAGGAGATGATGCTATGAAATCAAAATAGCAAGGACTTAGATACACACATTTTAGACGTTAGATTTATAAATGCTGTACCAAATTTTGTTATGTTTTATGAACTTATTGTATTGCTTCATGTTGTATTTGACAATGTTGTGAAATGAAATTTGGATTTAATTAAATATTGTCATTTATTAGCGTTGTGAGCAATGAGCAATCTCGTTTTCGTCTCATCCTGATGTTTTCGCCATCGGTTGGGGTGTGACACTGAGATCCCTCATCTCACCTAAAACGCACCCACGTGAGTATACTTGACCCGTTTTCGCTTTAATGCACTTTTTGGGTGTTACATATGTTCCTCTGATGTGTGCGTGTATATACATATTTTTACGATGAGTTTTACACACGATTCGGTTTTAAATTTATAAAAATGATTTGTACTTCAACAATAAAACACACACGAAAGGGCAAGTGTACCCCGTCATATATGTAGTAAAGTATCGGTAAGAACCAAGTATCGATCCATGGATGCGGGCGGAGACGATAATACTAAACCTTTGTCAATATTCTACCGGTCTAAAAAGATAGGTTGATGAAGTGTTTAAACTAAAAACGACTAAAACATAATATTATTGTTTCTTTTTCTTTTTGTAAACATAAAGACTCCAAATATGAAAAATATAAGTATAGCCTTGCTTTATGAACAACCGGAACATGTTAACTAAGTCGGTTATGCCACTAAGTCACTTGGTCAATTTTCCATTTTTTCAAGACAATTAGTATCCCTTTCGGGAATCCTAACATGACAACTCTTTGGAAAGTTAAAACGATAACCACACTTTAACCACCTAAAATTGTTCTTTAACGTCCTATTGATTAATGTTTATGAAAATCCCTTAAAAATAAGTTAGTCATCCGTTAATAGTTTTCTAACCTCACTTAATCAAGGAAAGTTACACCCATAAACACAATGCAACCACCGAGACAAGCATAACCTAGATTAAGTCACAACCGAGTCCATTTTACAAATCTTAAACATAAATTCACTAAGAAAGCAATTTTGGCCGAAACTACTAACTAAGCTTATGACTTATGCTAAGAATTCATAACGACGCCATCTAACCTGCTAAGGTCCTTACGCGACGGAAAGTACTCCTGATTAATATTAATTACCCCTTATTAACCCAATACCCATTTCTAGTCTCATGGGATGAACATTTTTAACTAAGCTAAAAGGTTCACCAATACAAGATTAATTAAGCTTCTTCTTTCAAATATCCTAACTAACCATGAACTAATCATCCAAGACAATTAACTATAATCAAGAATCCATTATCAATAACAAGGTTGCATAGCAATCATCAAGGATTAATCATAAAAAGTTGTTAAGTGTCATTACAAACATGATTAACATCTAGTGGTTGTTTAACAAGCAAGGAATTCAAAGTGTTTTTGCCATGAGCCTACAATATTACATAAACAACAATCTAAAAGCTTGAAACATATCAAAATTATGGAAAGATTCAAGAATCAAACCATAGACAAGCTAAAGATTGAAGAACCGGAAGATAACGGAGCTTCTAGGCACAATGGGGGCTTGAATCGGAGCAAAACATGTTGTTACCGGAGCCCAAAGATCGCCAGAAAACGCTCCCAAAAAGTCCAGTCCGCGATCAATGAGTTCTGCCCTGTTTTTATAACAATTTGGGTCTCGCACGGACCGTGCACTATATCCGCACGGCCGTGCACTATTAGCGCAATTTGGTGAAGTCATCCTATTCCGATAAGGTTTTGAAAATGGCACGGCCATGCCAAGATTGGCACGGCCGTGCGTGTCCGAGATGAGCTGGCACTGGGGATCGCACTGACAGTGCACTCGAGGAAAACAACTCTGCACGGTCGTGCCACCCTTCCGCACGGCCGTGCGCGCCTTGAACAAAGCTTGCACCAAGGTTTTCACTCTCGGTGCAACCCTTCTGATCTGGGTTGGCACCCCCGTGCCAATCCTCTGCACGGTCGTGCACTATCTGAATCTTCACAGAAAGTCTGCAACTTCGCCGTTTCGCCTGGAAAATCCTTGTTTTCTGCATCTTCTTGTCCGGCACGCTGTTTAAGTCCTGTAAATGAAAACATACGTGATTAAGTATCTAATTATTGATCTTTACAGCCAAAACGTGTAAAAGGGATAAAACGGGGGAGTAATTTATATGTATTTTAACAAATATCAAACCTCCCCACACTTGAACTTTGCTTGTCCTCAAGCAAACTAAAATAAAACATAACTTTGAACAAGATTCAATAATTTACAAGCTAATAAGCTAGTATGCTTACAACAAGGTTAGTCGGTTTTTTCGAAAAACATCGTCAAATAATTTGAACCAAGCAAGCTTATGCAAACATATGTAAAGATAACTAAAAACCATGATTCCACATTCGATTGACTTAGCATGCCAATATTCACACATCTCATAATGTTCACACACACTCGGCTATATTTTCCTGAAACATACAAAGATGTGTATGTGTAAACGCTCGATGCCTTGACAATGAATCGCATAATATCATAAGCTTGTCAAAAGATCTTATCTCCATCAACTAACATGCAAAAAAGTGCAAATCAAGAGGTCTTCACGGGTTGTAACGATAGGCTAGGGTGAAGGGTATGGAATGGACATTTAAAAGTGGTTAGATGGCTAAAACTCGGTAGTTGCGTTTAACAAGCAAAAATATATAAGAACTACACATAAGTAACGCGTGGAAGACGATTCCCGTAATCTTCGAGCTAATCGACAATAATCTACTGTTTTTGCACTCAAAATTGCTCGAACTTTTGTCGTCTTCGTCTTTATTTATGGTTTTTTTTGCAAAGATAATCTACAAGAAATGCTTAGTTAAACAGCAACTTTAACCGAATTTTAACACTACGGTTTAAAAATAAAACGACTAAATTTGGCTAAGTGGGCTAAAAATGGGTGAAATCGGAAAAACACGGGAAAGGCTCAACATGGTGAACTCATGGGTAATGGTAGGTAACGGATATAAACAAATGAAAAGGGTCAACACAAGAAGGGTGTCCTAAGTGCCTCTATCACTTCTACACAATTTCACACGTTTATGGTCTCGACAAGTATGCTAATGACAAGTTCTAAATCATACGAGACATTCGGCTCACTTTTGTTTCGAAATGAATAAACATACAACGAATATAAGGCTCAAACAATGCTCACATAACGGAAGAATCAGGTAAAAGTGTGAAAATTAACATGCAAGTCGTTCTTTTGTTTGTCACGCTTTTAATTATCTTTTCGATTTTTATTTGGCTTATCGGTTCTTTATCGTATTTAATGCTTTCTAAAACCACAACTAACCGGTTTATTTAATCAATAGATAATTTTTTTATTTTTTTTGCGGACAAACAAAGTTACGCAAGTAACCCCTCCCCACACTTGAACTTCGCATTGTCCCCAATGCGAAACCCAAAACTAAAGAAAGGGTGGATAATACTCCCCTGAAAATGAAGAAGGTGCAAGAGAGATTTTCCAACTCGTAAGCATGTGCCTCGCCAGTGCGTACTCCAAATACCTGTATACACATCACCACAAAACACAACCCAAAAAGACAACACATTGATCGCAAAGCTAAAGCATAAATAATAAAAGTACTAATACCATCCATATATAAAAACATAGAAATAAGGAAAATAGATGTCTGAAAACGAAAGTACATATCCGAGGGTGTTTGAAATGACAACCAAAATGAACACCCCAAAATAGATAACAACCTAAAGACATGAAAAGAAATGCTGAAAGATAACAACATCAGGTGTGAACGCTCCCTACTACTCATCATCCTCGTCATGGCAAGTGCCAGATGCACCCGCCTCTCCATGGTCACCCGGGTTCCCGAATGGGATATGTGGAGGATCTCCGAAGTAGTTCGGGAAAGCGTTATGCAAGCAACCGAAAATATATGAAAACCCAGAGTGCATCTCCTGTCTCATGATGTCCTGGTTCACCCGCATCTGATCAAACCGCTGGTAGAACTCTGGATAAGAAGGGATGCCCGTGGGCCACTGCTGCTGCTGATACTGCTGATGCTGGGGTGGTGGCTGCATGAACTCGTCATCATTGTGTTCCTCGTCGAGATCATGCTCCATGTCAACCTGCTCTTCTTCTTCTTCTTCTTCTTCTTCTTCCTGTTGTGGTGGTAGAGGATCCCATATCTCCCCCTGCAATCCTCTCAGCCTGGGACCATTATCGGTGTCCACCGTCAGCCCCATAACTTTAGTGCGCGAAGATCTACGTCAACCCCTGCAGTGACCTAGGTGAGACCATTAAGCACCTCATCTGTCAGATCCCCGTGGCGTAGGCCAACTGAGTCACATACTCTCCCCTATGTATCTCACTGCTTGGCGTCTTGCCCATGCTGCTTAGAAAAAATTCCGCCATGAATGCAGCAAGGTTAACATGCACCCCATTAACAATCGAATACAAGAAGATCAAGTCAGGGGTGGGACAATTCCCGGAACTGTTTATACAGCCAGCAACAGTGTAGCTAATGACCTGGTGGAGTACCCTAAGGAGTGGATCTCTGAAGCGTGTTGCCTTGGCTGTTCTGGGATTATACTCTGGTCCGACCACCACTTGAGCCCAAAATGCAGCTCTAGCAATGTCATTGTCAAAACCACTGATGGAAGTGAACAAGTCGGGGTCTAGCTCCTCCGTGGTGTAGATTCCCAACCTTTTCCTGAGCCTTGCAACTGACCAATTATGCCACTGATCTCCAAGCCTAAACCTCACTCTCTTGGCGTGTCGGAAGTCGGGGTCCTCGCCTACCTTTGGTTTCGCGTAACTGTGTGAGGCGAGGAACTCCAAAGTGAGTTCCAAGTAAACCGGTCGTCAGATATTTAGTAGTCGCGACATAGGCACAGAAATCATCTCGGTAAGCCTATCGATTTGGTCCAGTGCTTGAATTGTAGTCCAACTCAGCCTCCTTGGTATACTGATCTTGTTTCTTTGGTTCCATAAAGCTTGAAGTTTGTTGATGCAAGGGCGGTCCCGGTTGTTTTCGGGGTCGAAAACGAGGAAAGGATGATTCATCTACAATAAGATAGCAGAACAAATAAGAACATGCTGAAAAATTTCAGGTCCCGGCATCAGAACAGCGCGTTACGAACATTCTATTCGTTTTTTTGTTCAGGTGGCGCACGGCCGTGCGAGGTTTTGGCACGGGCGTGCGTCTCAAAATAACAGATTAGGGTTTGTGTTTCTTGGTCGTGCACGGCCGTGCAAGCAGTCGGCATGACCGTGCGGCATGAGATCGCAAGACTGATGCAGCCTACATCAAGCTTCGCACGGTAGTGCCAGGAGACGGCATGGCTGTGCATCAGCTACAGATCGCTAAAAACTGGTCCATTCACCAATTCCAACCAATTTATCTCAAAACCAAGTACTTTTTAACAGAATGGACCACGGGTTCGCGATTAGACTTGCGATTTTGCACAATAGTTCAAGAACTAGGGTTTGGTTTGTGATTATGAAGAAAACCCCAAATTTTCTCGGACTAAAACCCAAATCTGGACTAGAAACATGATTACAACGAGAAATTATGAAGGGATTCATACCTTGTTTGAAGAAATTGAAGGAAACCTTGCAAAACCTGATGGGTTTTGAGAGAAGGGAGTTTG
This sequence comes from Scalesia atractyloides, assembly GCA_947069175.1. Taxonomy (NCBI): domain Eukaryota; kingdom Viridiplantae; phylum Streptophyta; class Magnoliopsida; order Asterales; family Asteraceae; genus Scalesia; species Scalesia atractyloides. The sequence continues at coordinate 54,818,368 of CAMTDV010000019.1, forward strand.
GAACTGCTGTTCGCGACTGTCCTAGGGTTTTATGAACCTTTTTTTACTAAAAAAGTTACATTTATACCCCTGTAACTACTGTGCATAAAAAGTCGTGCACGGCCGTGCGAAGTTTGGCACGGCGTGCGGATCATGAAGTGCACCGAAGTGCACTGGGTTTCTCGGCTCGCACGGGAGTGCGAGGGCCACCCACGGGCGTGCGTGACCGGCACCCAGGTCGGCACGGCTGTTCTCTACAGATGCAACGCGTCACACGGTCGTGCGGGACTTTGGCACGGCCGTGCGTGATCTGGCAGTTTTTCAGACAGATTCGGACAAAATGCTTTTAACTCCCTTTTCACCACAAAATCACTCAAATTTGCAGGTTATTAACTGTTTGCGCAAAATTTCAACTTCGGAACATTACAAGACATGAATCAAAACTGTATGAACTACCTAAAAACCGAAAAATACACCGAAACTACGAAAAACGCAAAAACTGAAAATAAAGACAAAACTACCCCTACGCGCAGAATGCGCATGCTACATTTTTTATCATCGAGTCAGTAGCATAGACTCTCCAACCCACACTTAGTACGCGTGCGGGGCGTAGAGATCAATCATCTCCACCTCCGAGTCAACCGGTCTGCCAATGTATCGCTTCAACCTATGACCGTTGACTTTGAAAGTTACACCATCCACATTCTCAATTACGATGGTTCCATATGGGAACACTTCCTTCACCGTGTATGGTCCCGTCCATCTAGAGTGTAACTTTCCCGGAAATAAATGCAACCGTGAGCTATAAAGAAACATAAGATCTCCCGCTTGGAATTGTTTTTGGTCCTTCAAGCGCTTGTCGTGCAATCTCTTGGTTCGTTCTTTGTACAACACGGAGTTCCATAGGCGTGAGTCCGCAACTCCTCAAGCTCATGGATTTGTAAAAATGGGCTTCACCTCCGCTTTTCAAGTCCAAGTTCGCCGTTTTCAATGCCCACAACGCCTTATGCTCCAACTCCACGGTAGATGGCACGCTTTGCCATAAACCAACCTAAAGGGAGTAGTCCCTATAGGTGTTATGTAGGCTGTCCTGAATGCCCAAAGCGCCTCATCAAACTTGTCTAACCAATCCTTGCGGTTTTTACTAACCGACCGCTCAAGGATTCTTTTCAACCCCCGGTTCGTGACCTCCACCTGCCCACTTGTTTGCGGATAATAGGGCGTGGATAACCTATGGTGTACACCATAACGGGACAAAGCTCTATCAAGCTGCGTATTGCAAAAATGGGTCCCTCGGTCATTGGATTAGTGCTTTCAGAGCACCGAACCGGGCAAACAAACTCTTCAAAAACCTCACGACTACCCCGACATCATTGGTGGGCAAAGCTTGTGCCACTGCCCACTTCGCTATATAGTCTACCGCAACCAGGATGTATTTATTCCCACGTGAGGGGGGAAACGGACCCATGAAGTCTATACCCCATACATCAAAGACTTCACAAACCTTGATCCACTGCTGAGGCATTTCATATCGTGCAGATATATTAGCGGCTCTCTGGCACGTATCACAAGCACTGACCCATTTCTGGGCGTCATGGAAGATAGTAGGACAATAAAACCCAGAGTCCAACATCTTTTTCACGGTGTAGTTCGCACCATGATGACCTCCTGTAGGTCCTCGTGACAATGGCGCAGGATGCTATTCGCCTCATCTACAGGAACGCACCTCCTAATCACCTGATCTGCACCAACTCGAAATAGATAAGGGTCGTCTCAAATGTAGGACTTGAGATCTGCGAAAAATTTCCTCTTCTGCTGATGTGTAAGTCCTTTAACAAGGATCCCACACGCAAGATAGTTCGCAAAATCCGCAAACCAAGGCGACTCCACACTCACCTCTACACTCATGAGAAACTCATGGGGGAAATTCTCATTTATCGGCTCCTATCGTGCTCTCTCCGCATCTCCGTGCTCAAGTCTAGAAAGATGATCGGCCGCTACATTCAACGATCCCTTCTTGTCTTGAATCTCGATAACAAACTCCTGCAACAATAGGATCCACCTGATAAGACGCGGTTTGGCATCCTGCTTGCTAAACAGATATCGAATGGCTGCGTGATCAGTGTACACAATCATCTTGGACAGCACTAGGTACGATCTAAATTTATCAAACGCAAAAGCTACTGCCAAAAGCTCCTTCTCCGTGGTAGTGTAATTCTCCTGTGCATCATGAAGAGTTTTGCTGGCGTAGTAGATCGGGTGGAAGTGCTTATCCTTCTGCTGTCCTAACACGACCCTATCGCGTAATCACTAGCATCGCACATGATCACAAATGGTAAAGTCCAATCCGGTGCGACCAGTATAGGGGCCTCTACGAGCTTCTGCTTAAGAAGGTCAAAAGCCTTCAAGCACTCATCACAAAAATGAATAGAGCATCCTTTTCCAATAAACGGGTCGTGGGTCTAGTGATTTTCGAGAAATCTTTGATGAATCGCCTGTAGAACCCCGCATGACCGAGAAAGCTCCGAATCGCTCTAACCGAGGTGGAGGTGGAAATTGTGAAATGATATCAACCTTCGCTGGGTCGACTTCCATACCTGCTCGTGAGATCTTGTGCCCAAGTACTATGCCCTCTCTCACCATAAAGTGGCATTTTTCCCAATTAAGCACAAGCTCGTCTCCTCACACCTTTTTAACATCTTCTTCAATTTTTCCAAGCAATGATCGAAGGAATCCCCAAACACTGAAAAGTCATCCATGAACACCTCCATGGAATCCTCGATCATATCATGGAAAATCGCTATCATGAAGCGCTGGAAGGTAGCCGGTGCATTGCACAACCCGAAAGGCATGCGTCGGTAAGCGAATGTGCCGAAGGGACAAGTGAAAGTAGTCTTCTCCTGGTCCTCAGGAGCAATAGGAATCTGAAAGTACCTGGAGAACCCATCCAGAAAGCAGGAATAAGACTTCCCCGATAGACATTCCAACATCTGGTCGATAAATGGAAGCGGGAAGTGGTCCTTGCGGGTGGCATCGTTGAGTTTGCGATAGTCGATGCAAACTCGCCATCCCGTGACCGTACGGGTCAGAATAAGTTCGTTCCTATCATTTGTAACTACCGTCATACCACCCTTTTTGGGCACTACCTGTACGAGACTAACCCAAACCGAATCAGAGATAGGATATTAAACCTGCATCTAGCAACTTGATTACCTCCTTTTTGACAACTTCTTGCATGTTCGGGTTTAGTCTTTTCTGTGGCTGCGCACACGGCTTGTAATCATCCTCCATAAGAATTTTATGAGTGCAGAATGAAGGATTGATTCCTTTAATGTCCATGATCTTCCACACTAAGGCTTTCTTATGAAATCGCAGTACCTCGAGAAGTTTGCTCTTTTCCTCGCTCGACAAAGATACTGATATGATAACCGGCAAACGGCGCTCCTCGTCTAGAGATGCATACTCAAGATGTGGCAGAAGCTCCTTAAGCTCCAAGGATGGAGGATCTTCAACGGATGGCTTCGACTTCTCCTCAACCCCACGATCAATCTCCGTAAATCGATCCGGACTCTGGGAACCATCATCACCAATCTGATAGACAGGCTGCTTGAAATCATGGCCCTCCTGCGTAATGCCATCTAGGTCCCCACACAAAAAAGTGTGTCCGAATCAATCTCCTCGATCGTCTCCTGGAAATGGGTGCTCACATACGTATCAACAATGTCTATATACTACAGAGCATCATCCTGACTCTGGGGGTGCTGCATCGACCACTTGATGTCGAAGGTCACATGCTCGTCATTCACTCGGAGTGTAATCTGCCCTGCAGCTACATCTACTATCATCCGGGCCGTGTTCAAGAACAGCCGCCCGAGTATCAGAGGTACCCTAGAGTCTTCATCCATATCCAAAATGACAAAGTCCACAGGAAACACAAACTTGTCAATCTTGACAAGCATATTCTCGACAAACCCCATGGATACTTAATGGAATGATCTGCTAAACAAATACTCATCCTAGTAGGTGAGGCTCACCTAGATCTAACTTAGCAAAAACCTTATACGACATAAGGTTAATGCTTGCTCCTAAATTCGCCAATGCGCGACTAACCGACATATTGCCAATAAGGCACGGAAGAGTAAAGGTGCCTGGATCTCCCATCTTTGTAGGCAAACGGTTCTGAAGTATGGCTGAGCAACTCTCGTTCATCACAACGCAGGACATGTCCTCAAGTTTCTGCTTGTTCGAGAGGATGTCCTTCAAGAACTTCTCGTACTTAGGCATTTGAGCTAAAGCCTCAACAAATGGTATGTTTATATGCAACTGCTTAAATAACTCTAAAAACTTACCATATTGTTCTTCATTCTTTTGCTTCTTTAGCCTTCCTGGCTACGGAACTGGAGGAGTATAATCTTTGACTGGCTCACAGGGCTGTGCGGTACTTGCTGGGTCTAGCCTAGTGTGCACCTCGCCCGAAGCGTCAGTCTGGACTGTCTCAGTGATTTTGGTGATGCCGATATGTCTGGTCCCGTGGTTTTCCCATTCCTCGTCATCACGGCATTTACATGCCCTCTAGGATTCGGCTCGGTATTGCGTGGAAGACCACCCGGGGGTCTCTCCGACATCATCTTTGCTAACTGGCCTACCTGATTCTCAATGTTCTGAATCGAGGCCTTCTGACTCCGCATCTCTCCCTCGTGAGCTAAGAAACATTCTTCATTTTGCTGGTAACGTTTCTCAGCTAGCTGATTTGCAATAGTAGAGCTACTCAGAAGTTGGGCCATCATCTCCTCCAGCTTAAAATTATCCGAAGAGCCTTGTTGCTGCGAACTACTCCCGGATCCCTGATTTTGGTATGAATAAGGTCGGGGCTGGTAGGATTGATTGTATGGCTGAAATGACTGGCCTTGAGCCTGCTGTGGTGCTGGAGCTCGCTGTGTAAATCCGAGCGGGTTTTGGTTACCCATGTTTGCCTTCCACCCAAAGTTCGGGTGATTCTTCCATCCCGGATTATACGTGTTGCTATAAGGATATTTTGCGGCCTCGCTTGAATGCTGACAAAGTCTACCTCTGTCACACCCCAACCGATGGCGGAAACATCGGGATGAGACGAAAACTAGATTGCAAGAGGCTTCATAACGCTAATTGTGTCAAGTGTTTAATAATTACCTTTTTACATAGTTTAAATCAAATAATACAAAATTTAGATCCTGACACGTAACAAATTTAATTTCATTTCATTGATAACGATTTAATACAAGATATTGAAACGAAATACATGTTTGAAATAAGATACAGTACAATAAACATTTAAAGTTTTAAGTGTGTTTCTAGGCAATCCTACTAGATTCCTTGCATCATCAGCTTTCATGCAATGTGTATTAAAAGCATAGATCAATACAACGGTATTGGCGAGCATACAAGTTTGAAAATAAATAATAGTATAAAACTTTGTTTCAATCACGACGAGTGTATGTTCAAATCAAATCTCACATGTATGTAGACGACTTTCGCATAACGATAGCATATAACTGAATTCTTTATCTAGCATGCAGGGCATCCTATGCATAATAATAACATGTGAATACAAGTTGAGGTAAATAAGCGTAAACAACTCAAACATAACAAATAGCATGAAATAGACGAATTTTGAATTAACACGTATAACTCATTTAAGCAAACTTGTAATACGTTTGGTAATTTGAACATATTTAGTATCGTGTAATATAAATTTGTTAATTTGTACATGTTGCACCCCAAATTGCGTTAAAGTGTAAAAAGGGGGTCGAGTATGCTCACATTCTTGCAATGCTTTCCTTGGAAATCCCGCGAGGAGTTGAAGAGTTGACGGCGAACGCCAAGGTCATCATACATTGGCATACGTAAGTAATGAAATATATTTAGAAAAGATTATACATTTATTTATGTATATATATGTATGTATGTATATTTGTATAAATATAATTATTTCGTTAAAAAAAATTTAGCCGGATACAATAGGCTCGTTTGTTTATTTAGCGCGTTTTGCTTTGAGGATTTATACGAAAAACGGGCAGAGTTTCCTCTGTTTTTGGACGAACCCGACAGCACAAGTTGTCGGTTAATGTTTTCAAAATTCAAATATTCGATAACAGTTTATATCGAACTCTCGTTACATGTGCTGAAACGAAATTAATCGGCAAGGTATTGGTTTTAAACACGGATTCGCGTCAGGTTGCAATGCTATAACAATATGATAAATTTTCGCGTCAAATACTAAAACGTAATTAGTTGTTAAGTGTATAGATTCGCGTTAACTATAGTAATTAACAAAATATTATCAAGATATATGTAACAATAAAATTAAGATTTGTTTACCAAGTCACTTGCCGACGGTTTGACTGGGTGGACCCGACAGTTGACCAGCTTTGACTGGTGTTGACCGGAGTTGACCGAACCAAGATTGAAGTGAACCTAGCCCGAAACCTGTTTAGAGACTGAACCGTAATGAACACGAGTGTAACCAAGTCCCAAACCAAGATTGAACCATACTGAACCATGACCGAACATGTCGACCAGGTTGACCTGTTGACTAACGTTGACCGCGTTGAACCGGGTTTCACCGGGACTCGGCTTGAGTCGTGACACAACTGAGCCAAATCACCATTCGAGCTAGAATTACTATCATACCTGTGTCTGTAACTGGAGTTGAGTCGATGTGAACTCGGTTGAGCCAAAGCTGACCCGCACATGAGCTTGAGCCGAGTTGGGACATAATCTGCCAAACAAAACCTGGGTCACCACTATCGCCGCACTACTGTTGCTATCCTTGCACCGCTGTCACTGCTCGGACTCGAGCCACGCACCCCGTCGTCGATTTCAGCTTCCGAGGCAAGCCCAGCACCACCGCTGCCGAACGCGGCGTTTCTGTCCGTCGTGTGCGATGGCTCTGCCGTCGGGTTGTTGCCACCGTGTATAGCAAAGGAGGGTCGGCTCCCCTTTCTCCCACTGTTATCTCTCTCTCTCTCCTCGTGATCTCTCTCCCTCTGGACCTCTCTCGCTTGAGCTTGGATGCGTGTATGTGGTAGATGGTACAAGGGGAGGGGTTGCGGAGGTGTGTGGCCGGAGGTCACCGTCGGGTCGGCCGGAATCACTTCCGGTGACCGGGATTGTGGGAGAGAAGAGAGGTGTCGGCTGGTGAATGTGTGAGCTGAGTGTGTATGTAGTTTTATATAGGATAGGGTTTAATTAGGGTTTGGAGTGGCTTTTGTGTTTGGCCAACACCCGTTACCTAGTGTTTAGGATTTTGAGCGGTCCGATCATGTCCTCGATATACGTTTTTAAATACGAGCTCCATAAAAATGTCGTATTTATTCTGTTTATTATTATTATTGTTATTTTTATGATTATTATTATTATTATTATTATTATTATCATTATTATTATTATTATTATTTATAAAAGAATAAATAAATAATAACAACGATAATAAAAATGGACAAATAAATAATTTAGTGGTACGACACGTATTTCCTAAAATAAAATTTTACGGAAACGCGAGGCGTTATAGTCTCCCCTACTTTAGAGAATTTCTTCCTGAAATTCATTCAAGAGGAAGGCTTTAGGAAAAATGGCACTTCGAAGTACGTTGGGTATAACCGAGAGTAGGTGGTGAGTTATTGATGTTTATATTAAACACAACAGTGAAACACCGAATTTCTCATGGCATGTTTTACGAAACCTTAGTAATATGGCATTAACACTTATATATAGGAAGTACCAGCGGCGTATCCACCATGTTCATACCATATTACGTCCGTTTCGCTAATCAATGTCATGTCGCGTCCCGTGTCACGATCAGGGTTTATTAGCGTATTACTAGTGAGAATGATAACGTATAGAAATATAAGCCTATAAGTATGATTGTAATTAAGTATGAATGAGTTTAGTGTATAAGTGTAAGTGTGCGTATATCCACATTCGTGTACAATACAAATGATATATTTTAGTTAACCAAGATTAACGGATTACTGGCATGTGAATAAACAGGTCAAACCATCGTGTACCGCAATGTAGACTACCCATCATTGTTAAAAGGAAGATGGTGTAAAATAGTTTACTTAACATGACCTCAAGAATACGGGCGGGCGTCACTCCTATAGCGCTACACAAACGCTATACATGTTAAGGTGTGGCTTGATCAAAGTTAATGACGAGTCTACCACATAAACATGTGAATAAACAAGTCAAACCATCGTGTACGCAATGTTGACTAGTCAATATTGTCGAAACATAGTGTAAAATAGTTTACATAGTATGAAATAGTTTACTTAACATGACCTCAAGAATACGGGCGGGCGCTACTCCTATAGCACTGCGCAAGCGCTATACATGTTAAGGTGTGGTTTTATAACGAGTTTGTCACATATAATGTTCTAGTAATCCCAAATCAAGTATGATGTTTAGTATGCACCTATAGAATCGTTGTGTAATAGATTTAGTATAAAAGCGAAGTTTGTCGTGCATAAATTCGATTTTAGTATATGTGACATTGAAAAAAATGAAGGAATAAGAATTATATAGCATAAAATGTAAGATAGCATAAAAGAGAGGCTTGTTAAAATGTTGGAGTGTTTCGGTTTTAGAAACTTCAACTATTCCAAAGTGACTCGTAAGTCCTTTCGAATTAGGGAGACCTGATTTGGTCTAATAGGTATAATACTCTCGTCGCCAAGCGATTAACGGTACTTTACCCTTCCAGTTAGTACATGTCCCTAATTTGATCGAAAAATACGAAACTTTGGCGAGATTGAAAATTGAGGAGCGGGACCAGTCATCAAGGTGTGGATATCAATCTTGGCTTGACAATTTCGTCCCCAAATTGTGGTTTATTGAACGTATCAAGATATAATCTTGAATCGTCAATAAAGATCCACTGGATTACGAAATAGAAACTCACATCAAGATATGGACATCACTCCTGACTTGATAGTGAATTTCGCGCAAAATAACAAGTAGAGTGGATTGAAATTTGTCACCAATGGCGGGAATCACCCCTGTTTTGATGAGTTATTTCGATTGTGGAACAAGAATATTCTCACAAATGTGTATTGTGTTTCATGTCTTAGGAAAGACATATTGTAAGTTTTAAGACCAGAAATGGGAGGAGCATGATAGAAAGAATAACAATTTAGACAAGTATCACAAATGGTTAAGAGTATGGTACTTAAACTATAGACTAGGTCGAACATGGCAATTCTACCTAATTCCCTATAGTTATGGCTCTGATACCAATCTATCACACCCCAACCGATGGCGGAAACATCGGGATGAGACGAAAACTAGATTGCAAGAGGCTTCATAACGCTAATTGTGTCAAGTGTTTAATAATTACCTTTTTACATAGTTTAAATCAAATAATACAAAATTTAGATCCCGACACGTAACAAATATAATTTCATTTCATTGATAACGATTTAATACAAGATATTGAAACGAAATACATGTTTGAAATAAGATACAGTACAATAAACATTTAAAGTTTTAAGTGTGTTTCTAGGCAATCCTACTAGATTCCTTGCATCATCAGCTTTCATGCAACGTGTATTAAAAGCATAGATCAATACAACGGTATTGGCGAGCATACAAGTTTGAAAATAAATAATAGTATAAAACTTTGTTTCAATCACGACGAGTGTATGTTCAAATCAAATCTCACATGTATGTAGACGACTTTCGCATAACGATAGCATATAACTGAATTCTTTATCTAGCATGCAGGGCATCCTATGCATAATAATAACATGTGAATACAAGTTGAGGTAAATAAGCGTAAACAACTCAAACATCAACAAATAGCATGAAATAGACGAATTTAAATTAACACGTATAACTCATTTAAGCAAACTGGTAATACGTTTGGTAATTTGAACATATTTAGTATCGTGTAATATAAATTTGTTAATTTGTACATGTTGCACCACAAAATGCGTTAAAGTGTAAAAATAGGGTCGAGTATGCTCACATTCTTGCAATGCTTTCCTTGGAAATCCTGCGAGGAGTTGAAGAGTTGACGGCGAACGCCGAGGTCATCATACATAGGCATACGTAAGTAATGAAATGTATTTAGAAAAAGATTATACATTTATTTATGTATATATATGTATGTATGTATATTTGTATAAATATAATTATTTCGTTAAAAAATTTAGTCCGGATCCAATAGGCTCGTTTGTTTATTTAACGCGTTTTGCTTTGAGGATTTATACGAAAAACGGGCAGAGTTTCCTCTGTTTTTGGACGAACCCGACAGCACAAGTTGTCGGTTAATGTTTTCAAAATTCAAATATTCGATAACAGTTTATATCGAACTCTCATTACATGTGCTGAAACGAAATTAATCGGCAAGGTATTGGTTTTAAACACGGATTCGCGTCAGGTTGTAATGCTATAACAATATGATAAATTTTCGCATCAAATACTAAAACGTAATTAGTTGTTAAGTGTATTGATTCGCGTTAACTATAGTAATTAACAAAATATTATCAAGATATATGTAACAATAAAATTAAGATTTGTTTACCAAGTCACTTGCCGACGGTTTGACTGGGTGGACCCGACAGTTGACCAGCTTTGACTGGTTTGATCAGAGTTGACCGAACCAAGATTGAAGTGAACCTAGCCCGAAACCTGTTTAGAGACTGAACCGTATTGAACACGAGTGTAACCAAGTCCCAACCATGATTGAACCAAACTGAACCATGACCGAACATGTCGACCAGGTTGACCTGTTGACTAACGTTGACCGTGTTTAACCGGGTTTCACTGGGACTCGGCTTGAGTCGTGACACAACTGAGCCAAATCACCATTCGAGCTAGAATTACTATCATACCGAGCCTACAACTGGAGTTGAGTTGATGTGAACTCGGTTGAGCCAAAGCTGACCCGCACCTGAGCTTGAGCCGAGTTGGGACATAATCTGCCAAACAAAACCCGGGTCACCACTATCGCCGCACTACTGTTGCTATCCTTGCACCGCTGTCACTGCTTGGACTCGAGCCACGCACCCCGTCGTCGATTTCAGTTTCCGACGCAAGGCCAAGCACCACCGCCGCCGAACGCGGCGTTTCTGTCCGTCGTGTGCGACGGCTCTGCCGTCGGGTTTTAGCCGCCGTGTATAGCGGAGGAGGGTCCGCTCCCCTTTCTCCCACTATTATCTATCTCTCTCTCTCCTCGCATTCTCTCTCCCTCTGGATCTCTCTCGCTTGAGCTTGGATGTGTGTATGTGGTAGATGGTACAAGGGGAGGGGTTGCGGAGGTATGGGTAGGTGTGTGGCCAGAGGTCACCGACGGGTCGGCCGGAATCACTTCCGGTGGTCGGGATTGTGGGAGAGAAGAGGGGTGTCGGCTGGTGAATGTGTGAGCTGAGTGTGTATGTAGTTTTATATAGGATAGGGTTTAATTAGGGTTTGGAGTGGCTTGTGTGTTTGGCCAAGGCCCATTAGCTAGTGTTTAGGATTTTGAGCGGCCTGATCATGTCCGCGATATACGTTTTTAAATACGAGCTCCTTAAAAATGTCGTATTTATTATGTTTATTATTATTATTATTATTGTTATTTTTATTATTATTATTATTATTATAATTATAATTATTATTATTTATAAAAGAATAAATAAATAAATAAATAATAACAACGATAATAAAAATGGACAAATAAATAATTTAGTGGTACAACACGTATTTCCTAAAATAAAATTTTACGGAAACGCGAGAAGTTACAACCTCCTCCTGGCCTGCAAACATAGTTCCTTGGTCACATGCAACTTGCTCGTGCGACACTCCGCATTGGTCACATCCCGAACTGGCCTGTGCCACCGTCTGGGATTTATCGAATTTGGCCCCCAACGCCGCGATCTGTGCCGAAATAGCTGTATATTCGTCAACATCATAGACTCCTGGGCGAGATGATGATGATGAACGGTTCCTCTCTCCACTATGACGTGAACTCGATTTTAACGCAGCTTTCTCGATAATCGTGTAAGCTTCATTCGGCGTCTTTGTCCCTAGATCGCCACCTGCACACACATCTAAACGTTTCTGCATATCCTAGTTTAGGCCCTGGTAAAAAGTCAACACCAATTGTCTTTTGGAAAGACTGTGGTACGGAACATCAAGTAACAAATCCCTAAATCACTCCCAAGCCGCATGTAAGGACTCCCCGTCATCCTGTCGAAACGTCATGATACGATTCCTAAGCTTCGTCGTCTTCTCTGGCGGAAAGTACTTTTGCATGAATAAACTCCGCCAATTCATCCCAAGTCCTGATGGACCCTGCTGGAAGTGACATAAGCCAAGATCTAGCTTTGTCTCGCAAAGAAAATGGAAAAAGTCGCAAACAAATCGCGTCATCTGAAACATCTCGTATCTTGAAAGTAGAACATACTTCCAAAAATGAAGCAATATGTTGACGGGATCCTCATGCTCTCGTCCTTCAAACTGCACAGAATTTTGCACCATGTTAATAATACTATATTTTATTTCAAAATTAGGCGCTACTATCATCGGTCGGGCGATGCTCGGCTCCAAACCTCCACCTCCGGGTTGGTTCGTCTCGTTCAATGGCCTATCGTCGTCCGCCATGGTTGTGCTACCTTCGTCCTCTGAGCTCTCGACCTCAAAGGGTACCACCGGCTCGTCCCTGTCTGCCTCCAGCTGCCGCGCAACCGCGCGAGATCTCTCTGGAAGTCGCCTCCTCAAATCACGTTCGGGTTCGTCAGATGGTTCAACAGCGGCGGGTGCGGGGGTTGAGGACATCAACCTGCGATTGAAAAACAGCCATGCGTGAATATCATATTATATAATAATAATAATTTTTTTGCTGCTGTAATAGCAACGAATTTTCTGTTTTTAACCATAAAAATTCTTTAAAAATCGGAGGTGTGTCAAAAATTTTATAAAAAATCCCAAACTAATAAAAACGGTTGAACCGGTCATTAACAATATTCTTTCACGGTACCGAAAAGTTAACAAATAAATGAATAATTAGTTCGAATTCGAACAAATAAATGGAATAAACATCGGATAAATCTTTGAACAAATTCGAAAATCGAATAAATTAAATCGGCTAAAAATAAATATTTGCAAACAAATTAATAAATGAGATAGAAAATATTTACGAGTATTCACAAGTATGTACACCGGTAAAATATTAACTCGTATCGTTCCTAAAACTCGCCACATCTCCGGCAACGATGCCAAAAACATGACGTGTGCGTGTATATACATATTTTTTAAATGAGTTTTACACACGATTCGGTTTTAAATTTATAAAAGTGATTTGTACTTCAACATTAAAACACACACGAAAGGGCAAGTGTACCTCATCATATATGTAGTAAAGTATCGCTAAGAACTTAGTATCGATCCATGGATGCGGGCGGGACGATAATACTAAACCTTTGTCAATGTTCTACCGGTCTAAAAAGATAGGTTGATGAAGTGTTTAAACTAAAAACAACTAAAACATAATATTATTGTTTCTTTTTCTTTTTGTAAACATAAAGACTCCAAATATGAAAAATATAAGTATAGCCTTGCTTTATGAACAACCGAAACATGTTAACTAAGTCGGTTATGCCACTAAGTCACTTGGTCAATTTTTCATTTTTTAAGGACAATTAGTATCCCTTTCGGGAATCCTAACATGACAACTCTTTGGAAAGTTAAAACGATAAACACACTTTAACCACCTAAAATTGTTCTTTAACGCCCTATTGATTAATGTTTATGAAAATCCCTTAAAAATAAGTTAGTCATCCGTTAAGAGTTTTCTAACCTTACTTAATCAAGGAAAGTTACCCTGTTTTTATAACAATTTGGGTCTCGCACGACCGTGCACTTTATCCGCACGGCCGTGCACTATTAGCGCACTTTGGTGACGTCATCTTATCCAGATAAGGTTTTGAAAATGGCACGGCCATGCCAAGATTGGCACGGCTGTGCGTGTCCGAGATGAGCTTGCACTGGGGATCGCACTGGCAGTGCACACGTGGAAAACAACTCCGCACGGTCGTGCCACCCTTCCGCACGGCTGTGCGCGCCTTGAATAAAGCTTGCACCAGGGTTTGCACGCTCAGTGCAGCCCTTCTGATCCGGGTTGGCACGGCCGTGCCAATCCTCTGCACGGCCGTGCACTATCTGAATCTTCACAGAAAGTCTGCAACTTCGCCGTTTCGCCTAGAAAATCCTTGTTTTCTGCATCTTCTTGTCCGGCACGCTGTTTAAAGCCTGTAAATGAAAACATACGTGATTAAGTATCTAATTATTGATCTTTAAGGCCAAAAACGTGTAAAAAGGGGATAAATCAGGGGACGAATTTATGTGTATTTTAACAAATATCATCCTCTATCAAAATCACTTCACAAATCAAACTGTTTATCGCACGCGAATAATCTGATTATATATGCTCAATACGTGATACTAGAAACATGTGACTAGGACTTATTTTCGTTAACTTGCCTCCTTAGCTAGTATGGTACGTGTGGCTAACACCCGACGGGGTCTAGTTAGGATGGACGCGCTAGCTTCTCACGGAAGTTAGTATGAGAAATATGCCTAGTTTTGTGTGATGTGTTTTGGTGTATCATGATATGTAATTAGACTATTTCGCGAGCGGATCTCTATTATGCTAGTATTACTTAAACGTGTATGCTCACCTTTACTTAATTGTATTGACTTGTATTTTAACGTATGTAACATGTTGAGGATTTTAGCTTGGATGCTTTGGACGTAGTTTTGCTTAGTTTAAGTTTATGCTTTAGAAACGCTTTGTAATAAATCTAGAGATTTTTAAACTGGTATTGTGTTATGAGAAAACGCTGTTTTGTAATGGTTATTTGAAATATTATGTTTAATAGTATGGGATGTTAGACGTTATGTAATATTGTTAAATAATGGTTATGGAACTTCTCGTGATACAATCTGGTTCGCTTAGTATCGCGCCCCGATGATTCCGCCATTGGTTGGGGTGTGACAGGTTTTACTTGCAAAACAAAAAAAAATCGGATACACAAGTCGAAAGGCACGAAAACATCAAATGAAAAAACAAAGATAAAAGCTAATATTATTATTAGATGATAATTTTGCATCACTTCTTTAGTTATCATTAAATTAGGTTATATCCAATTAGATTATGAGAGATGAAACAAATGTTTTAGAAAAAAAACTAAATACTTTTCAAATTACCCATTTTGGTAAATACTTTTTCCACCAACACCCATTTGAGAAAAAAAACTCGATAAACCTATCTTATTAAAACTAACAACTATCCCTAACTAAATGTTAAAACTCAATAAATAATTCACCAATAATTTTTTGTAACTTGTTTGATAATTATCTCCTGAATTGAAGATTAATCTCTTCACATCACACAACATACTAATTGGTTTGATCCGTAAAAGTTTGTAATTTGTCAATAGAGTTAAAAACAAGCCAAGCTCAAACTTAGCTCGATTATATTAAGGGAGCACAATCTCAAGCTTAGCTCGTTTAGACCTCTATTTCTATTTTCTAAAACCCAAGCTCGGCTTCTAAGTATACTTTTAAACTCAAGCTTAGCGTGTATTACTTATTAAGTATTATTTTTTTCTGTATTTATAAATATTTTGAATAATAACAAAATATATATTATTTTTATTAAAACATTATATGTAATATAAGTATAATGTAAATATACATTTAACAAATTAAATAAGTTTTATATAAGGCTCGTTTAGGATGAGAAGTCTAGTCAAACGCGATATGTGAAGTTCGAGCTCCAACTTGCTAATTAAAAAAAGCTTTAATATGGGCTTAAGCTCGATCAAGGTTGGCTTAATTCAAATTTTTAACAAGTCAATCTCAAGTAATTGACAAGTGATTTGGCTGGTGTACGACGTTATCCACCCATAGGGAACTTGTTTCTCTACATTTATCTTCTATGAAGTTCAAGATATTTTCACGATGATTAAAATATGTGCAAAGTAAGATATGGACAATTCGAGACTTATTTAAAAATATATAAGAAGTATAAGAAAGAAAGCTTCAATATATGTAATACTCGCATATTATAATTTATAAAGCTAAAACAATAAAGATAGAAAGTTAATTCGTAATGTATTTATTGATCTATAAGACAGGCTAGACTAAAGTGATGTTAACATGATATATAACGAAAAATTAATCATGATATATTGTTTAAGGTGATGTTAACACAACAAATATACTATACATCCACTTCTTTAATCTTGAACCATTTTTTTGTAGTGGCATCTCTTGGAAAATATAAAATAGCAACTTATACAATGTTTTTATCAAATACGGTAGAGATTACCAATAACTTCTTTCTAATTATGCATTTATACTTAATAAGGATAACAAATGATTGCTGAAATCAGCACTTAAGAATACCCAATATCTTTTTATGAATTATCTAACAAACAAATTCTTATCTTGTTAATGTAAGATTTTTGAGTCAAATGGAAGAGATGTGTAAGAAGAAAAATCATTAAAATTGATGTAGATTGTCTGCAATAGGCCGAAACAACTTTTTTTCTTGTTAATGCATGATTTTGAGTCAAGCGTAAGTGAGTGTAAGAAGAAAAATCACTCATTCATTTGGATTTCTACGATATGTTTGTTTTGGTTTTTTATTAATGTAGTGCATTTAGTGGTTTGTGAAAGTGAAGAAGAGAGAAAGAGAGGAGAGATAAGGATTTGGTGGGGTTGAATTTCCTTGGGAGCTTATGTGGCACGGATAGGGGTGCATTTGTCTCCTCCCCATTGCTGATGGTCTAAGAGGCGAAGAAGAGAGAGGGCACATTTTCGGATGTTTTTTGAAGTTGATTTTGACTACGAGAGTGGTAAAGCCCTGACGGGCAAGTGCTTATGTGACCACATTTTTTTTAAATATAAAGCATCTTTTAACAATACTTTGGTTCATACGGAGAATGCATAACAAGATTTTTAGGGGGTGTTTGGGATTGATTTTTCAAAATAGATTATGCGTTTTGAATAATCATAATCAGATAATTAGCTGACAAAACGTGTTGCGGAAAGATAGTGTTTGGATTTGATTATGTTGTTTGATATCACAATTATCAGATAATCAACATTTGAGTGTTTAACAAGTATGTATATTTTAAAAAATAAATAAGTGAAAACTAAAACCAGTTTTTGGATTATCACGTTTTCCTGCAGCAAGGGGTGACCTACTTATGGATTATCACGTTTTGAACTCTACTAAACGTAAAAAATCACTTTTTATTAATTTTTTACCAAATACTCAAAATAGATTTTTTTGCGATTTCAAAACACAATAATAAAAAAATCAGGTTGAAAAAGCAATCCCAAACACCCCCTTAATAACCACTTGATGTTCATGTCAAAGGTATTGGACTCGTTCTTGTGGGTCAGAGCCAAAATCCCAAAGTTACAGTGGTCAGTAAGGTGTAATTTAAACTTCTCTAACTTTCCTATGTAAGTGTAAATAGCTCGTATCTACCTAGTGGCTAGGTTGTGTTTTTATAATAGAATTCCAAGTCACGTTCAAAAAAAAAGTGACCACGTTTTTAAGACCCACTATTATGGGTTTCGTTTTAAGTTTAACGTTTGTAGTATATAAGCACGAGTCCAAGTGTCAATACAAAGATTATTTTAAGTAGATAAGTGAATATACTTTACAGGGCCCACTCTACTTGATTTGTAAACAAGCCAAGCTGCTCGTGTGTATCTTCCATGCCCAATTATTTGATTAGTAAGATAGTTGCTGAAGGTGTATAGATTTTGTGATAATACACACATTTCTTATGAATCTATGATGGTGAATTAAAGTCAGATTTGAAAAAAAAGTAGTGTCCAACAACCTGTTCAATGAAATGCCCCAAAGAAGAAACAAGTTTAGGGATGGTGATGGATGGTGTTGAAAACAATTTAATCAAACAGAAAATTAATTATTTTATTATTAATTACCCGAGTTATTGGCCAAACCAGTTTATTCCAACTTGAACAAACTGATTGAAGAAAGGTAGAAGGAGACTGTCCCGTTATTGTACGAATTTAAATAACACGCAAAAACTAAAACCAACCTGGTCGATTTAAGAAACCGAGATTCTTGAACTGCACGGATGATTCTGTCCTTAAAGGATTTTACGCGCTCGTATTGCTGTGAGCTGCAGCTTAAACTCTCAGGATTTAATGCAGAACTGATCTGGTATTCCAACAACAATGGAAACCAGAAAACGCAAAACTGGAGAAGAAACAGAAGCACAGAGATAAAGGCTGCGAAAATTAGATTATGGAATGGGTAGCAGAGGCTTTTATTTATAGGTTCAAATTATAACTGAGAATGAGGAAAACGGGGAATGGGATAACCATTATCAATTAGTTTCGAATTCAGTTATCTATAGATAACCCACATGAATTCGAATTAATACAGATAACCCCACAGTTTCGAACTCATCTCTATCCCAATCTTATCTCATCCGATCTCGATCCACAGCACTAACGCACCTGAACCGGACCCTAGCTAAAAATAAAAGCTCCTCAGCTCCTAGCGACGATGCATACGTGCGAAGTGGCTCAAACGCGCCATTCGCGCCTCAAACACGCCCATTCGCGAGCTCGCGGCTCGGCTCGGCGCGCGTGTGGGCTTGACCCACTTCTCAACCCATTTAACACTTTGGAGACCCATAAGGGGTAATCCCTTATAAGGCACTCAACTTTCACCTCCCCCACCAATGTGGGATGGAGGAAACATACCAACTTGTATGTTCCTCATTAATATTTCCACAATCCCCCACCAAGTTGGAATGTTTCCTCTCACTTAGACAGATGATGTCACTAGGTGTCACGAAGATTAAACCCAGTTTATGTTGATAAACAAGAAGAGACAGATTCGATGGTGTCCTATGGAATTAAACCATTAACCTGATAGCCCCCTTCGGTTTACCCCCACACATCACCAGCCGACTTTGCGTTCTCACTGAGCGCGAATATGGGCGTGCGCTATAAACCCTTTTCATGATCCTTTAGAAGACAAACCACTTATCTTCACTCGATGCGGCACCACCCCTAGATCATATAGGCAAAGTTTTACATCATCCACGTTGCTTGGATGCCTCAAAACTTTGTTAAGAGCATTAGCTCACCCTTGTTCTCGGCAACGATGTACTATCATACCTCACATGGATCTATCAAAAAATTGATAGTACCTTCTATCATTAAGTGACTTCGTTTTACCCATTAAACTTGAGAAATAGGAGCACTAAGTTCAAGTTGGTTTCCATCACTAACGATTCTATTATGGTTTTAGACCCATGTCTCTCGCGGTATTCACTACTAAATCTCTCGTCAAAAGTTTAGTAAACGGATCAGCCAAGTTCTTACTCATCTTGACATATACAACCTTGATGGTACCAAACTTTCAAGAAGTTGTCTCACATAATTGTGCCGTAGACCTATGTGTCTTGACCTCCCATTATACACTGTGTTGTATACTTTAGATAGTGTGGCCTCACTATCACAATACATGGGAATATACGACATTGGAACATCCCACAAACGGATGTCGGTAAGTAGATCTCTAATCCACTCTGCTTCCTTACCAGCCGCAGCTATTGCTATGAACTCAGCTTCCATAGTTGAGTGGGCAATACACGTCTGTTTCTTGCTCGCCCAAGAAATTGCTCCTCCTGCTAGAGTGTAAATCCACCCACTTGTAGATTTTGAATCACTGGTGTGATCAATCCAGCTCGCATCAGAATAACCTTTGAGTATTCTGGAATTAGACGTGTATGTCAGTTCTAAGTTACTGGTCCTTTTCAGGTATCCAAGTACTCTACCCATTGCTTTCCAGTGTTCTGTCCCTGGATTGACAGTATATTGACTCAGTTTGCTTACAACAAAAGCAATATCAGGACGAGTGCAATGTGTTGCATACATCATACTTCCAATAGCACTCGTATACTCCAGTTGAGCCACTGCTCTCCCTGAGTTCACATTAAGTTTCACACTTGGATCAAATGGGGTATTAAACTCTTTAATGTTCAAGTGTTGAAACTTAGTCAGAATTTTCTCTATGTAATGAGATTGACTTAGAGAAATCTGACTTTCAGTTCTTTTCACCTTGATCCCAAGAATGGTATCAACTTCTCCTAGATCTTTCATCTTAAAGTTCGAGGACATATATTTCTTAATTTCAGAAATACCTTCAAGGTGAGTGCTAATGATCAACATATCATCAACATAGAGACAAATCACGACTGTATAACCGGGTTCGCATTTAGTATAGATACACCTATCAGCACTATTGTGTCGAAACCCGAAAGCAGTCATCAGTGGTGTCAAACCTCTCATGCCACTGTTTAGGAGCTTGCTTCAAACCATAAAGAGATTTAATAAGTTTACACACTTTGTTCTCTTGTCCAAGGCATCACAAACCCTTCTGGTTGCTCCAAATAAATCTCATCATTTAGATACCCATTTAGAAACGCAGTCTTTACATCCATTTGATGGATGTACAGCCCTTTCAAAGCAGACACCGCTATTAGAGTTCTAATAGAGCTAATTCTAGCCACAGGTGCATAGGTATCAAAATCCCTTCTCTCTGCCTATACCCTTTAGCAACTAATCTCGCTTTATAGGCAGAGATGGATCCATCTGGATGATACTTCCTTTTGAAAATCCATTTGGATCAATAGGTTTCTTTCCCTTGGTAGATCAGCTAACTCCCAAGTTCCATTTCCCATAATGGAATCCATTTCATCATTGACTGTTTCCTTCCACAAAGGAGCATCTCTTGATGACATTGCTTCGCTGAAAGTTTTAGGATCATCATCCAAATTAACAATGAAAATGACCCTCTCTCGTCACTTTCTTTTGAGTTCCCTCAACCAGGTAAGAAAAGAAATCATCTCCATAACTTTTCTCTTTTCTAACTCCAGTACTTTTCCTCGGTCTTCAACCACTGGTGAAGGTTCGACTCTTTTCACAAAAGTACTAGAAGATGTGGTGTAATTTGAGTTTTCATCATCTCTAGAAAACTTGTTCTCAAAGAATTCCACATCTCTGGATTCTACAACTGTACCTGATTCGTCATCCAACAACCGTAAGACTTACTTTGCGGAGCATATCCAATGACTACACTCTTGTAAGCTCGTTCTCCCAGTTTGAGTGTCTTTGGATCAAGTACGCGATAATAGGTAAGACACCCCAAACCCTCAAATACTCTAGGTTTGGTTTTCTTCCTTTCCACAACCCATATGGACTCGTAGGTATGACACGACTAGTGATCCTATTGTGAACATAACATGCGGTTAACACAGCTTCCCCCCACATATTACGAGGTAGACCCGATTGATTTAACATACTGTTAGCCATCTCTACCAAGGTTCTGTTCTTTCTCTCAGCTAAACCATTTTGTTGGGGAGTATATGGTGCAGTTCTCTCATGTATGATGCTTCCTCTTCGCAGAATGCATCAAATTTTCGGTTAAAGGATTCTCCGCCTCTGTCTGAGCGAAGAATTTTAATGCGTTTCTCCTTTTGTTTTTCAACCTCAGCCTTATATATTTTAAATGCCTCAAAAGCTTCGTCTTTTGAATGCAATAAATAAACATATAAGTATCGGCTGAAGTCATCGCAGAAAGTGATAAAATATCTCTTACCCCCACGAGTAAGGACTCCATTCAGTTCACAAATATCTGAATGAATTAGTTCTAGTAGTGATGTATTACGTTTATCGACACTTGGAAAAGGTTTCTTTGTGAATTTTGATTTCACACAAGTTTCGCATTTTTCAAAGTCTTTATCTTTTAATTTAATAAACCTTTAGTTTGCATTTTTTCAGTGTTTTAATATTTGCTAAACGTTTGTGCCATAAAGAAATTGAACAAGCGATATAATCAAAAGACATAATTTCATTCAATTCAAAACCAATAGCATTACATTGATAAAAACTATCACTACCACTATCACCACTATCACTATCACTTTCATTCCCAAACCCATCAATCACTGAAACGCCACCTTCATCCAGTCTTCTTCTTCATCAATTCCATCTTAGCTATGTCAAGGCGATACATTCCACCCGTGTTCTTTGCTTGACCCACATAGATGTCATTTAGAGAAAACTTCACACGGAGATTCTTGAGAACCAGCTTATACCCATTTCGATCAAACTATCACAGAAACAAGACCCTTGGTGATACCAGGAACATGCAACACGTCCTGAAGGGTAACCGTTTGACCATCTTTAAAGTTTAGTCGCACTGTGCCTTTACCACGAACTTCACTCGATGTCCATCAGCACATACCACCACTGTTCCTTGAGGAACATGAGCATAAGTAAGAAATGAGCCACGATTCCCACAAACATTAATAGTTTCTCCAGAATCCAAAAACCATCCTCTACATGCCATAACGCGTGTATATTGAGAAAGCATGTTAACATCTCCAAGACCCACATTGGCCACTAGATTGGTGACTTTATCAATATCAACAACACTTGTAGAACCAACTGTAAAACCAGATTTCCTTTGAGAGCACTCTCGTGCATAATGCCCGGTTTCCACAAACATGACATTTACCCGATCTCTTTGGTTGATGGTTGGTCGTTTGGTGTGACTTCTTGAATTCCTTTTTCTTTGGTGCTGTAAACTTTTTACTCTTTAATGCACCTTTTCCCTTTTGCCCAGATCCTCCAACAATGTGATTCACACTCAATCCTACTTTATCTCTTTTGTCCCTGTTGCGCGTTTCCTCCTCAATTCGAAGGTGCCTCAACAGTTCGTCCAACGAGTAGTCCTCAGATTTGTGCATCATTCTCTTTGAGAAATCTTTCTAGGTAGGAGGTAGTTTTGCAATAATGACCCTACTTGGAATATTTCTGGCAACGGAATAGAAAGTGCGGTCAATTTGTTAACAAGAACTTGGAGTTCATGCACTTGCTCCAATATTGACTTGTCATCAACCATTTGAAAGTCTAAGTACTTGGAAATAAGGTATTTGTTAGTACCATCTTCATGAGCCTTATACTTATCTTCCAAAGCTTTCCATAATTCTCTAGCACTTGTTACCGGCGCGTACAAGTCATAGAGACGATCCGAAAGAGAATTTTTGATGTAGCCAAGGCAAAGATCTTCAGCTTCCTTACGGACAAGTCTTTGCTTAGCCAAATCTTGATTCGAGACCTCTCCAGCCTCAAGAGGAGGGTCATCAGGGATTACGGGCAAGCTTGGATCAAGGATATAGTAGAGTTTCAGCATAACGAGCATGAACTTAACCTTGTCCGCCCAACGGGTATAGTTCTGGCCATCGAATCTGTCCAACTTGACAAACTCTTGATTCATGAATCTCAGATTAGCTGTTGCTAGTTCACCGTCCATTATTTCTGGCGATTAAACACAAAAAATAAAATCCTTTAAGATTGTTGAAAACAATTTAATCAAACAGAAAATTAATTATTTTATTATTAATTACCGAGTTATTGGTCAAACCATTTTAATTCCAACTTGAACAAACTGATTGAAGAAAGGTAGAAGGAGACTGTCCTGTTATCGGACGAATTTAAATAACACGCAAAAACTAAAACCAACCTGGCCATTTAAGAAACCGAGATTCTTGAACTGCACGGATGATTCCTGTCCTTAAAGGATTTTATGCGCTCGTATTGCTGTGAGCTGCAGCGTAAACTCCCAGGATTTAATGCAGAACTGATTTGGTATTCCAACAGTAACGGAAACCAAAAACGCAGAAGCTGGAGAAGAAACAGAAGCACAGAGATAACAGGCTGCGGAAATTAGATTATGGAATGGGTAGCAGGAGGCTTTTATTTATAGGTTCAGATTATAACTGAGAATGAGGAAAACGGGGAATGGGATAACCATTATCAATTAGTTTCGAATTCAGTTATCTATAGATAACCCACATGAATTCGAATTAATACAGATAACCCCCAGAGTTTCGAACTCATCTCTATCCCAATCTTATCTCATCCGATCTCGATCCACAGCACTAACGCACCTGAAGTGGACCCTAGCTAAAAATAAAAGCTCCTCAGCTGCTAGCGACGATGCGTACGTGCGAAGTGCAAAGTGCGCCTCAAACGCGCCCATTCGAGCCTCAAACGCGCCATTCACAAGCTCGTGATCGGCTCGGCTCGGCGCGCGTGTGGGCTTGACCCACTTCTCAACCCATTTAACACTTTGGAGGCCCATAAGTGGTAATCCCTTATAAGGCACTCAACTTTCACCTCCCCCACCAATGTGGGATGGAGGAAACATACCAACTTGTATGTTCCTTATTAATATTTCCAACAATCCCCCACCAAGTTGGAATGTTTCCTCTTACTTAGACAGATGATGTCACTAGGTGTCACGAAGATTAAACCCAGTTTATGTTGATAAACAAGAAGAGACAGATTCAATGGTGTCCTATGGAATCAAACCATTAACCTGATAGCCCCTTCGGTTTATCCCTACACATCACCAGCCGACTTTGCGTTCTCACTGAGCGCGAATATGGCCGTTCGCTATAAACCCTTTTCATGATCCTTTAGAAGCCAAACCACTTATCTTCACTCAAGGCGGCACCACCCCTAGATCATATAGGCAAAGTTTTACATCATCCACGTTGCTTGGATGCCTCAAAACTTTGTTAAGAGCATTAGCTCACCCTTGTTCTCGGCAACGATGTACTATCATACCTCACATGGATCTATCAAAAAATTGATAGTACCTTCTATCATTAAGTGACATCGTTTTACCCATTAAACTTGAGAAATAGGAGCACTAAGTTCAAGTTGGGTTTCCATCACTAACGATTCTATTGTGGTTTTAGACCCATGTCTCTCGCGGTATTCACTACCAAATCTCTCGTCAGAGGTTTAGTAAACGGATCAGCCAAGTTCTTACTCGTCTTGACATAGACAACCTTGATGGTACCACTTTCAAGATGTTGTCTCACATAATTGTGCCGTAAACCTATGTGTGTTGACCTCCCATTATACACTACATTGTATACTTTAGATAATGTGGCCTCACTATCACAATACATGGTAGTTATACTTTAATGGTTGTTATCATTGACTTGATGAGGTGTTTTTGTAAAGTAAAGTTTATGATATATTCAATCCTTAATGAGCTGGAGATGTCTAGATATACAAGACTTTGCTAGTCGTCATCAATAAGTCGACGTTAATGATCCAATCTTCTCTCCAAGTCCTAACAAGTCTTTCTTATCGATTTCTATTACAAAAGGCGACTCACATTCAACTAGCTTTTCACAACTTTTTCTCTACTTTCCCTTACTTTTTCCTTAAATAATCTTGACCCCGTTTGTCATCTTGCAAGACTCGATTCCACAAAGGCGTTTGTCCACACTTATATATAGTTGTTAAAGATAATCGGGTCAGCGATTGGGTGATCTAGTAGTGGGGTTAAAAGGAGTCGGGGTCAGCTCGTTTTAGATGAGATCGATGACACAGAAGGTTGGAATCGCCATTAGGTCTACCTTTTATTGATTAGTTATTCAAATTACGCTTTAGACTTGCAGATTATAATTTATGTTTGTCTTTATCTAGCCATAGATATACATGCACATGACGGGCACACGCAAATACACGTCATCGTATTTGAAAGTTACGTTTCGTGTTTATATTTAGCCTATTGGAAATGACCCATGAAGGAATCTGTAGTTGTTGATGAAAAAAAGAGCTTAGAGATTACATTCTTTATATCTTAGCATATCTCAGTGCCCATAATTTATACTTTTGGTATGCCTGTAGATAGATGCCTTATCTTCAGATTTGACAACTTTTTTATGGTTTTCTTTTTGAATATACAAACAAATATGTTTATATACGCGTACAATACCAAGTGTAATACTTTTGCACGGTTGCTACACAAGTCCAGTACCGACATGTAAACCAAAGGACCAAGTTTGCATTCGACTTATTTACGCTATAAATTGGTATTTGATTTTGCATATATAAATTATTACGTGAATCTAATAAGATGTTCATGATCAACTTTTATCATTTTAAAAATTTTATTTTGAAAAAAAAAGTAAAAAAGAAATAGGTTCAAACCGTAAAACCACAAAAATCCATCCAGATTCATTTCCTAGTTCGAAAACCTTACACGGTTATAGTGGCTGTTTGGCAACTTTTTAATGGGTAAATACTGAATCAGTAAGAGGTCTGAATCATTAAGTGTTGAACCAGTAAGGGTTCGGAACCATAAGAGTCAATATAATACTAACCATTTAGAGATAAATGTCCGACCAATTCAAATAAGAAGTCCTAACCATTCAGACTCAGTATAATGCTTAACCATTCAGAAGTATATGTTTGAACTATTCAGACATTTGCTCTCGAAACATATAGTCTGAACCATTAAGTGCTGAACCAGTAAGATATATGTCTGAACCATTAAGAGCTGAAACAAACACCCCTTAGTCTAGAATTCTCATCAAAACAAACAAAACCATACCATCAACACCCCTAGAATATAGATGGTGCTCGTTTGAGTTTCGGTTACTTGCATGTCTGTGAGTCATCCGTCGTATTTCTTGTGTCACGCTTTAGGAATCATTCGCTACCATAGAATATGTAGTGGCTATTTATCTGGAGGAGAAAGTACTATTGTTTCATTATTTTTGCATTATTGATTTGTAACCCCACAATTTAAAGAATCAAACAACCCCATTTTGATGTAAACATGCAATATGTCCATTTCAATCTTTTTTCGACTTTATTTCCTTTTAACTTTTAAATAAAAACGATGTAATGAGGTTTTACTTCATGGACCGTTGATGGCTCAATTTGACCACAATCACTTTTAGCCTAAACCAGAGATATTAATTGTTGTAATGGGACCATATATTGAACCAAACACTTTTGGAAAAATCGAAATTTGCTTGGATAAATCTGAAGTCGTTAATCACTTTCAGATCAAACAATTGGAGTGGCTACCAATCTTTGGGATAAAACAAATTTGATTCTAGATTTCTGTATGAGATTTTGATTGTGAGATTTTGGGGATTAGTTACGAATGAAAATTCGTCAAAAAAAAATCTGCGGGAAAGCGTATTTTCAGTTGTTTGCACAACTGCTTGCAGTTTTCGCTTTGAACAAAAACATCTTTAGTCCCTCAAGTTTCAAAATTGCGCATTTAGCCCAAAATTGAGTTTCTGATGCATTTTTGATAAAGGACTTTTGTCCAAAATAAAAAAAATTCCAAGCTGACCAAGCTGACTTTTGTCCAAAAGGACTTATGCCAAAATTTCTAGCTCGACACCAGCCATGGGCTCTGCCCCTTGGACCCTGCTCCCAGGGGTGCTGCCCCCTTGGATCCCCATTAGTCCCATGACATTCAAATACGCGTGCACTCTTATTTGAACGTCACACGCAATCTCAAATTACACTAAAATATCCAACATACCTCCCCATTTTAGTGTAATCATAGATTAACTAACTTGTTCACAACAATCAAACAAACTAATGCATAAATGAAATGCCGTGACGATTGAATTTCATATTAGTATATTACACATTCCAAATATTCGGATTTAAGGGTGTCTCTAAGGATTGAACCCTTAATATCCATACTGAATACATGAAGATAATATATACATTAGTTTACATACATAGATCTAACTTGACACTATCTTTTACTAGCCTATGTCCTTATCCTTCATAAGCATATCAAAGCCAAGTCCAAGCTTCTTGAAGTAGCTAAACTTCATGCTCATATAGGTAGCTCTTTTACTCTTGCACCTGCAAATGCAATTTTTCAAAAGAGCTATTAAGAAGATATACCTCAATCTTCCTTAACTTGCAGCTCGACCCCAGCCAGGGGATCTGCCCCTTGGACCCTGCTCCAGGGGCGCTGCCCCCTTGGATCCCCCGTTAGTCCTGATGACATTCAAATAAGCGTGCCACTCTTATTTGAACGTTACACACAATCTCAAATTACACTAAAATATCCAACAACACTGCAATTAAATTATCTTGAATAAACTTTAATGACATCAACAGTCAACACATTTGTTGATCTCACAATGTAAGGTTAGATGGGTTCTGGTGGTTTCCGCTGGTGACACATGATACTCCACTAGTCCGTCAATGATCCATATTTGCCGTTCAAAAAAAATGAGTTCGGGTTAAAATTAGTAACCTTTTAATTTGGTCCCGCCTATAGGTTTTCTAAGTTGATTTCAGTTTCCACTTGACTGTCTTGTTTACTTTATTTTCGATTTTTTATGGCCATGGTAAAACCTGGTTTGGCAAGAAAATATTATCGTACGTACTTAACTATTATTGACTACTAGCTAAGCCATATTCAGTTGTTAGCCCAACTCAATGTGTCATACGCCCGTATACTAGATGTTTGTCACAAAGTCTTGGTTAAAGGTGGACAAAATAACTGGTTAAATAAATAGTAACCGATAAATAACCGATTGAGGAGTAATCGATTAGTGGCTTTTTTTAACCGTAGGTTCGTAATCGGTTAGGGATTTTTAGAAGGAACCAGTTTTTTTAATCGATTTTAATCGATTTACCAGTTAAAGCAAAAAAAAAATGAAAATAACTGGTTTATTGATCATGAAAAACCGGTTAAAGTGAATAACAAAAAAAATGAGAAATAAACCCCGGTTACTAACTCAACAGGTTAAAGTAAAAACCAAAGTAAAACAGTTAAAGCAAAAAAAAAAACCAGCTGTTCAGTTAACCGAACCAGATATGTAAAAAACCGTTCGGTGCACCTCTAGTCTTGGTCCTAATATTTGGTTTTTCTTTGTTTTGCTTATAGCTCGGTCCAATTGCTTAAACATGTTGACTGAAAAATCTTTTTGGAAAACTACTGAAAGATTATAAACCTTAGAGTTTCGGTAAAATAGTGAGATCTAAAGTTTGTTTCGGTAAACCAACTAGTTTCTGTAAAACAATTATGACATAAAGATAATTTCGGTAAAACAATGAATACAAACAAAATTCAAACTAACTAGACATGTTTCGGTAAAACAATGATACCAGAAAGAAAACTAAGTAAAAAGTCAAGTTTCGGTAGAAGAATACAATTAAGGCAGTTTCTTCAAAAGGTACAATACCGAAATTATACTTGCGCTATAATGGTGTTGCCGAAACTACCTCATAAAAGCCGAAGCTACTGTTCTTTAGCATTCCACCATAGATCTTCAACCCAAAGCTTAAAAAAAACTCGATAATCGAACAAAATACCATGGAGTTGACCAAAAATGCTCATTGAAAATAACTACTAACAACCCATACTCAATCCACTCCAATCAAAGAGTCCAAAAACACCCAAAAATCACTCAAATCAGTCCAAAACATCAAGAACCAAATTGTGTTTCATCAAATACCCGAAAATACCATGAAGATACCAAAAACTCCCATGAATTATTCTAACCCGAAATCACTTCTAAACGAGACAAGGTTCTGATACCACATGTAATCCCCTGAATCACGGATCAACACGAGATAACAGATCTAAGATGATCAAGTGAGCGTAAATCACTCAAACATCTATCATGGGCACACAAAATGAGGAACAGAAAATCGTAAAGATGAAACAACACATGAAATACTTTCAAATTACCTTCAAACCCAAATATACTCTCTCTCTCTCTCTCTCTCTAGAACCCTTAGAAAAACCAACCCTTGAAATATCTTTCAAACTCCTATTTATAGGTTTAGGCCCAAGGCCTTAGGTCCCTAATGGGCATAACTCACCAATAGGGCCCTAATTACAAAGTGGAGCCCAACCTATATTTACAAGGTAATTATAAAATAAGCCCAAAAGTTAAACATCTAGCTGACTGTCAAATCATGTATCAAGTATCAACAGTGTGTACCATGTACAATAGAGTAACGAGTATAAATGAACTAGTTGTGTGTAACAACATTGAGTTATGGGGGAAAGAGTGGGTCATGTGTAAGAGGTTATAGAGTCATAGGTGGTGTTTGTTTTTCTAAAAAAGATCAGTGTAGACTCTTCTGTCTGCACCACGCAGGCGTAGGCATTGTCATCTGTAGACTGTTTGTTTTTTCGAAGACGTTTCATTAAAAAACGTCTGCACGAGATCTTCTTGTTGCAGACTTGGCCCAACTACTTCTAAGATCTTTAAGGTCTACAGAGAGTTAAACACCACCACCGTCACCACCACCACCACCCAGCACCACCCTCACCACCCACCACCGTCCATCACCACCACCACCATTCACACCCGACATCCATCACCACCACCATCGTCCACCACCATTCACCAGCCACGACATCCATCACCACCACCATCGTCACCACCACCCACCGTCCACGTCCACCACCCACCATTACCATCCACCACCATCACCCACCGTCCAGCACACCACCCACCACCGTCCGTACACCACCACCAGTTTATTTTAGAAGTCTACATACGTTAAAAAACAAACATCCTTCATCTCGCAGATTGCAGAGTTTTGGTCCACCACTTCCTCTACAGATGTCTGCAGATGTGGTCCATAGACTGCAGACATTTTACCTCTTAAAAAACAAACGGCGCCATAGTGATGGGAGGGTTTGGGTGATAAGTCAGTCATAGTTATGGGATAAGTTGGTGGACAAATTTCGAGTCTATGCTTTTGGTTGGGTTGTGACATGTTCAAAAATGATTTTGGTATGCTTATAAAACAGAGTTGTAGAGCCGAAAATAAAATGTATGTTATCAACTTTATTATCACACCCCAACCGATGGCGGAAACATCGAGGCGGGACGAAATAGATTGCTCATTGCTCACAACACTAACAGCGACAACATTTAATCAAACCAAATTTCATTTCATAAGTAAAATTGTCAAATACAATACATGGGAATTTCAAGTACAACAATAACCAAGACAAAATTTGATAGAACAATTATAAACCTAAACATCTATGTGTGTATCTAGTCATCAACGCTACTCCAATTTCATAGCATCATCTTCATTAACCTGTAACATGTTTTAAAATAGAGTTCAATGCAAAAGCAAAGGCGAGTACACAAGTTTGGTGGTACATAGCATAGGTATAAAAGTATAACTCGAATCCACATGTTAATCGTTATGTAAGGTAAATGCTAATCAAGCAACACTAGATCAAACCCGAGTTTCCACAAGTATAATGAGCTTCCCTCGTCACAAAGCAACGAGACTAAAAAGCATGATTAAGCTTAACATAACCCCGACGGGTGGTGTGCTACTCCTATAGCGCTATATATGTCAAGCTGGGCTAGCTAAGTTAATGATTAAGCATGTATGAATCTAGCATGTATCTAAGCATAACAAGTATCATGTATTAACAGACTGAGCATGTAAAGCGTAAGTTGTGATTGTGTATTTTGATACGTAAACAGGTTACAACCCAAAAAGTGAGAAAGCAGTAAATGGGTCGAGTATTCTCATGGTTTTGCTTAACGTGTTCCGCTTAGAGAAATTCGCTAGCTTGTTTGTAGATTAGGGTTTGGCACCTTGTCCTTCTACAAGAAGTACATAGGTATGAGTATGGTAATAAGGTAAAGTATGTAGGTATAAAATAGTCACCAAGGTCTAGCACTCGTTTTTGACACTATGTTAACCCATAAGGGTTTGATGTGATTTCATAGGTTTGAAACCTATTAGAATCGTAACGGGGAACTACACACTTTGGTGATAAACTTAATAACTTGACAAGTGATTAGTTAGTCATTATCAAGGGTTCAGTTTTAGGTTATTATATAGTCCATAGATATACATAATATTAATCTACAACTAACCAGGATAATCATAGAAGTCACGTAGGAGGTTGAACCATCCATTTAGGAACCTCGTATGAGTTCACCACTACACAAGTTGTCATAGACAACAAGGAGGGTCAAGAACAAGATACAAAAATGGAAATGAAATATATGGTATCACTATACCAAGTAGCCAAGTAATTCTCAACCCGGTGAGCACGCGTCGACACACGTCGAAGGCTAGACGGGGTTGTGTTACTTTTCAACTAGCAAACTACACAAAAACAAGTTCAAGAGTTGCATCACTTGTGAGCTTAAAGCTCTATGAAAACAGAAAGTTCGGAGTGTCAAAACACTCCTATTCACATGTATAAGAACCTAGGTTAGTCTCCTTAATCACAAGGTTGATTAGAAGATTAGGAACACTAGGATGAATGAAGAAAACATGAGTTTGAACAAGTTTTGAAAGTGTTTTGAACATAACAGAAAGTTTTGGAGTACTTAGGTGCATTTCTAGGTCTGGATTCTCCATGGAGAATCCGTGGATTCAAACCTAAGGATTATCCAAGCATTTAGCATGAAGAATCAAGTGATTTCATCAAGATTTGAGCAAGTTATGCTCACTTTAGTATAAAGGTATGAATCTGCCCGAACTTGGAGATTTGCAACTGATTTGGGGAGTTTTGAGAGATATTTGAGAGTTGTGAAAGTGGAAAAATGCTTGGAATAGAGGTGAGATCTATAGGGATAAGTTAGGAGGGTTTTGGGTGAGTTTTAATGAGGTTTAGAGGTGATTAGGTGAGATTAGGAGTGTGGGATCCGTGCCAATTCGCGAGCCAAAAACAATTCTGCCCGCCCAGCACACCTCGGGACCGTAAGGACCTGGTCCGGCAAGGATTTTCATTTTTGTTGTTTTGATACATGGTGACGGGTTTAGGTTTATGATATTTTAGGGACATGTAAGGTCTTTTAAGTATAAAAGACATGCTATAATGCATATGCAAGTATAAAACGAATGAGATCGAGTATAAACATATGTTTAAAGCATGTATGAGGTATAGTTGTCACGTATTTGCAAGTATGGTCACTTTTCGAGTATAATGTATCAATGTATGCAGGTATGAGTATGTATAACAAGTATTGAGATAAAATGTATATTCCATTATGATTCAAGTCTCGATTACAAGGATTACAAAGAAAGAACGAATACAAGTACAAAGGTTTCCAAAAATAGAAATACAAGACTAACTTTCTAAACATGGAAAGTATGAAAATGCGAGGTGTTACAATCTCCCCTCCTTTAGGAAATTTCATCCCGAAATTTAGGAAGATGCAAGAAGAGATGCAGATACTTAGTCTTCATATCACTTTCGATTTCCCAAGTAATTCAACGCCACGTTTTCCTTCCCATCGAACCTTGACGATAGGAATTCGACTGCGCCTCATTGTTTGATTCCCCGGTCCATGATTTCAACGGGTTTTTCCACAAAATGCAATGTCTCGTTGATTTGAAGATCTTCGAGTGGAACTTGAAATCCTTATTCAACATTTTTAGGTTTGAAACATGAAATACCGGATGAACATTGTTGAGCGCTTGAGGTAGGTCCATTCGATATGCTACCTTGCCAATCCTTTCGAGAATCTTGAAATGACCTATGTAGCGAGGAGCGTGTTTTGCCTTTCTTACCAAAACGAACAACACCCTTCCAAGGGGATACCTTGAGAAGTACTTGATCACCAACATTAAATTCCAAAGGTTTGCGTCTCTTGTTCTCTTTTGACGACTTCGAGCTTTGAGGAGGTTATCACGGATTCATAGGATCTTGTCCCCGTCTCTTGTATTAGTTCGGGACCAGTGATCTGAACATCTCCAATCTCGTGCCAACAAATAGGTGAACGACACTTACGACCATACAATACTTCAAATGGAGCCATTTGAATACTGGCGTGATAACTAATTATTGTATGAGAATTCTACCAAAGGTAAGTGCGAATCCCAATTGCCACAAAATCGATTCGCAAGAACGAAGTATATCTTCCAAAGTTTGGATTGTACGCTCGGTTTGACCATCAAACTGCAGGTGAAAAGCGATGCTAAGGTTAAGACGAGTACCAACAGCGGATTAAAATGTTTGCCAAAGGCGAGAGGTGAAACGAGCGTCACGATCTGAGATAATATCGAGAGGAGTACCATGACGATGATGATTTCCTTCGTGTAGATGCGAGCCAATTTCTCGACTTTGTAATCTTAACGAATGGCTAAGAAGTGCGCGGATTTGGTCAAACGGTCAATGACGATCCAAATGATGTCATGACCAGAAGGTGTACGAGGCAATTTGGTGATAAAATCCATAGCAATACTCTCCTATTTCCAGACAGGGATTTCTGGTTGTTCGAGCAAGCCAGAGGGGCGTTGAATGTTGAGACGATTGGGAATCCAAATGCGATCACGATTGGAACAAGTAAGATACTTCGAGATCGTAAAGGGCGATATCTTTCTTCATCCCAGGCCACCAATAAGATGCACGAAGATCGTGGTACATTTTATCAGCGCTAGGATGAATGGAGTATCGGGATTTGTGGGCTTCGTCCATCAAGGTGTTTCGAAGGTTGAGATGATTGGGAATCCAAATGCGATCATGATAGTAAAGGATACCATCGGGCTTAGCCTCGAGTGGGTTTTCGACTCCACAATTCAATTCGTTATCGAGGTTACCCTCGTTGATGACTGAGAATTGCACTTGGCGAATTAACTGCGAAGTTTCCCGCGATTTGGTAGAAAAGAATACTCTTAACATGAGTTTTACGACTGAGTGCATCGGCCACAACATTCGCTTTACCAGGGTGGTAGCGAATGTCATAATCATAGTCGTTTAACAATTCTACCCAACGACGTTGACGCATGTTGAGTTCCTTTTGATCAAATATATGTTGGAGGCTCTTGCGGTTGGTGAAGACCGTACACCTTTGTACCATAAAGGTAGTGCCGTCAAATCTTTAATGCAAAAACAACTACACCAAGTTCAAGGTTGTGCGTAGTATAGTTTTTCTCATGTGTTTTGAGGTGTCTTGACGCGTAAGCGATGACCTTCTCCCGTTGCATAAGAAGCAACCAAGTCCTTGTTTGAAGCATCGCAATACACGGCGAAATCGTCGCATTGGGGATTGTAAGTATAGGAGCATTACAAAGCATGTCCTTAAGGGTTGAAAAGACTCCTCTTGTTCGGGACCCCAAACAAAAGGTTTATCTTTTTGGGTCAAAGACGTTAAAGGAACAACGATCTTGGAGAAGTTGGAGATGAAGCGGCGATAATAACCAGCTAGGCCAAGGAACGAACGAATTTCAGAAGGCGATTTAGGTGCAATCCAATTCTTCACAGCTTCCATCTTTGCGGGGTCAACATGAATACCGAGTTCATTGACGGTGTGACCAAGGAATTGAACCTCTTTTAGCCAAAATTCACACTTGGAAAATTTGGCATAAAGACGTTTGGTACGCAAAAGCTGGAGGATAAGTTGCAAATGTCGCCCGTGTTCTTCTTTCGTCTTGGAGTAGATGAGAATATCGTTGATGAATACGATTACGAAACAATTGAGGAAGGGTTTACACACGCGGTTCATGAGATCCATGAACACACGCATGCGCGTTAGTCAAACCAAAGGCATGACACGAACTCGTAGTGTCCATAACGTGTGCGAAAGGCGTTTTTGGTACATCTTCCTCGAGAACTCAAAGTTGATGATAGCTAGAACGAAGGTCGATATTGGAGAAACACGTCGCACCTTGAAGCTGATCCAAGAGATCATCAATCCGCGGAAGAAGGTATCGGTTTTTTACTGCAAGCTTGTTCAACTCAAGATAATCGATGCACATCCGAAAGGATCCATCCTTCTTCTTGACGAACAGAACGGGAGCACCCCCAAGGAGAGGTACTAGGGCGTATAAAGCCTTTATCAAGAAGTTCTTGAAGCTGGCTCGATAGCTCTTGCATTTTCAGGGTGGTAAATGATAGGGAGCTTTCGCAACAGAAGTTGCACCAGGGATGAGGTCAATACTAAAATCAGCGGATTGAGGAGGCGGAGGACCAGGAAGATCCTCTGGGAAGACATCGGGAAATTGACAACCGATGGGAACGTCACTTAGGCTTGGACCTTTATCTTTCTTCTCCACAACGTGGGCAAGAAAGGCAAAGTACTCCTTACGTAAGTACTTGTTCGCTTGAATACACGACATAAGTTTGAGACCTTTGGAAGGTTTCTCGCCATAGACGTGCAATGAATCACCGTGTGGAAGAGGAAGCCGAATGATTTTTTCCGAACAAACAACTGCAGCACGAACTCGCTTAAGCCAATCCATGCCTACTATGATATCAAAGCTTCCCAATTGCATGGGAATGAGGTCAATCGAAAACGTATGATGGCTAAGATTCAAGGAGCAATTAGAAAGGACGGAATCAACGGTGATAGGTTTCCCGTTAGCGACTTCGATAGAGAAGGGATTAGGCAACTTGTAACGTTCGCACTTAAGTAAAGGTTCGAATTCGACAGACACAAAAATTTTATCGGCACCAGTATCAAATAGACATGAAGCATAAATATGGTTGACAAGGAACATACCAGTGATGACGTCATTGGGCTTTGAGCCTGTGCAGAGGTGAGCATGAAAGCTCGTCCTTTAGCAGGTTGAAGCTGCTGTTGCTGTTGGAGTTGAGGCTGCTGGTTGAGTTGGGGACAAACGTTGGCGAGATGGTTGAGATCGCCACACTTGTAACATGCTCGCACAGGAGCAGTCTGTTGTTGAGGCTAGTTGGGAATCAAAGCTTGGTTCTGGTTGGTTCTGAGGGGTTGACGGCAATGGTTGGCGAAATGCCCAAACCTGTTACAATTCGCGCATTTGCGACATGGGGCGGTTGCAAGATGGTGGTAGGTAACCGTTCACACTTGGGCCAAGTCCCGGTGTAGTTTCTCTGGGTGGTTCGGTATTTGGGGTAGTGGATACGGAGTTCAATGGTGCTGGGTTGGGCGGAGTAACGACCGCACAATTTTGAACAGTAGCCTTCCGCTTCTTGTTCCTGTTGTTGTTTTTCTTGGCTTGAGAGGGTGAGGGTTCAACAGTGGTGGTATTGGAGGTAGCTTGGTGTGTGTTCTTCGTGGAAACCTTGTCATAGGCTCCATGGAGAATGCAGTTGTGGTTGAGCTCGATAGCGATGCTGTAAGCATCTTCGATGGTTTTGGGGCTTGCGGCGGCTACATGGTTCATCAACTCAAGGGGAGAGGCAACGAATAAACTTGGTGATCGCCTTGGGAACAGTATCCACTTGTTCAAGACAAAGGATACTTAGTTGTTTGAAGCGTGCGACCAGTCCTTCGGCGTCGCTCCCCTTTTGGATAAGATTCCAGAATTCGTTTTCAAGTTTCTGGGTCTCGTGAGGGGACAAAATTGGTCCATCATAAGTTGCCTTAGCTCTTCCCAAGGTAACGCGTGGGCTGCTTCATTGCCACGTTTGTTTCTCTCAGTGGTCCACCACTCGAGGGCTCTCTCACGAAAGACCCCTGTGGCGTTTAAGGTTCGGAGCTCATCGGGGCATCCGCTTTGCAAAAAGGTGAGCTCGATCGCGTTGAACCAGTTCATCATGGCAGTAGCGTCATCATTACCAGTGAATTCCATGGGCTTACAAGCCAAGAACTGTTTGAACTGGAACGTTGCTTTGGGAGGGTCCACCTTTGAGTCAACTGAGGATTTGGGGGTTTCATGGATGGTTTGGATTTGGCTCACGATGTTGGGATAATCTTAGCCATCTGCTCGGCCATTTGTTGCGCGACTAACCCGACTAGTTCCTGCTTGGAGATAGAGTCCCCTTGGTTGTTTGATCCCTTCTTGGAACCCTTAGATTTCTTTGAAGAACTTGGAGAAGACATCTAGGGTTGAAATAGAAAGGAAAAGGATGAGACTTGATCATAATGTAAAAATACGTTTTTGCATGTATAAGCATGGATAATTCACATATGTTGCATGTATTTATTATGAGTTTAACAAGTATTTGACGAGTATAATCACGTATGAATGCGTATAAAGAGTATAAATTTAGTTTGTTCACGAGGATTATTATTGTTTTTTATTGCGAGAGACGCGCGAATTGTGTAACGGTTCGAAACGAATAAGGTAACAAGTATAAAATCAAATAAAATTGAGATAACATAAAAGATTGGCTCATTAAAACATGGGATTGTTTCGGGTAGAGAAACGTCGACTATACCAAAGTGATTCGTAAGTTCTTTCGAGTTAGGGAACATGCTTTGGCCTAATAGGTAAAATGCTCTCATCGAGAAGCGATTAACTGCATTTTACCCTTCCAATTACTACATGTCCCTAGTCGATCAAAAATTCGAGACTTTGGCGAGATTGAAAATCGAGGAACGGGACTTAATCGACAAGGTGCGGGTTTCACCCCTAACTTGACGATTTCGTACCCAAAGTGTGGTTGTTTCTTACTAAACGAGGAGCATATTCCGACTCGTTTGTAAGGTCCACTAGAGTATGAAATGGAAGTTTTCCATCAAGGTGTGGATATCACTCCTAACTTGATGATATAACTTCGTGAAAATCGAATACACGGAATGAGGGATTTTACCAAAAATTGTAAATCAATGGACCTATCTTGGTGCAAATCGCCTCATTTGCATCATGAGTGTCTTCAAGTCTTCAAGTGTATTGTGTAAACGTCTTAGGAAAGACGTTATTTAAGTATTAAGACCAAAAGAAAGGAAGAAGCAATGAAGGAAGAATAAAGTTTTAAGCGTAATACGAGAATGGTCAAAATGGACACTTACACTATAGACTAGGTCGAACATGGCAATTCTACCTAATTACCTATAGTTATGGCTCTGATACCAATCTGTCACATCCAACCGATGGCGAAAACATTGAGGCGGGACGAAAGAGATTGCTCATTGCTCACAACACTAATAGCGACAATATGTAATCAAACCAAATTTCATTTCATAAGTAAAATTGTCAAATACAATACATGGGAATTTCAAGTGCAACAATAATCAAGACAAAATTTGATAGAACAATTATAACCCTAAACGTCTATGTGTGTATCTAGTCATCAATGCTACTCCAATTTCATAGCATCATCTTCATCAACCTGTAACATGTTTTAAAATAGAGTTCAATGCAAAAGCAAATGCGAGTACACAAGTTTGGTGGTACATAGCATAGGTATAAAAGTATAACTCGAATCCACATGTTAATCGTTATGTAAGGTAAATGCTAATCATGCAACACTAGATCAAACCCGAGTTTCCACAAGTATAATGAGCTTCCCTCGTCACAAAGCAACAAGACTAAAAAGTATGATTAAGCTTAACATAACCCCGATGGGTGGTGTGCTACTCCTATAGCGCTATATATGTCAAGCTGGGCTAGCTAAGTTAATGATTAAGCATGTATCTAAGCATAACAAGTATCATGTATTAACGGATTGAGCATGTAAAGCTTAAGTTGTGATTGTGTATTTTGATAGGTAAACATTTTACAACCCCAAAAGTGAGAAAGCGGTAAATGGGTCGAGTGTACTCACAGTTTTGCTTAAAGTGTTCCACTTAGAGAAATTCGCGAGCTTGTTTGTAGATTAGGGTTCCTTCTACAAGAAGTACATAGGTATGAGTATGGTGATAACGGAAGATTTGGAATGTTGAGCATGAATAATGAATAATAAGGTAAAGTATGTAGGTATAAAATAGTCACCAAGGTCTAGCACTCGTTTTTGACACTATGTTAACCCATAAGGGTTTGATGTGATTTCATATGTTTGAAACCTATTAGAATCGTAACGAGGAACTACACACTTTGGTGATAAACTTAATAACTTGACAAGTGATTAGTTAGTCATTATCAAGGGTTCGGTTTTAGGTTATTATATAGTCCATAGATATTCATAATATTAATCTACAACTAACCAGGATAATCATAGAAGTCATGTAGGAGGTAGGAGGTTGAACCATTCATTTAGGAACCTCGTATGAGTTCACCACTACACAAGTTGTCATAGACAACAAGGAGGGTCAAGAACAAGATCCAAAAATGGAAATGAAATATATGGTGTCACTATACCAAGTAGCCAAGTAATTCTCAACCCGGTGAGCACGCGTCGACACACGTCGAAGGCTAGACGGGGTTGTGTTACTTTTCAACTAGCAAACTAGCTTAGGATAATGATGAGAAATCATCAAGTGATGTGTGGATTTAGAGTTAGGATAGCCCAAGCTAACCAAGGTAGTCACACAAGAACAAGTTCAAGACTTGCATCACTTGTGAGCTTAAAGCTCTATAAAAACAGAAAGTTTGGAGTGTCAAAACACTCCTATTCACATGTATAACAACCTAGGTTAGTCTCCTTAATCACAAGGTTGATTAGAAGCTCAGGAACACTAGGATGAATGAAGAAAACATGAGTTTGAACAAGTTTTGAAAGTGTTTTGAACATAACAGAAAGTTTTGGAGTCCTTTAGGTGCATTTCCAGGTCTGGATTCTCCATGGAGAATCCGTGGATTCAAACCTAAGGATTATAACCTAAGGATTATCCAAGCATTTAAAAAGAAGAATCAAGTGATTTCATCAAGATTTGAGAAAGTTATGCTCACTTTAGTATGAAGGTATGAATCTGCCCGAACTTGGAGATTTGCAACTGATTTGGGGAGTTTTGAGAGAGTTTGAGAGAGATTTGAGAGTTGTGAAAGTGGAAAAATGCTTGGAATAGACGTGAGATTTATACGGATGAGTTAGGAGGGTGTTGGGTGAGTTTTAATGAGTTTAGATGTGATTGGGTGAGATTAGGAGTGTGGGATCCGTGCCAATTCACGAGCCAAAAACAATTCTGCCGCCCAGCACACCTTGTGGACTTTAAGGATTTCCCCTTTGCGGTCCGTAA
Organism: Scalesia atractyloides; assembly: GCA_947069175.1. Classification (NCBI taxonomy): domain Eukaryota; kingdom Viridiplantae; phylum Streptophyta; class Magnoliopsida; order Asterales; family Asteraceae; genus Scalesia; species Scalesia atractyloides. The sequence goes on from CAMTDV010000019.1 coordinate 54,859,053, forward strand.
GGACCTGGTCCGGGCAAGGATTTTTATTTTTGTTGTTTTGATACATGGTGACGGGTTTAGGTGCCATTTTATGACATTTTAGGGACATACAAGGTCCTTTAAGTATAAAAGACATGCTATAATGCATATGCAAGTATAAAACGAACGAGATCGAGTATAAACATTATGTGTAAAGCATGTATGAGGTATAGTTGTCACGTATTTGCAAGTATGGTCACGTTTCGAGTATAATGTATCAATGTATTGCTGGTATTAGTATGTATAACAAGTATTGAGATAAAATGTATATTCCATTATGAGTCAAGTCTCCATTACAAGGATTACAACGAAAGAACGAATACAAGCACCAAGGTTTCCAAATATAGAAATACAAGACTAACTTTCTAAACATGAAAAGTATGAAAATGCGAGGCGTTACATTTATTGCTTAAACTTAACTGTTAGAACTCACTTAACGTAGATGACTTTTGCATGCATGTTGAATTGTTTGCAGGTAGATGATTATTGGTTGGGGAAGCTCTTGGTTAGCGGATGGAGTTACTCGTGCTGCGGTTGAAACCACACATTTCTTTGGATTTGAATAATATTTTTTATTTTGTAAAATAATCATATACTATTTTAAATTAAATTATATTGCGTGTTTGAGAAAATACTTATTTTTAAATAGTATGTTGTGAAGTGACCCATCATCACCAACATCTTAAAAACCTAAAGAAACATAAAAAAAATCAAATTTCAATCGCAAATCATTCTATTGAAAACATCATCGTCCTCTTGTTATGTATAAATCCAAAGGATAAATCGTTATGTATAAATCCAAAGGATAAAAATCAAATGCATGAGATAAATCCAAAGCATAAAGCTCGAATGCATGCAAACAGATAAATATATGAAACAAAAACATCTTGGATGAGAGTAGTGTCATCTTCATCGATATATTAACAACCTAAAAAGGCATGACCAAATCAAATCTGGCATATGCAATTGCTTTGCCGGATACAATGTGGCCAACGAATACAATTAAATTAGGAACGAAATCAAGAGGAGTAAATTATTCATACTTTAACAGTTCGAAAGACAAATACTAAACAAGTCTTACCTTCAACCGGAATAACAATTGCATGAAAAGAATACAACCCACAAAGAGAAAGCATGAATGCTAGGTTAATGAGGTTTAAAACCCCAGCCGAAAAAATGTGGCAAAAGCCCAACATTAACTTGTATAAGACAAAGATACAACATACCTTTGCATAATATACAACATTACATGGAAGCCAAACCAACAAAGCTGAGACGGTGTATATATAATTTTTGAAACTTTGCGGACCAAAACAAACATGTATAGTAAAAAATGAAAATGGGTCTCACACTCAAAGCAAAGAAGTTTAAGTTAAAAGACGGAGGAACCACATGTGAGAAACCCATCAAACATCTAGGGTTTAAATGTAAATAGCAAATGATGGACTACACGGGTGTTGAAAGGCCAAATTCAGAAGGTGCTTTTACCACAAACTTTTATCTTTAGTATTTAGTATATAGGTAATGCTATGGATAACTTAATTAATTTCATTCATTTCTTTATATTATGATGGTTGACTTTAAGTCATTTACTTTTCTTAACGGATTTAAGCCGTTTCTTTAAGTCATTTTACTTATTATCCTGTTTTTAAAATATGTATTTGGATTAAAAAGGTCTAAACTGATTTGTTGACACAAACGAGAATTGTTGATCTTGATAGATAATCATGGCTGTCAACAACCAAAATAGAAATGGACTTTTTGGCTTTTTAAAATGTTTGGATCTTAGAAAGAGCCATAAAAAGGCATAAAGTCAAAAAGGATTGATGAAAGAAATAAATCTTTTAATTTTATTACTTTTCATGGAATCAATGTATATTTATTTATTATACTACAAAAAATTAATTTATTTATATAAATATTAGGTTTGTTTCCGTTTATATGTAGACTTTGATTTATTTATTAAACGAACTTACTTAGGCTCGAACTTGGGATCAAGCTTCTTTAATTTTGATTTGATTTTAGTTTTTAGCTAGCTGACTTCAAGTAGTTCACGAATGAAATCGGCTCTTTTATACTGTTGCGGATAGGTATAGAAGCTAATTTACTAGAACATGATTTTAAACACAATTTTCATATCCAGGATATGAAAAACAAAATGAATTCACAATTTGGTTGGATTTCATTTCTTTAGTTTTATTATATTTAGAAAAAAGATGAATGAATCTTATGAACTTATTTCTTTGTTTCTTTTATAGACGTAAGTATGTGTAAGTTGAAACAACCCAAGAATCTTATTAGTCGTATAAAATAAGGTGATCAAATTTAGATACTCTAGGTTATGTAGATACTCTAGTATTTTCGTGAACCCAAATCATAAACCTAAGGTTTTGCTGTAATAAATAACAATTTTAATAGAATTCTCAAATGACACTATCAGTAAGTGAATAACATTAATATAGTAATAAAGTTAGAAAACAACAGTGACATAATGATATAGTCATATAGTAAATAATAACATTATTAATATAGTAATAATAATAATGTTTGAAAACACACCTAGTGATATTGTGCCCCCCCCCCCCCCCCCACACACACACACACAAAATAGTGTGAATTTAAATGCTTACAAGTTACAAGTGAAAATGTTAGGTGTTAAATGTGACACCCTACAAATTTTCAGATTAATCCGTACATCTTAATCATACAAGTTTACATTAATTGTGTGCATTTAGACTTAATCATTGTTAATGGAGTCTTTAAAGTCTAGCAAAGCCCTTTTAAATGCATAGGTTTTCATTTGGTAATCGTTAGATATTATCATATCGTGTAATGATAAAAAACATATATGAAACGGACATTGGTGATTACCCAATAAACCTATAACAACAGGAATTATTCCAATATACCTGGAACATTATCTAGATGGCATTATTATGTGTTTTGGTGAGAAAATTAGATAAAATCCTTATATAGATTATTTGATGTCGTATTTTCTGGTTTTCATGTGTTATTGTTAATTTTGTCATAGATTAACATCACTAGATATCAATTTTCAGCAAACATTGTCTAGTTTCCTAATTAACAATGTCTAGTAATCTTAAAACCCTAGTTGGTGGTTAACAAGATCAAATTATCCATTTCAGGCAAACCAAATCCCTAAACTAATCTTTAGGAGACATAATGATTCAAAAAGCGTATAATATACCAACCATACCTCCCCCTTTTACGGCCTAGAATTCCCCCTCCCCCAATGCACCCATGCTTATTGTTGCTTGTTTAAACATCGACCCATGATTCTTCATTTTTTTATGGATTAGATGGATTGTGCTGATTGTGTTGAGTTTAAAGGATTTGGAGCTAATTTGTCTTTCATTTCCACCAACGCATTGATTGTAAGAAATCTCTTCTTCCCTCCCTTACCACTTCATGGCTCCACCATTGTCGTCCCTTCCCACCATTTCAAACTCATAAACACACTAAAACAAGCTTGAATCATCGTATTTTGAAGTGTTTTTTTGGAATCTTGGAGCATAACTTGGAGCTACACCTCAAAGTCCAAGGAAAGACCCCACCCATTTCACTTGTGTATAGTTCAGTGGTAATCTCTAACACCTCCTCTTGTTGAATCTTGTAAAGGTGTCTTATTTGTGCAAGATTTATCACCAAGTGAGGTGTTTTCTTGTGTTTTTGAATAACAATTAAAACAAGTGCTAAAATGGAAACAAATGGATGTGTGTGTATATGTAAGCCGTGGGGTGTATGTGGTGATGTTGTAAGCTCAAAGTGTGGTAAAACACTAGATATGTATGTGTGTTGGATGACATAAATCATGATACCTTTTGGGATGTTGATCATGTATGTGTTGATGATGTAAGCTCAATGTTTGGTGAAATACTAGATATGTTTATATGTTGGATGATGTTGATCATGATACTTGTTGGGATGTTGAGCATGTATGTGCTGATGTTGTAAGCTTAAAGTGTGGTAAAACACGATATATGTTTATGTGTTGGATGATTATTGATCATGATACTTGTTGGGATGTTGTTTCTATAGTTATTTTCTCTTAGAAATGTATCTGTTTATGTATACAAATTCGTGTATATGTAGGTGTTTGACGGGGAAATTGTTTAACGTACTTGAAAATATGTTAAAAAACCTAATATGGTATGAAGCATGATGGATCTTGTTTGATGACATATGTGACATGAAAATAGCATGAACACACTTAGTTTTAGGTATCAGGATGATGGATATGTTAACATGTTGAAACTGGCAAATTTGATATGTTAAAAGTGTGTAATTTGCATGGAAATTACAATGTGTGGTGATGTTTATTGCTAGATTGTTATTGGATAATGATTATTGTTTTAGATGGTTGTTTTAAATGGTAAATACAAGACTTGGTGTATTGATGATTTATAAACATAATTTTTATGAACTATAGCTCCCAAATATATATGAATAATTTCTGGAAAACTTCTGGTTTTATGTGAGAAATGGTATTTATATATCAAATCCCAAGTTTCGGATATATTTTGTTAAAAATATAGATATGTTTTGAAAACCCTAGAATATCAATTATTGGATATTATCTCCGGAAAAACGAACAAACGATTATTTCGGTAAATTTATGTGGAAACGGTGAATTAATAGACGAATATATAAATAAATATATTTAAATGCTTAACTTGGTGAAATATATTAATTGGACGGTTTTCGTGGTTTACATGTCGTATGGGTGATTTAGATGTTCGGTAAGTTTCTAAACGATGATATATATATATATATATATCCTAAGTACAAAGTATTCAATATGTGAATATATATACATGATGGTGATTTTTCAACAAACGTTTTCACTAATGGTTTAATGATATAAAAGCTATTATTAATTTTTTTTTACTATTTTTAGAGTTTCAGTAGGTATATATTTATTTGAAAATATTTATAAATACTTGGTTGAGTACGAGTTTCAATGAATATGGAATAGTTTTCCAAATAATAAATATATTACCTAGAAAGTGTATTTATTAAATGATTGGAACGTGTGTCAACACAAATTTTCAAACGAGGTTTCAGAATGAGATCCCGACCTTGATGGAATCTATATGTTATGTGAGAATGTATATAATGGTAACATGGATAACAATCACCAAACGATCATTAAGTTAAACGTTTTCATAAGAGTAAACATCTAATTTGAGTCTAGCGAGTTGGGTGAACAACTTCTCGTGTGGACACATCGATAGACCTTTAGCGTCTTATATGTTTTAGGAGAAATATATATTGGGTTTCATTTCCTTGGGATTGTTTTATTGTTAACACTTGTACAAAATTCAAGATGAGTTTCACAACCCCTTTTTAATTGTTTTCATGCTTTGAGGGAAAAACATGCTTGTTTTATGCTGAAACATACGAGTTTATGAAATGCATACAAGGTTTACAAAACATTCAAAGTTTACAGAAAGCATGTTTTCATTTATGTTCTACTGTAGCATGAGGACTGAAATCTCTCGTATCATTTATCTGCGTATGAGTTGTCTCATGTATCTTTAAGCTCGAGAAGTCTTCGTGTTGTTTTAACTATAGCCACTCGTCACTATTAGATCGTGGAAGAGTCGAATAATACTCTTGGTTATGGGCTGTTTGGCAACTTCTGAATGGTTAAGTGCTGAACCATTAAGAGGTCTAAACCATTAAGTGCTGAACCAGTAAGAGGTCTGAACCATTAAGAGACAGTATAATGTTTAACCGTCAAGAGGTAAATGTCTGAATAATTCATATTAGAGGTCTTAACCATTCACACTTAGTATAACGCTTAACCATTCAGAGGCAAATGTCTTAACCATTCAGACATTTGCTCGTCGAAACAAACAGTCTAAACCATTAAGTGTTAAACCAGTAAGAGGTCTGAACCATTTAGAGCCTTGTTAAAAGGTAAACAAACAGCCCACCAGTCGCTTGAACCCGATAAAGACAAAACAGCTTGTTGTATCCAAAACTGTCTCCATTGTCTACAGTGTACGATGCGCGAGGCAAATATCATTGTCAGTTTGGTTATAGGGTCATGTAGGCACATACGTTAGTGTCCAAGTTAGGCATTGGTTTGATCCTCTTGATTTTCATTGGCTACTAGTACATTTTCCTAATCAAGTACAATGTTTGTTCAAATATTCAAGAGGGGATGGGTAACGAGTTTTCATGGGTATTCCAAGGGAATAACCCACGTTTCACAAAATATTCCAAGGAAGACCCTACGGGGGTTCCAATGGAAGTTTTTCACAAATATGACTAGGAATACCCTATAGGGATTCCAAAGGAATGGTTTTCATAAATATTTCAAGGAATACTCTATGGGGATTCTAAGGGAATGGGTTTCACAAATATACCAAGGGATACCTTGTGAGGATTTCAAGCGAACAATTAAATGATGATCGAGTAATGGTTTACAAGTTTTCTTATACGATTTGCTAGACTTTCAAATGACATTTTGAGAAAATGGTTTACAATGACACGAAACATGTGAACTCACCAACATTATGGTGACGTTTTAAGCATGTTTTTCAGGTGTTTAATTCAAGATGGGAAACTACATTTTGAGTTTGCATGCATACAGAGCTTTTAGATGAGTTTCATATTTGTCTATCAGTGTAGGCTTGTATCCGAGTCTTAGTGATTGAGATTGTAAAACGATTTGTAATACCTTTGATATCAATATCATGTAAGTGTTTGCTTAGTCATATGCTTCGAAAACCTTTTAAGTTGCACCCTCGTGTTTCTACTTTGGCGGGATGTGACCGATTGTTAAAAGATGTTAGAAAACTAAAATGAAAGGGCTTAAAGGTCAGACTTCATATAACTTCTAGAGTTGTTTGACATTTGGAAAATTTATATTTGATGGTTATTTTGTTATTTGAAAGGAAAACTTATATTTGATGGTTATTTTGTTATTTGAAAAGAGATTTGAGTAGTATATCATCAAAGCTACTTTGTATATCATTACATAATTAATATATACAGACTATCCACTAAAAATGTAACACACGAAAGCATACTTGATGATGTAACAAGTTATCTTCGTCTTTGTTATTTTATACTTGATGATGTAACAAGTTATCTTCGTCTTTGTTATTTTATCATTTTTAAATAACTTTAACCAAAATAAAAGTATGAATATGTTAATCATTTCTGAAAACTGATATAATAAGAAAAAGGGAAAGGAAGATAATAATTGATATCTCATAATAATTAAAACTTAATATTATAGTAATAATAATAATAATAATAATAATAATAATAATAATAATAATAATAATAATAATAATAATAGTAATAATAATAATAATAATAATGTATTAAAATAATTATTCACTTAAAATTGTTTTATTTTAAAATTAGATGCTTAGTTTCATGATATTGTTCAAAAACTTGTTATTTGTTATTTAGAAAATTTATATATATAAAAAATTTGTTGATATGCATTTTTTGTTCAAAAACTTTTTATTTATTATTTAGAAATTTTATATATATAAAAAATTTGTTGATATGCATTTGGAAATTTTAAACACATAACTATTTGCATTTATTATATGATGATGAGGGTTTTTTTTTCTTTTTTTTTTGTTAACTCCTTTCTATAGTATAAAATATGAGTACTTAAGGTTATAGATCTTTATCATCAAACAAGATAGAATGAAAACAAAAAAAAGTAAAAAAGAACATGTCAAAATAAAAATAGCATAAACAAATTTATCTAAAGCAACTAATCAAATGCCATGATTTGTTTTGATCTTATCCTTAACAAACATCCTATCCTTTTGACTAATGGCAAGAAATTGATCAAATGACATTGGATTTTCTTTAAGTCCATAATTTCATAAACGTAGAAAAATATTCAACAAAGCTATAGTTTAGATGTTAAATTATTTAAGAAATAACGACATATTTGTTGCTATTTTACAAGTTAATATATTTGATCATGTACAATTATAGTTGGAAACTATGTGATAATTTCATATTATCAATCACAATCATTAACAAATTGAAAAGGAATATTAAACTTTACAACTTTTACAGGGGATATGTTCATGCATTCAGGGACGGACCTACGTTGTGGCGTGGTTGGGCGGCCGCGCCCCCTGAAAAAAATTATACGGGTTAAAATCTCGAGTGCACCCCTTAAAATTTTGACTCCGCACCCCATGAAATCTTAAAAGCTAGCAGAAGCGTAGAAAAATAAAGAAAAGAAGCAAACAGACGAAGAGTAGTTGGTGAATGATGAACCTTGAATGTTTAATATTTTCTAGTTGGTTGTGTAGCGGCTTTGCAAATAAGGCAAGCAGGTAAGAGATAACCTATTATTATATTCATATATGTAGTAAATTGGGCCAAATAACTCTCAGCCTATTGTTAAACCTACACTCTTTTATCTGAAATTTTAGTTTTAACTTGACATAAGTCTCAAAAAGTCATACACGTAAAAGTGAAACATGTAAGTTACTTTTTGAATATTTTTAACTTAATTTATTTTCTTTTATTTAGTACATGGTTATTATTCTTTTGATTTTATGTATAATAGAAAAAAAATATATTAATTAAGAAAACACTCAAATAAATGGATCTTATTTTACCACGTGTTACACCTTTTCGCATACTGTGTTAAGTGTAACAATCAGAGTCTGTCACGTGTTACGTGTAACAGATTTTGCAGATTTTCAGCTTTTTCTGAAAAAGTAAAAGCTGTTACACGTAACACGTGACAACTTCTGTTGTTAAACGTAAGACACATGTAAAAAAATGTAACACGTGGCAAAATGAGGTCCATTCATTTGAGTTTCTTAGTTTTCGTAACTAATATGAGATTTCTTTCTATAATTGCCGTATATATATATACACACACACTAAAGGAATATTTTACTAAGTAGAAATATATTTTTTAGATATGTTTTGATAAAATTATTATTTAATAGATATTATAAATACCAATTAATGATGTGACCGACCCGACCCGACCAGAATCAACTTTTTTTAGCGACAGACAATCAACCTATAAATTCCCCCCCCCCCCATGAAAAAAATTTCTAGGTCCGCTATTGCATGCATTCTTTTAAAATCGTTAAAACTTTCATATTTCTTAATTCTACTAAAAATATATACCCATACAAAGTCCGACTGTTCTATCTATATGGAATAAAATCTTTAATATTTCTATATATGTCATTTGTATGTCAAAGTTTGTCCAAATCCTAAATATACATCAAGTATACAGCCAAATCACTTACAAAAGTAACATAAGAATTCTAATGCATGTAACAAATATAAGTGTTGAAGATGGACTGATGATCCCATATGAGTCGGATGTAGTAAGATCCGCATACAATGAACTATTCGATAAGAACCCCTCCAATGGACCGGATTTGCTATCATTTGTAGGTTTTGTCAAATCCTTTCCAGATTTTCCACTGTATTCAACAAAAAAATGAGTGGTTAGGGACTCGAGATGTTAAACTTTTTTATTTTGGACTAAATGGTTAAAATCACTAAAACACAACTATTCATAAAATAATTTACTAAAAAAATAATATGATGTTTAATAAACATTTAAAGTTTCACATGGAATCAAATCCTTTAATGAAAAAGCTAGATAGAATGAAAAATATACAAATTAAAAATTGTGTTAGAAATGTAAATTACAAATTATATTTAAAAAATTAAGGCTGTCAAAGAAAGTCAATTTTCAGAGTGAAAAGTTACCTAGGAAGTGAGGGACAAAAGGTGATTATATAATCAGCAGCTGTACACGTGAACGTACTTGTCGCATCATCGTACGCGTAGCTGTACGACCTCGGACACGCGATCTTAAAAACCTGCGAGTAGGCCGTAGGCCTACATGATTCCGGCGAACCAAACGCTCCCTTGCAACAATACTCTGGAGTCCCAAACGCCTCACATGCACTTCTACATGCGCCGCCGCTGGCCACTTTCAACTCGTTCGGACACCGTCGGTTCAAGTCATCGACACACCCAGTCGTCCCGCAACCACCCGACCCACCGTTAACCTCCACTATCATTTGTATATTATAGCCGTCGACGAGGCTCACGTCATAGAAATCCTGTGCGGACGGACCTGAGCCGAGAGTGAATTCCGCCAGGGTGGCTGGAGGCGTTGCTCCAGCACCCTTGCACTCTATTTCTCCAGAACCGCAATCAGCAGTTCCACATGACCCGTGGCCGGATCCATCGAAATTGCAGCCCGTTCTACCCCAGAACCGGCCTGACCAGCCAGCCGGAGCTTGTAGGGAACGTGAGTTCCCTTTTATTAGCTCAAATCCTGTGATGTCAAGAACAGGCTGCCCCAGGATTCCCGGCCACACTGTGTAGCTACACTTGTTCACGAATGTAAACGAAGCTCCATAAACACCTACAATATGATCACACCAATCAAAATGATTTAGAATTTCTTTCAAAATTCATCAACAACAACAATAGTAACCGTAAGAGTAACAGTAATGACAATAAAAATAACAATTTTAACAATAACATTAATAATAGTAAAACCCGAGTCCAACATATAAAATTTGGACAAGTTTACCTTTGAGAATGAAAACAAGAAATGTTGCTACCAAAATCTGCATGAGTATACTTGAGCTACCCATATGTAAGATCACGAGATGAGAGATCGGATTGTGTCAAAAAAACAAGATTTGTTCGATAGAAATCGACGAAAAACGAAGAACTATCAACTATGAAGCCGATAGGGTTTATATAAGTAGAAATTTTCCCACAAGTCTTGAAAGAAGTTACAAGGAAGAAGGAGAGGTAATGTTGAAGAAATGACAGTTGGTATTTATAGACATTGCAAGCCACCTGCCGATGCTTGAACAAGAAGAAAAGATATGGTCAACACCTTTTTTCAAAAAGCGATGATGATGATAATCTATTAATATTTATGCATTAAAATCAATATGTATGTATATAAGAAATATATCAAGAATTAAAAGGGTAATGGACCAAGAGTCTCAAGGACTTCTTCTGATAATAAGATCAATAGCTTTTTAAAAGTGTTATTGGATATTGGCTTTTGTGTGCATATTGTATATCCATTACTTCATAGACATCCACGCACGTAGTTTTCACACTCCTAGCATCATGTGTTCTCTTCGTCAGAAATTAACTAACAAAATTGACTCAAGTTTTGTTCATTTTCTTATGTATCGGTAATGTCAACCCCATGCTTCGTGATATTAAACATATTCATGTGAACTTGTTTTTGTTGCTGATCCTGTAAAAATTTGAATATCTCTTGTTTGATTGACGCCCTGTTCAACCGTAGCATCAACCATATGTTCTTCTGATGTAATAGTTATATGATTTTTAATACGGACGATGACATAATTATGTTTAGAAAAGCGTACTGAACCACACAAGATAGCCAAGTGTATCTATCGATATAATATAGTAAAGAGTATAGTGCAATTTCCGTACCTGTGGTATGGTGACGGGATCAGCTTGCGTCCCTAATTTGAAAATCTCGCTACCTGAGTTCCCGTAGTTTGCATTTCGTTACACTATTGAGTATTTTTTGGTTACGGTGTTAGTTTTTATAGTTAAGAGTTGACGCTACCCGCGCGTTGCGGCGGGATGTTGATTATATCATTAGTATCCATCGCCTCAAACTTATAAGACCATTTATGTTTTTCTTCTTCAAAAGCTTGGTTGAGCCGGTCTCTTTACTGGTTAATTGATCAGCCAGTTGAACAGGATGCAAGAATCGGATATATGTTTTTATATAATAATTAATTCGATTTTTAAATCTATTAAATATATTAGCAATTAGTAATGAAAAACTAAACTGAGCTACTAAACCATCCATTGAACCAACAATAAAATAAAATTTAATTGGTTTGACATTTCTAATTGTTTCTATATTCCCAAGATTTAATTTATGTCACTTCAGTTGCAGCAACATTTGCAAAAAGTTAAAATTTAATTGCTTCTTCTTTTGAGTTGATCGGTAATCGAGTTGAAGCACCCCATCTTTTTTGTTCTCTTGATTTCTTCATAAGTACCAATGTATAAGCAGTTGATGAACAACAATATAGAAATCAAAATAAAGACACGAACAACTAAAAGTAATCGAAGGCGGCACCAACGGTCCCATCCCTAGCGATGAATCAGCAAGCATTGCGACCACCGAGCCAACGCCCCAACCATAATCGATGTTCTCCATTCTTCTTCTCAAATTTGTCTGGAGGACTTGGTAAATTTGTTCGCGTAAAACTTTGCATGTGAGTTTTTATACATGTATGTGCGGGTAGGGACTGGTCGAAGAGATGCAACGGTTTGGTTGCGTGGGTTTGAATTGAATAGCAAATCAAGAACAAATAAATAGAAACTGAATAACAATTTAAGAACACATAAACAGAAATTGTTATTAAATCTAAGAACATAACTAAACATAAATTGAATAATAGTTTAAAATTAAAAAACATATTAATATATATATATATATAAGAATTTGTTAATATATATTAAAGAACATATAAACAGAAAAAGAATAACAATTTGAGAACACAAAAAACAGCAATTAAAGTACAATTTAGGAACACAAAAACAGTAACTTTTATTAAATTTGTTGTTTAAAAAAATTAACAACACATAAACCGAATATGTATGCTATACATACACATGCAGAGAGCAAGCGAAGAAGACGATAACCAACGTAAAATAACCCTGGCAATATCTCTTATTATTCTCCGTGACTCTCATACGCGCTTACGACCGAGAAGACGGAACCAAATACGAATCAGGTCATCCAACAAACCCTAGGGTCCACGGTGGTGTATCGCGAGAGAGGTCTTCGTTAGTGAGTTTCAAGAACGGATTAAGTGTTATCAAAGAGAGTAGGATTCTGATGTTATTGAGAACGTTCGAGAAGAAAAAGTCGCTGCTAATGCCGTCTTGGTTACATAGATGTTCAGATCGGTGGTTGACTTGACTGGCCGGAGAAGGGGCATTTTATGTGATGTTGATCTTGCTAAAAGTTCTAACCGCCGAAGAACCGTAGCCGGAAAGTTTGGATAGGGTTGAGATTGACGTGTCCCACGATTTTACAAAAAGAACGACTGCAATGGTTATTTGTTTGATTCGTGGGTTCTATATAAAAGAGAAAACGGTTGAAATAGATGGATAACGGTTAAAGACGGAAAAGGTAATTGGAAAAAACCCTTCTATTTTTAATTGAGTAAACGACTAACGTGGGAGGGGATGCGTCTATTACTTGAAACGGTGCAAGTTGGTTTTTGTATAAGAGATAATTATTTAACGGAATGGGGGTATTTTGGTCAATTAACACAAACCCTATATACCTCATCTGCCACCCCACCATCATTTCACCTCCCTTCCATTTGCACCGTCACGTTACAACCCCCCCCCCCTCCAGTGATCAACATCCCACCGAACTCAAACTCTGGTGATCGACACCTACCAAACAAACAATCGACCTTGTTCCTTCAACACCAGGAATTGACACCCACCGAACCAACGATCGACACTTACCGACACCTAATCGAACCCACTCCTCCGACGTCTAAATGACGTGTTATTGATTACTACTCTTTGATTAGTATAGTTATCTTGAAATTGAACTTGATACAACTAAGTTGAACATTTGTAGCCGGAATTAGGGCTAATGGTACCCTGAGCTATAACAACCCGTACCTTTGGTTGTTTCCTTTTTCCGTTTATTTTAATTGTAACCGTCTTGTGATCCGGGATTTCGATTTAAGGAATGGTTTATGTTATATTAAGTACATTTTTCTAACTGTAATACATCAAACGCTTAATACACGCAACGCTAACGCAACACGAATCACAAGTAACTATGTTACTTTAAGAGTCGAGTGTGTTGTTTGTTCGGTAACCACTCGTGCCTTCGACCTCGCTTATCGCATCGCATCACAAACACAATTACTTATGTGGGTTATGTTATATATGTGTCATACTTGTTTATTTTATATGTTACTACCGCTAAAACGCTCACACGCTCACGCAACTCGCTCTCTCTCATTATCATGGTAAAACAACGCTTAACGCCTCGCCAAAACGCTTAACATAACTATTTAATACGAACAGATAGCCGTCGAGCGAATTTGGAAACAGTTCCTAGCCAAGAGGGCAAGTTCGTGCTAAGTTGTCAAACAACTTCGCACGAACTTGACTAAACTAGGAAACTGGCCAAGTTCGTGAAGTTGTCCAGACAACTTCCCACGAAATTGCCTCACCTGCCACACCCCTCACCCTCACCTATAAATACTCAGCACCTCCACACATTCCCTTCTTGCTGCCACTTCGCACCAGAACTCCCAAACTCGCATTTCTTTGATTTCCAAGTAAGAAACGACTCGTTTTATGCAAACCACAACCTTTTCCACTACGATTTTGCACAAGGTTACCTTCGATTTCATCAAAACTTCTCTATTTACGAAAACCTTCATCTTTTTCCATAAACTTCTTATTTTTAACTTAGATTACACTTAAACGAGTATTTTGGGCTTAGCCCTGGCTTCCCAAGTTAGAGTCTTGATGATTTTGACTCACCAAGTGTTAGATATGAGAAAAATGTTTAAAGCATTGATTTTTACACTAAGAACGGACTAACCGACGTATAGTTCGTTCACTAAGTAGTGGAACGAGGCATTGCCAGAAAGATACTTGAAATGGATTCGAAGTCACGTTGTTTCAAGCGAAAACTCAGATCCGGAAGCATAAAGACACAAAACAGCCAACTTCTGCGAACCGGACTGTTCAGTACGAAGTACTACTTCGTACGAACCAGTCGAAGTTCCCTTAAGTGGCTAACTGCTCTAAAAAGACCTCCCCAGCTTTGGTTTTGCTCAGTAGCTCAAGGTTGAAAGGATGGACACTCGATTTCTTCGACGAAAGACGCGAAAACACACGATTTTGGACACCGAGACAAACAACTTCGCACGAACTTGAGAACGGGCCAAGTTCGTGCTAAGTTGTCCAAACAACTTCGCACGAAGTTGACCAAGCTGGGAAAAGGCAAGTTCGTGCTAAGTTGTCCAGACAACTTAGCACGAAGTTGTCACCTGACTTAAGTCTGGTACAACTTTGCACGATGTAGTCTGTTACATCACCGCACTTCTTTTCAACTGTTTCCCGCACTTCGAAAGATTGATGCACTTCTGTTCTCGCTACAGGCTGTTCCGGCGCTCCCTTAAATCCATAGCAGAATTGTGTTTACTTGCTAAGCACGAACTGTGAGTATACTTGAACCCTTTTACGCTTAAACGTACTTTTGGGTGTTACATACGTTCCTATATCAAAACACATCACACACTCTCAAACGCTTTATCGCAACCCGCTCTTACATGACCATACGCGAAGCGATGAATTGTATGTATTGCTTGATGACTTGTATGCCACCCTTAACATGATAGATTGTATATAGGCTCACACTTTATTTCTCATTTATTTTTTCTTTAGTACCGGACACTTGTAGCGTGACTCGCACTCACGGTTTGTTGGTTACTTGTATCATTGCAGTTACATAGTTCACATCTCTTACGTATGTTCATGCGGTGTATGCTAAACGCTTTACTATTATATTTATACAAACCTGTATGCTCACCTTACACTATTGTATTGACTGTATTTTAACGTATGTGACAGGTTGATGATTATCATGAGCTGCAAATTGGATAGGACATGTAGAAATTCGCAAATAAAATCTAGGTTGTCGGTTTAGTGTTGTTTGGGAGACATGAAATTTTGTATTGACTATTTGAGATATTTGGTTTGATTGTATGGGAAATTGGACGTTTAAAATATTGTCATTATAATAGTTGTTATGGAATTCTCTTGAACAATCTGAATCACCTAGTGCCACGCCCTGATGATTCCGCCATCGGTTGGGGTTGACATGAGCCACCCCGACTAAACTTGAGGGTGGTTTTGAAGTTCAAGAAAATGTAAAATTCTATTTCCTGTTTCATGAAGAAAGCTAGGAAGAAGATATGATCGATTAGGTTTGATGAACTATGTTTTTTGCTGATCATGTTTGTTAGCTTATCAGGGTGTTTTGTTGATCATGGTTTTTTATGATCTAGGTTTGTTACTGATCATCGTTTTTAGTTGATCAAACTTGTTGATCAAATAGTTAATCAACTTTGTTGAGCAGTCACTAAAAATTTTAAAAGATGTTACTGTAATCATAACATTTGATATTTATCATGATTTATGTTTTATGTGGTTAAGTAGTTAGATCAGAGGTAATCAACTTAGTGATGCAGGAGACATTATGGTGTATATGGAGGAATCAAAATGAATGTGTGTTTAACGACAGGAGGCCACAGGTAGAATGGGTGATCAAGGAGGTAAAAGTTTTCTTCTTATGGACCAAAAATCATGCGAAAGTACTTAACCTTAAATGAGATAGTGGGGTTTGTTTTAATGTATCTTAGTTGGTGGGTTGATGTGTATCTCTTTTCTTGGTGTATGTAACATTTGGCTAATAGCTTATGGTTACCATGTATATATAATGAAGCTTTTCATTGGTCGTTCAAAAAATATCAAAGGTAATTTATGGTAAGTGATGCAAAACCTGTTTTTGATGCTAAAACATGCGGGTAATGATGTTTAAGTAGATTTGGTTGGCTTTACTTTGGTCACATCATGTGCTTGGTAATCCTAATTGTTTACATAATTGTTGTCATAATCCCAATGGTTAATTTATTGTCATAATCCCAATGGTTAATATAATATGCATTTGAACTTTGAGGGAAAGAAAACATGTAAAGAATAGGGATGGAGGGGATGAAAGATAAATTACATGGACACGTATTGAAAGGGACATAAAAATAGCCTTTTCGCTGCGTACTTCTAGCGTCTTGTCTAAAAAGGACTCATAGTATTAGTGAAATGCAAACCCAGGTAATGAGATTTAAGATTCGGGACACAAGTTGATCCCGCTACCATACCATAGAGACGCAAATTGCACTTTACCTTATAGTATATCATAACTATCGGGCATCAATTCGTGGACACAATATTTACTGATAACAAAACTTTATCGATATCCAACAGACTAAAATGAGTTATTTTTTTTAGTAGATACCTCTATTAAAGGAAAGAAGGTTGAACAGTTCTTGACTCTCGATGATCCATGTGGCAGTTGCTTTCTTTCATTTATTTTTGTCGTTTCCATTTTTCGGTTTATACACATATAATGTGAATTTAGGGATTATACCAAAAGCAGTAAATGACATGGTGGTCACACACCTCCACCCCCAGAGAAGAGAATCGGGTTCGAGTCTCGTAGCACCCCCTAAGTTGTTTCCCTTTTATTTCTTTTTTTGTTTTTTTGGGTGCTTTGTTCTTTAGTTTAGTATTTTTGTGTTCTTAAACACTTAATGTTTTTTAACTTCCACATATATCGCTGAGACGTGCTTATTTCTACCTACGTTTTATATAAATCTTGTAAAAATCAGCATGCCCCCGCTACGCAGCGTGGGCCCTACCCCTAGTTATGATAAAAACAAAGCTATGAAAACCAAGAATAATGCACAAAATCAAGAACCAAGTAAACAACAAAAAAACTAAGATGTACAAGAACTAAGATGTAATCAGTTAGAGAAATAAAGGTATCGAATATTTTTAACCATGCAATTACTTCTTTCGCCAACCTTACATATTAAACTGCTATCTAAACCAACTAGCCTCCTGCTAAGGTTATCTAATCCTGTGATAACTCAAGACGCTAGGACTACGAAACATACAAGATATTGTAGCAATCGACAAATACAACTTAAACTTTGTAACCTATGTTGAAGTGCTAGAGGGGATAAAATTTCTATCCAAGGTGGTCTAATCCCACAATTATCTGGATGTCAAAACAATAGACAATGCGAACAACCATCAAATCATAAAGCAAACCTTAAGCCAATGAACTTATGACTCAGAGACGTCTAATCACGAGGAAGGAAGCGTACCTAAGCTAGCAGATCTACAATCTACCAAACAATAAAAATGGTGGTTTCTAACACACGTAAT
The DNA here is from genome assembly GCA_947069175.1 of Scalesia atractyloides. NCBI lineage: Eukaryota > Viridiplantae > Streptophyta > Magnoliopsida > Asterales > Asteraceae > Scalesia > Scalesia atractyloides. Next base: position 54,877,149 of record CAMTDV010000019.1, read on the forward strand.
GACTTTACAAACCAATTATGTATGGGTGCCTACTTATCTAACCAATTAGAACATTAAGTTCATTAAAAGCCATCTTAGAGTCTCATGCCTTAAAACCGATATAAATAGATAAACGGTCTTAGAATAATAATATTAACACGAGGGGTATCTCTACATGCCAAGGTCAATAAACTCACAGAGTGAAGAAACACCAGTTCTAATCCGGAAGGGACAAAACCTAAAAGGTAGTCTCGATAGGGGGTTCATCCCAAATCACTTATAGATAAACGACAAGGGGTGTCTTCAGAGCTAATCTGCAAAACAATAACATCATGAGCTCGTAACAAGAAAGAGAGGTGGGGGTTCTTCTCATAAACACCCTCCGACGTGAGAATAAGTATTGTTATAAGAAGAATAAAGCAAGTGTGTGTTAAGGGTGAGAGTGAGAGGAATTCGAACCCTTAAACCTTTGATTGAAGGTTGGTATTTTTTGCCAAAGAGTGTAAAGAAGGAATTGGGTTGATGGGCCTTGGGACAGACGTCACCAACAAGGAATATCTTTTGTATCCCCTCTGACACAACCGATAGTGCCTTTACAGAGGTGGATGGACGTTGGCGCACGGTGGTTAGTGTCACACCCCAACCGATGGCGGAAACATCGAGGCGGGACGAAATAGATTGCTCGTTGCTCATAACGCTATTTGTGACAATAACTAAATCAAAACCGTTTTCATTTCATAACATAAATCGTCTGTTATAATGCATGGAATTTCGAATAACAATAAACAAAAGACAATTATGACAAGTTCAACATATCATAAATATATAATCTAGTGATTTCTTGGGCGCGTTTTCTAGTCATCCCTACTAGATTTCATACGTTCCTCATCTTCAACCAGTAACATGTTTAAAATAAAGTTCAATGCAAAAGCAAAGACGAGTATACTAGTTTTCATAAGTACATAGCATAAAAATGAGTTTAACAATTCCCATGGCAAGCTATTGAAACAAGATAAACAATAAAGTTGGCATGTGTTAACTAATCAAACCAATGATGAAACGACATTAAGCTCTTAACATAACCTCAAGCATAGGTTGGTGCGTTAATCCTATAGCGCTATATATGTCAAGGATAGGCTCGTACGAAGTTAATTATAAGTCTAGCACAAAACGTATAACCCCAAGTTTAATGCATCAAGTAATCAAGTATGCAAGCATGGATAAGGAACGTTTGTGCATTTAAGAATAAAGTTTACGTGTAAGTTTTCATAGTTCAACATGTTACAACCCAAAAGTGGTAAACGAAAAGGGGGTTCAAGTATACTCACAAAATTGCTAATTATTTCGATTAAGCGGGAGTTGACGAGTTGAGGATGGGACACCGAGGTCGCCTTTTAGTTCTTGAAGGATTCGAGTCGAGTCTTGCAAATACAAGGAATTCAAGAGGGTTTGGAAATTATAGGAGTATTATCAAAACGGATATACATTTATAGTTATTTTTATAAAAATTATTTGAATCCGATAGGTTTTGTTTTATAATTAAACATGTATCGTTTTCAGGATTTTACGAAAAACGGACAGAGTTTCCTTTGTTTTCGGATGATCCCGACAACCAAAGTGTCAATTAAATGTTTTAAAAACGCACCATAAACAATACAATATATGTTTATATATATATTGTCAGGATCTAAGTTTAAATCACTTGTAGTTTTTGTTTCTAAGAATGGAAAATGGATTGAATTAGAAAGATATGCAGCGGAATTAATGGAAAAATTTTACTACAAGCAATTGGTCGTTTGATTTCATAACCATCATGCTTTCAAGTTGGTAAACTTTGCATGTGATTCACAAACTCCCCCTTAGCAATTACAATCGTTTGATAGTAAGAAATGAAGAAGATAAAGTGCGAAATTATCTCTTTCAGGAAGAGAAAGTTAACTGTTACAACGATTACCTATTTATACTAACTGTCTAACCACTGAGCATCTTTTATGACGTCATGGTGATAGTGACTGCTAACAAAATGTAACTAACTAAAACACTGTTCTAATACTACTATCAGTGCATAGCACTGTTACATTGAATAAATAAAAACTATGCTAAGCTCTGATCTTTATCCTCTGATCTTGATTTTTCTATCATACCTTTGCTTCTTGAACTATCAGATGATAAGGAACAGATGTTTAGAGAAAGCAGTGTAAAGGAAGGTCAAGGTTGTAACCTCTGATGGTTGAACCAAAGCTCGGATAGTGTATTTGGCTTTGTTATATCTGTTCCTTTGTTAGGGTTCGATCACAACAATCTCCCCCTAGAATAGATGATGCCAAAACACTTGTTTATTCTTGGTTTTTATTCCTCAACAAAAGTTCTCTTATTTGGCCTTTAAATTGTAATTCAAAATTCAGAGAAACTTCATCATCGTCATCATCCTTTTCAACTGTCAAATCCAAAAGATCTTGAAGGTCTTCTGCATTTAGCTCATATGCAGCCTCCATGTTAATCTTGACAGCAGCACCATTAGACTTGAGTAGAGTCAATTCGTGGGAGCCTTTTTCGACTTTCCACTTTAGAATTTTTGGGTCCTCTGGCTTTCTAGGATGATTCTTATTCGTTGAGGTTAGAAGAGCTTGTTGTTGAACTATCTTTGTCAAATCACTCTGAGATTTTCACTAGCTTCATTTGTGTGATAGTCAACCATGTTTTTTATTCCCTCTTTGATGTGTTCAAACACTCTCTTGTCTTCTTCATCTATCCTTTCTTGTCTTTTTAATTGATTGAAGGCAAGGATGGAGGGGACAGATGATGAGATAGACTTTTTGGAGTGTTGAGCTTTATGAACATCATCTGATGGAGGGTAAATTGGTTTAGGAGGCATGCTTGGATCTTTCTTCCTCCTCTCTTCTAGCATCTTATACGTATCAATCACCCTAGCTTCTCCCCACCTTATCACTTGATTTCTTGAACCATAGTGATTCTGTATCAATTCTTCTTTCATCCTCTTAAGCTTTAAGGCTCTTTCAGGCATGTCCTTTTTATGTTTTTCCCAGTTTGGAGGAGTTGGCTTCTTGAGAGGGTCTTTCAACATTTCTTGCATTCTCTTAATCTCTTCTCTCAGCTCATCTATACTCCAATCCTTGAACTGTGCCTTTGTTGCCTTATATTGCTTGTTCTTCATGATGTGTTCAATGAGTTCACCTTTAAGAAACTGATCTTCCCTTTCTGACAGCTTGTTGCTCAGATCTTTGACAAAATTTTGCAATGCTCTGGCTTTGCCTAGCTGAAACGACATGCTGGTTTGTATCTCTCTATCACTTTTACCAGCAAAGTCTCTTTTGGCTATATCCTCTACTTGTTTCAATTTGAGGTATTCATCAACATTTGCAGGTCTTGGATAACCATCAAGAGATAATATAGTTCTTTTATCAGGGTCTTCTTCATAATAGAAACTTAGAATTTCTTCCCTGACTGCTGGTAAATCAAGAGGATATTTCTTTGCTGCAGGAATGACTGTAAAATTTGAGGATGGAGGAAGCATTGATTGGAGGTCAGTGGTTGTGATGATAAAGGAGTAGGAGCAGAAAAGATCTCTTCTTCATTTACAACTTTTTTTTATCCTTCTCCTTTTGAATTTTACTTCTAGTGATGATGGATGAGTTGGAATTCTAGTTGGTGTTGGTAAAGGTTGGGTGGATGTATTGAAAATGACCATGGCAGTGGATGGGTTTGCATCTGCTGCAACCTCTGTTGTGCCAACATATGTTAGCACAACAATTGTTGTAACATCTGCTTTGGTGGAAATGAGTAAGGAAGTTGAAGAAGGTGTGCTTGATTTTTGGAGAGCAGAGGTTTTAATGGTTGGATTTATAGAAGGCTCGGTTTTGGAAGGTGTGGATGTTGGTTGCCTTACTTGTCTAGCAGGTATCCTCTTTGTTGAGGTACCAACCTCTTCCTTTTCTTTTTGTTTCTTAATCTTTTGCTCAACCAAAACCTTGCCATCAAGATACACTTTTCTCTTCTACTTCTCATTTTCCCTAGCCAAGATATCATCTGTTAGATCCCTTTTCTTTGAACCATTTGGCCTGGGTATATCCACTGTTGGCTTTGCCATCTGATCATCAATTTTAAGCTTCTTCTGCCCCAAAGGTTTCTCCCCCTTTTTGGCATCATCCTCTGTGTTTATAAAAATTACTGTGGGTGGTGCTGTACCAGTGGTTTGGTGAAGATGAGCTTTTATAGCTTTAATGTCTGCCGTGGTATCCATGAATCTTGCTTCAACCATGTTTCTTACTTCCTGCATTGGATGTTTATGTTGTTGATCTGAGAAGTGCTTTTGTTGCTGAAACAGAGGGTCTAAGGGCTTGTTGCAGGTCAGCAGTGGTTAAGACAGAGGGTTGGCTCTTTATAGCTAACAACTGCTGCACAAGATTTTTGATCTCACGAACAGAGGTTTCAACCGTTGATACTCTCTCCGTCAAATCTTTGTATTTTAGTTCATCACCTAATTTAATAGGATCATCTGAACTCCAACCTAAGGTGGTAGTTGTATCTAGGGGATCATTAGCATTTGTTGTAACACTGGCTTCACCCTTTGATGCCCCTGTTCTTGGTTTTAGGGACTTCCCACAACATCAGAGGTTACCTTGGTAGCCTCAGCAGTGGTTGCCTTCAACAGAGACTTAGAAATGTAACCACTGTCCAAAGTAAAACTAGGTGGTAGTTTTGCAATTGTAGTGGCTGCTCTAGTTGAACTATCACCAAGGGTTACATGTAACCCAAGGGATGTAGCCTCTTCATTTGCTGATGGGCTAGCAAAGAATAGAGAATTAGACCCAACATCATGTTGAAGTATATTCTCATTGATAGGTTGGTGAGAAGTGCTGGATAATGTCTGCTCTAAGTCTATTGCATTCAGCACGGGTATAAAAGTTTGTGGTAGTGATTTGATTGGTGAAGGAATAGGTGCAGAAAGAGACATTGCCTTAGGAGAGGGGCTGTGGAAGATAGAACCAAGTGGTCCTAGAGCTTCATAATTTGGTGTCCCTGTGTTTACAACCTGATCCTTTTGTGAGGATGCAGGAGGAGTTTCATAGCCAGGTTGAGATCTTTCAACCATCTGCTGTGAAGAAGTTGTAGCAGTGGTTTGTGACTTTGGTGGTGTCACAAGGTTAACCTCTTGGATCTCATCTTCCAGAGGACCCTTTTTGGGTTTGGTGGGTTTTCTGGATATCTTTGTTGGTTTCTTTTTGGTGAATTTAGGTGTGGGTTTCAGAGTAGTGGTTGCAATGCTCTGATCACCTAGAGCAGTGGGCTTAGTAGCAGGAGGAAGAGATTGAACATTTTGTTCTTGTAAAATTGGCTCATCCTCCTCTACTTCTGTTTTGGAAGCCTTTTCAAGATTTGTTAGTCGTGTAAAAAGTTCATGAGTTAGGCAGCCAGGTGTGGACACTGCGCCTTGTCTACTTGCTTCAGATCTGATCTGATCTTGCAAATAAATACTCAAGAATCAAGGATGTATCAAGAAAGCTTTTCTTTTTGAAATATTTTTAAAATTATTGAACAACACCCGGGAATAGTTAAAATCTGGTTAAGTTAAAATTGCAAATCCCAGATATTGCATGTTTAAAGGAATCTCATTGAAAGCAGTAGATTTTACAGAGAGACATGTTAAAAGAGTATGGAAAAAGAATTTCATCTCTGCTGGAAAATGGGGTTTAAAGATTGTTATACCTTTCAACTGGCCAGTGTAACCCCTTTCCACAAACTCTGCTTGCATCTCTCTTAAAGAAAAGGACACAGGATGTGTCATATCTTTCAGTTGAAAAACTTGAGAGATCGATTGTGGTGTAATTTGCATAGGAGTACCCCCAACCTTTGAGATTATAGCATAAGGAACATCATCAGCGGATGTTTTGACCTTAGCATTAACCAGAAATCCCAAAGAGAATCGATGTAAATCTTGGTATTGGCTTCGAGCATGTGTTTAAATTTGATTCTCTTAGAATCGGAATCATTGTATGGTATCTTGTGTTGGCATCGGTTTCTTCTAAGATTGCAGTGTAATTGTGTGGGGTTTTGATGATTAAGACGAATGGTGGTAATTCTTGCTTTGATTTCGCCTTTGATTTTGTTTTGGGAGCCATGATTTTAGGGAAAACGGTTTTAAGATTTTTGAAATCGACACACTTTGGTGAACCCTCTGTTCTTGATAGAACATGGTTTTTATAGGGTTTATGAAAAAGTGATGATGACATGGCATATAATGCAGCAACTGTCGAATAGTATCTGCCCATGTGTAACCTCTGTTCTGTAAATGGAAGACAGTTGTTTGGCTAACCACTGTTGGAAAATATGATCAGTGGATAGGAACAGTGGTTGCAACTAGCAGAGGATACACTTTTTGACAGTGGATAGATTTTTCTAAACAAACAGTGTTTTTGTGCTATCAGTGCTTTGAACAGACTTTGAGGATTAATTGAAAATTTCAATTTTAAACTATTTTTAAGGATGGATTATGATATTCTAAAAAGATTTTATTGCTATTTACACATGGATTACAAAGAAACCTTGTTTTTAATCCATGTTTAACATTCCAAGCCTAGAAATCAAACTGTCAAAAGTGTGAGCATCAAGTGCTTTTGTCAACACATCTGCCAGTTGATCCTTAGTAATGGACATGTTGTAAAGAAATCAAACTTTTTTCATAGCAATCCTTCACAAAGTGATGTCTGATGTCAATGTGTTTGGTGGTGGAATGAGAAACAGGATTTTTGATGATATTTTCTGCTGCCTGACTATCAATTTTGAGTGGTGTTTTCAAAGCAGTGCTACCAAAATTCAGCAATTGATTTTGAAGCCACAGGATTTGAGCAGTACAACTTGCAGCAGCTGTATACTCTGCCTCAGCAGTGGATATAGAAACTGCAACTTGCTTCTTGCTTTACCAAGACACTAAGCAATCACCTAGGAATTGGGCTCCTCCAGATGTGGACTTCCTTGTTGTTTTACATCCAGCAAAATCACTATCAGAATATCCTGCAAGCTCAATGTTACCATTAGCTGGATACCAGATACCAAGTGTAGGAGCACCTTTTATGTATCTGAATATCCTTTTTACAGCAATAAGATCTGATTTCTTGGCAATGGCCGTGATCTGGCACAAACACATGTTTCAAACATGATGTTTGGCCTTGATGCAGTTAGGTATAGTAAAGACCCAATCATGCTTCTATACAATGTTTGATCAACAAGGTCATATTTGTCATCAAATGTGACTAGCTTGGATGTTGCCATGGGTGTGCTGCAAGGTTTACAATCATCCATATCATATTTCTTAAGTAATTCTTTCAGATACTTATTTTGATGGATGAAAGTGCCATGTTGCATTTGTTTGACTTGTAAACCAAGAAAACATTGCAACTCACCCATTGCACTCATCTCAAACTCTGCTGCCATGAGTTTTCTGAACTCTTCACACATGGCAGTGCATGTGGATCCAAAAATGATGTCATCCACATAAATTTGGACAAGCATCAAATCTTTTCCTTTCCATTTAAAAATAGGGTTTTATCAATCCTACCTTGGTGAAACCAATGATAAGAGAAAAGTGGATAGAGTTTCATACTAGGCTCTGGGTGCTTGTTTTAGACCATATAGTGCTTTGTTTAATATGTAAACATGATCAGGATTGAATGAATCTTCAAAACTAGGAGGTTGACACACATACACTTCTTCCTTGATCTTTCCATACAGGAATGCACTTTTGATGTCCATTTGATACCCCTTGATGTTGTGGTTGGTAGCAAAAGCTAAAAACAGTCTGATGGCCTCCAATCTTGCAACTGGAGCAAATGTTTCATCGTAGTCTATGCCTTCTTCCTGTCTATAGCCTCGAACCACGAGCCTTGCTTTGTTCTTGACAACAATACCCCTTTCATCTATTTTGTTCTTGAAGACCCACTTTGTGCCAATAGGACTCCATCTTTTAGCAGTGGTACAAGTTCCCATACTTGTTGTCCTTTTAAACTGTAGGAGATCCTCTTGCATGGCTTCTACCTAACTGTTGTCTTTTAGTGCCTCTTGGTACTTGACAGGTTGTGCGAGTGATAGAAAGTCAGCAAAAAGACAAATGTTTTGGGATTGGCTTCTTGTGAGCACTCCCTCATTGATGTTGCCAATAACTTGATCCACAGGATGGCTTTTGAGGAAAATCAAATCACCTTGATATGGGATAATGGCATTATGAGGTGAAGCTTGCAAATGTGTATCATCTGAGCTATCCTCTGTTGGTGAATTTGATGGTCCAACCTCTGATTGGAATGGTGGTGGAGGAACTGGTGGACGGGATGTGAAAGTGGGTTGACTTTTGTCCATTTTTTGTGGACTTTTATCAACAGATGTTTGGTTTTGAGAGCTGGCAGAGGTTTGAGTATTAACCACTGTTGACATGGCAGAGCTTTCACCATTGCTACTAACATCTGCTCCTCTGCCTGAATGATAGATTTGAAATTTGGAAGAATGCAATCATATCCTTGCTCTTGACTTGATGACTGTGGGGTACATGCATGGTTAGTCTTGACAGACATATCTTCAAATGTAAATTTGGATAGGTCAAACAGTTCAGTAGGATTTGCTGGGATTTTGAAAGATGAAACTTCATTGAACTTTACATTCAGAGTTTCTTCAACACACTTGGTCCTAGAGTTAAAAACTCTGTAGGCTTTGGCAGTGGTTGAGTATCCCAGAAAATAACCACAATCAACTTTGGCTGCAAACTTGGATATTGAATCCTTTAAATTAAAATGAAGCATGGGCACCAAAGACTTAAAATAAGAGATCAGAGGTTTGATTTTATAAAGCAATTCATAAGCAGTCTTTTGATGCCTAGGGTTTATCAAAACTCTATTTTGAACATAGCAAGCAGTGTTTACAGCATCTACCCAGAAAGTCAAGGGTAAGCCAAAATCTGCTAGCATAGTTCTTGCTGATTCAATCAAATTTCTGTTTTTCCTTTCAACAACCCCATTTTGTTATGGAGTTCTAGGGATGCTATATTGCCTAACAATCCCTTTTGACTCACAGAAGGCATCAAACTCTTTGTTTCTAAACTCTTCCCATTGTCACTCCTAAAGATTTTTACAGGGAGATCAAATTGCTTTTCAACTTGTTTAACAAACTTTTGCAAAATGTTTGCTGTTTCATCTTTAGAGTGTAAAAGAAAGTCTATGTGAACCTGGAAAAATCATCAACTATCACCAGGCAATACTTTTTATGTTTTAAGCTCATGATTTTCACAGGTCCAAACAAGTCCATATGAAGTACCTGTAAGCACTGAGTTGTTTTGGACTCTTCAATTGACTTGTAAGAACTTTTATGTTGTTTGCCTTTTAAACAGGAAACACAATGTTCTTCACAAGTAAATTGTTTGTGAGGCAAACCTCTGACGAAACTTTGTTTTGAGAGAGTGGTGATGGTTTTTAGATTTGTGTGACCTAGTCTTTTATGCCATAATTCTGTTTCTTTGCTTGAAGCAACTGAGAACAAACATGCATTTGACATAGGATTATCTTTTACCATGTCTACCACATACACATTCCTACCCTATTAGCAGCAAGTTGTGCTTTGCTCTCAGCAATTATTTGATTAATCTTTTTAACAACCTCTGGGCCTACTATCTGACAAGTTTCTTTTGTGAAGAAAGATCCATAACCCTTATCACTCATTTGTGAGACACTCAGAAGATTGAATTTTAGATTATCAATGAGATTCACATTTTCAAACTTGAGTTTTCCAGCTGAGACACATCCCAACCCCAACACCTTCCCTTTTGAATTATTTCCAAAGGATATATCACCCCCTCCATGAGCTTTAAAATCTCTGAGCAGGGCTTTACATCCTGTCAGGTGCCTGGAGCCCCCACTATCTACATACCAAAGACTGTCAAGGCAAGTAGAAGCTCCCTGCACATGTTTTTAAAATAATTAGTTTAGGTGAGTTTCCAAAGCCAGAATGGCTTTGGATGGGGTATCAGATGATTCAGACTCAAGTTCACATGAATGAGCAATGGTTGGAGCAGATTTTTGTAACCACTATTGTGAGCCACTTCCTATAAACTGTTGGTAACCATGAGAATGCCTATTTACCTTTGGCTTTGAAGACCTTTTGTAAGTCTCATAAACCATTGGCACCTTTTGATAACTAGGTTGGCTTACCTTTTGGAAACTTGTTTGATGGAGGTGCATCTATCACTTGAATTTCTCTGTAAACAGAGGTTTGATTTAAAGCTTTAGTGACAGATGTTTCAATTGATTCAAATTTTTGTTTGTTTTCAGAAAAACTTGCATTTTTTCTTTCAAGAGCTTTTGCTCTAATCTCTTTTACCTTTTGATGATATGTTTTAAGATAGGCATACTCTTTGGTCATGTGATTTGTTTTGTTGCAGATGGTGCATCTAAGAGATATGGGTATAACACAAGTTTTGTTTATGTCATCGGCTTTTAAAAGAAAACAATCTGCAGCCACATGATTTCTTTTTTCACAAAATTCACAAAACAAGTATTTAACCTTTTCTTTCCTTTTCCTATAGACTTTTTGAGAGCAGTGGGTGTAACCTCTGCTGGCAAGTCTTTGATAGGGATCACCAGTGCTTTTGGTGCTTTTATACCATCAGTGGTTGAAAAGTCCATTGGCTTGAAATTTTCCAAAATATCACATTCATCTGACCAGGTTGGTTTAAACTGATATTTTCAATTTCTTTATCTTTTGCTAAAACCTCTGGTTTTTCAAGAATGATTTTGTTTCCATTTTTATCTGTGATTTTAAATTTCTTTACCAGCCAAGTTTGTTGGTTATTTCAACTGTCGCAGAATCAATTTTTGCAATATTTTCACAAATCTGGTCATAGTCTCTAAAGCCTACCCCAAACTTTATGTTGCTCTTGATTTGAGCATCAAGCATAAGCTCATAACCTTTACAAGACTCTACCCATTTTTCACAAGTGATCTGGGTAGTTTCAAGTTCTTTTTTGCAAACTTGGTATTTTTCTACATAGTTTGGAGCTGGTCTTTGGTTATGCTTGATTCATGCCTTAGGCTACTCATTTCAGAATCTTTTTCACTTAACTTTGTTTTCAACTCTTTAACAAGTTTTTTAAAATTGAGTTAATCTTCTAAAATTTTGTTTCTCAGGTTTTCATTCACCTGTTATGTTTGCAAAAGCAATAATACATTTGTCAGAACATAGATCTTTACGGATCTGAGGTGATACCTTCGAAACAGCCATAAGAGCACAATCACACTCTTCTTCCTCACACACCTGCTCATCCCATGGGTCAGATAGAGGGTCTTTTTCAACATCAACAGCATTCACTTCAACCACTGGTGTAACCTCTGGTATAACCACTGCTTCACAACAATCAACCACATCAGACTTTAACTCCTGCTCCACAGATTCATCACCCTCAACAATGGTCTCCAAAGCCATTAAACAAATATTTTCATTATCAAAATCATTTTTGGCTATGAGAGCAAAGTTTTCATCAGTTAAATCCTCAGGCAAAATACTCCAATCAATAAAACCTTGTGTGAAAAAGCTTTGTTGATTAACCTCTGCTGGTGTAGCAGTGGTTTGAGTAGGTTGAGTAACTTGTGGCATTTGCTGCACATGTACTTGAGGTGGTGCTTGGACATAATGAATCTGTGGTGCAGGTGCTTGGACATAATGGACAGGAACTGTAGCAACAGGATGTGCAAAATGTGAAGTGTTTTGCATTTGAGGTGAGGGGTATATTGGGAATAATGGACAGTGCTTTGAGAATTGTTGCCAGGATGTGTTACAATTGGTCCTGCAGATTATGATCTGCATTCTCTGGCAAAGTGACCCATCTTGTTACATTTGTAACACTTGATTTTAGACTTATCCAACCCAACTTTCAACCCCCCATGCAATCCTGGAAATCTCCTACAAGTTCTTTTGTAGAATTTACTTGCTCTAACACTTAAAAGTGCCAGCTGATGCAAAATGTCCCTTTCTTCAAGATCAGTGGGTTCAAAATGTTGTAAGTCATTCATTTCAAAAGACAAATTGTTAGAGGTATGGCTTTCACTATTTACAGCAAAGGCAAAATTGGGTGTACCAGGATCAGAGTTGAAATTGTTTCCAGATGTTCTGTCAATGTAATGTCATAGCTCTGATCCTTTCCACAGCTAGACCCCTCCTCATGACTATATAAAGCAGTGTTTCCCAAAGTATAGTCATCAGTCATTTTCCCTGACTCTTGCAACTTCTTTTTCTGGTTCAACTCTCTCTCATAAGTGAGAAGTCATCCATGAAGTTGTGTCAAGGTCATTTCCTTGTAACCAACAGCTATTCTAGTGACATAAGCTACAGTCTCCCATTTCTCAGGTAAAGATCTCAAGAAACGACTATTAACAGTCGAATTTGGAAATTCCACATTTACCAATTTGAGCTCACTGATGAGACAGCTATATCGTTCGAACTGTTGGGTGAATGACTCACCCTTAACGTGGCAAAATGTTTCATACTGTTGATTTAAAACCTCTCTATTATTCTCGATCACCTCTTCAGTACCACCGAATTGCTCTTTAAGAGAATCCCATAACTCTTTAGCACTAGTACAATGAAGTAAATCCTGCATAAATCTCATTAGGCAAAGCCGAAGCAACAATACTAAAAGCCTTAGCATCCAATTCAATTTTTAGGAAATCTTGTTTAGAGTAATTTTCGAGTTTCTTAGGAACCTGGGTGTGGGGATCCTCTGTACTTGGAACCATGGGGATATGCGGTCCAAATACAACGGGTCTCCAACATCTGGTGTTCTGTTGGGTGAGAATATGACCCACCTACGTTGCCAAATAAAATATTCATTTCGTTTCAACATAGGTGGTTTGAGCATGGATCAATATTGGATTCCGTTGTGTTTTGTGCCATTTCTCTTGTTTACAACAGATTTGTGTTTTAAAAACTTTGTCGCAATAAAGCTTTGTATTCAAGTAAAACTATCAAACGAATTAGCACAAAGAGCTGATCTATTCAAATCAATTTGACCGTTAAATCAAAATCGATTGAACGAGCTCTGATACCAATTGTCAGGATCTAAGTTTAAATCACTTGTAGTTTTTGTTTCTAAGAATGGAAAATGGATTGAATTAGAAAGATATGTAGCGGAATTAATGGAAAACTTTTACTACAAGCAATTGGTCGTTTGTTTTCATCACCATCATGCTTTCAAGTTGGTAAACTTTGCATGTGATTCACAAACTCCCCCTTAGCCAATTACAATCGTTTGATAAAGAAATGAAGAAGATAAAGTGCGAAATGATCTTTTTCAGGAAGACAAAGTTAACTGTTACAACGATTACCTATTTATACTAACTATCTAACCACTGAGCATCTTTTGTGACGTCATGGTTGATAGTGACTGCTAACAAAATGTAACTAACTAAAACACTGTTCTAATACTACTATCAGTGCATAGCACTGTTACATTGAATAAAGAAAAACTATGCTAAGATCTGATCTTTATCCTCTGATCTTGATTCTTCTATCAGATCTTTGCTTCTTGAACTATCAGATGATAGGAACAGATGTTTATAGAAAGCAGTGTAAAGGTAGGTCAGAGGTTGTAACCTCTGATGGTTGAACCAAAGCTCGGATAGTGTATTTGGCTTTGTTATCATCTGTTCCTTTGTTAGGGTTCGATCCCAACACACACACACACACACACACACACATAATATATATATATTTTGTTACAAGTTACAAAGAGTTCGATTTCGCGATTTAACATATTTAACTATGAAACAATAAAATTTATATACGCGTCAATAATATATCGAATCTCGTTTTTACCCCGCTGACCGCAGTTGACCATGTTGACTGTTTGACCCGTGACACCAAAAACTTTGCCGAAAGACCCGTGTTGACTGCTTGACCGGTACTGACTCGAACACTGAACCGATCATCGAATCTGGACCGTAACATGTCTCGACACAACTGTTGACCTACTTTGACCAGTCAACCCGAGCCGGAACTGAACCGAGACTGAATCGAGTTAACTCGAACTAGACCAGACCCAAACCAACCCTGGACAGACTCGAGACCACCACCGCCTTAACCGCCGATGTCGCCGGCCGTCCTCAGTGCTGTCGGTTGAGCCGACCACTCCGATTCCAAGCAAGCACAAACCAACCCGGCCATCTCCGCTTCTTCCTGAAAAAGAACAAATCGGAGGAGCAAGAGGGTCTAAAAGGAAGGGAAAATAAAGGATTAGGGCTTACCGGAGAAGAAGACTCGAAGTCGAGGCTGCCGGAGACGAAAACACCACCTTCGTTGCTCCGATGAGAAAACTGACGCCGGAAACAGACTCGGGTGGGTCGATTAGGGGGTACACCCCAAGTTATCCGTAAAAACTCACCGGAAAACGGTCGCCGGAGCACTGCCGCCACCATGCCGCCGCCGTTGGCCAGCAGGTCTCCGGAGTTCTAGAGGAGAGTGAGAATCGAGAGAGTGAGTGTGTGGGCGTGTGTGTGTAGTGTGTGTGTGTGTTTGGTTATACAGGGTATAGTTTGTGTGTTGGGCCCAAGGCCTGTTAACTAGTTTCTAGGGTTTTTGAGCGACCTGGTCACGTCTACGGACTTCGTTTTCGAACCCGAGCGTCATAAAAAGGCGTATAATATTATTTTAGGGTTTAAATATGTAGAATGACATCGGAAATCGATGTGTGATGCATTCGTTCGTCGTTTATGGTAAGATCGCGTAAAAAGCGTTGTTTGTCGTTTTAATTCCGTTTTTTGATCCGATTTCGACTGTGATTCTAAAAACAGAAAACGAACACGAATTTTCTAAAGGCATAGAAATACAAAATTACGAGGCGTTACAGTTAGTGCCACGTGGCCTGCCGGGTGTACATGTTGTCGAGTATGTCATCAGCTGTGAGTGGAGATCATAGAGCAGTGAATGACGTACTATGTTGATTGGCTACACGTCGTTGTCCAGTTTTATTACATGTCCCCTACACAATTGATTATCATGGGAGTTGCATGGGCAGAGTCTGACGCACACTGATTGGCAGCAGGCTCCTGCCATTTGTACTAGTTGTACTTTTATGAGTTGTAATGGTTGCGCATACGCGGTTGGTACCAGCATAGGAACCTTAGGAAAAGTTGAGTGTTGCTCTGATTAAGTGTGAGTATGGTCCCACACGCATTCAACACACGCTAGAATTGGACCATACCCCTTAACATAGACATATATGTTAATTTATGAATAGATACATAATCATCAAAAGCAATCAAATTAGAACTTCACTAAAATTAACATAGATTTATAAGCGCAGTTAAACCAAAAAAGTCAAACCATGTGAAGATACATTTAAACCTAAACCATTAGTGAAATCTGAAAGAAAAAAAAAAGACACGAAATCATTGAGTTCATGGCTAGGAATCAAATAAAAAACCGAATAAAAACTTCAAATCGAACAAGTAACGTGGTAAACACATTAATGTAATACTTCCGTATGATTGCTACACAAGTCCTTTACTGACTTTTTTAGGTAGAAACTTTGAGAGCATACTTTGTTTGTAAAGTGTTGAAACCGAAAGAAGTGTCCAAACGGAAGCAAGTTGACTGGTTCGGGCGGTTTGATATTTAGATTTCCTGGTTCACAGTTTTGGTGGTTTGGTTCTCGCAATGTTTTTGGAGCTCGGAACCATATTAATTAATAATTTTCACCAATTTAAAAACTTAACTTTGAAAAAAGAAAGAATAAAGAAATAGGTTCAAACTAGCAAAACCAGACCGCCACTGGTCAAACCATAAAAACCAACCGGTCCATCCACCACACCCTACCCAAGGATTGGTTCGGCCTAGCTGAACCAGACCATGAACACCCCTCCAATCTAATGCTGCTAAAGCATGTAAATGGTACTTGATTGATTTTCCATTTCTTGCGGAGGTTATTGGTTGCCAGGGCCGTTCCAACTTTTTTGAGGGCCCAAGGTGAAATGAAATTTTGAGACCATTTTCCTTCTTTGAATGTTATAAACAATACTTCTTAATCTGTGTTTGGAACCAAGCAAAATTCTAACACAACTATAACAGAGAATGGTTTTGTTGTATAAGGAATCAAATAAAAATTTAAAACAAGAAGTTTGCACTAATATTAATATATTGATAGTTAACATATTAATTTTCTTTTAAGTGAGACCATAATCTTTTGGAGGCCCTAGGCCCTAGCCAAGCCTAGGTTACTTGCTTGCAGGTCAAGTCACGTTGTTTTTCTTGTGTTACGCTTTAGGAATCATTCACTGCCGTCGAATATGGTGGTCCATGGCTTTTTATCTTAACGGGGAAGTATCATTTCATTTCTTTTCCATTATTGATCTATAACCCCACAACTTTAAGAATTTGATAGCATAATGTTGCTCCATTTGAATGCAAACATGCTTCAAATACGTCCATTTCAACCATATTTGAACTTCATTACTTTTCTAACTTTTAAATAAAAACGATGTTATCATGTTTGCTTCATGGACCCTTGATGGCTGAATTTGACTAGAATCACTAGGCTATTCATTATAACACTTGTAGCTTAAAGCAAAGATATTAATTGTTGTGATGGGACAATAAATAGAACAACACTCTACACTAAAGTTATCTTGAACAAACATTAATTATATCAACACATTTGTTGGTCTCATGAAATGGTAGGGTTAAATGAGTTTGATAATTGGTTTAAACTAGTATTTTTACCCTGCGTGTTGCGGTAAGAAGTTGATCAGTATTGGTTCTATACTCTATTCGTTATTGTATCAGCACAACACCGACACTCGATATAGGGATCGAAAGAAATAACATAAACCCTTCGAAAAAGTAACAACGAAAGTCGACACATGTAACTTTTTGTTAGAAAAACGAAACATTGACACAATGATAACACTAAAAACCGCAATACTTGTGAGGAAAAATAACGTTTATAGAGAAACGAAACCTGGATGTCGCTGATAACAAAGATAACTATTATAATAAATCTATTACTCTTTAGGGGTGCAAACATAAGTTACTTAAAGGAATAATATATGATTTTTCTTTGTTTTGCTTATAGCTTATTCCAAACGTTAATAGTGTTTTCTAGTCGTAAAAGAAATAAGGGAAATGTTGAGAGGAGTTAACCTAACCCGGATGATAGGGTCAACATGGTTATCAATTCAACAACCCATCTTTTATTGTTTATATCAGTTAAATTATATATAAGGCTTGGTTGTCCAAAAGCATACAAAGCTGTTCAATTTTCCGTATCATAGATTACAATTTAGGTGCGTTCACCGGTTGTTTTTTTGCTGTTCAAATAGTTAGTAGTTCGAAGCTCGCTTGAATAGCTCGTTTGTAAAACAAACCAGCTCATCTCAGCTCAGATCGTTTACAAAACCGAGTAGGCTTGCTCGACTCGGCACGAGATGCTTTATTTTTTACATACATACATATATTTGTTTTAGGCGATTGTTATTTATTGTTTCTCTACACAGTGTTCCATAAAAAAAATTAAAAATAAGCGTGTATATATACACACATTTAATACTATTTGTTTCGTGCATGTTTCATACTACTCTGGCAAATGAATCACCCTTTTGTCTAAAACAAAATGTGGTGATCCGGCTCACCCTAATATAGCCGATGACTTAAAGTGCGGTAAAAACGATTTGCTCAAAATGGGCTCGTGAGCCAGCTTCGCTCGGATCGCTTATAAACAAAGCTTGGCTCGCCTCGTCTCGGCTCGTTTACAAACGACTAACTCGGCTTGGCTCATCAACAACACTATTTTTTGGTTATTTGAATTTAAAATTTTTAAACAAAATTCCGATAGGATTTAAAAAACCAATTCGAATGAGATTATTTAATTCGGGTTTATTAAACAGAATTCCGATAGGATTTAAAAAACCAATTCGGATGAGATTATTTAATTCGGGTTTATTCGAATAGACGAAACTATCAAAAAAAATTTGCAAAGATATCGTCAAAGTTACAAAAAAGAGTAGACGCGTTCACCTCTGTTTCGTTTAAAAAAGGGTTAACATGATTCGTTGACTCAAACGACTTCTTGGTCTTGATAGATAATCATGGTTGTCAACAACCTAAATATAAACGGAATTTTTGCCTTTAGAATCTTGGAAAGAACCATAAAAGCATAACGTTAAAAAAGATTTGATGAAATAAAGAATTAGCTTATTTTATTTTCCATAAAATGAGAAAGAAAACCCTTGCCAATACAATGGTTTGCTCTACAACGATTTTAACACTATGTAATGTATAAAAAGTCTTTTAATAATGTAAAAATTTAATGAAATTAATAAGAATATATATTCATAACTATAAATTAGAGGATTTTTAGTGAACAAGGTATATATTAGTGGTCCCTCGGTGAAGGTACGGGTCAACAATAATCTTTTTTTTTTCTTATGAACGCCAAACACACCTTCTAAAATCTATCTAATGCCTACCCTATGTAACTTGAATATGCACCACTTTGTTGAAGATAAAAAGTTGGTGCCACAGGTCGTCAATATTCTATTGGTGAAAGTTCATGGAAATAGATGTGGTTAAATATCTCCCTAACGGCTCGCCTACATAGCATCACCCATGGATCATCGACGATTCACCATGGCCGGAAAATAACGGACACACTAACCCATCGTAAATGGATATGAAGGATTCTAACATATTACCAACGAAGGTCTTCTCTCTTGATGTTACCCACGGTAATTGACCACCAATTTTACTAACATGTTACCGATGAAGGTCTTTAGTCGGTGGCTTCACCAATGGAGTTTTGTCAAAAAACAAAATTCTTCAATAATGTTGTATTTCTCAAATTCCAGCGCATCCACACAAGTGACAAAACTTTGGTTTTGAGACTATTAATTTCAACATTAATCGACCACCAACACCTTTATTATACCGAATAAAATGTATATACACAATATAAATATACCCATAATAAAAAATATGAGAAAGAGAGAGCATCCTTAGATGTATATCAAGAAAGAAGAATTCTGAAAACTACCTCGTGTGCCTAAGGGCAAAATCAATTAAGTAAACTAGAAGTATATGTCAACAGTCAAAAGAAAAAAAAACATAATAATTATTAGTATTATATATAGATCAACATCAAATGTTTAGTTACAGTATAATAGAAATTTGTCTTTTAGCGAATGATTTCTTTTTTTTTTCTTTTTTTTTAAATGAGATTATCTGTTTTGACCAGTTAGTTACAATAAATTTGAACTTCTTATAACTTTACCTCACTCAATTTTACATTGACACTTATACCTCCTTAATTTTCTGTAAACTTTGTAAAATTTCATTTTGACCTCGTCGAGTTCAACGGGCTTATTTTTTTGTATGTACGTGTCGGTGTAAATTCAAGTTCTTTTATATTTCAACGTAATTTTTTCAGAAATGAGTCATATCAAATATAATACTTTTTCATTAGATGGTACAAAATTCAAGTTATTGTACGTTTCAAGAGTCGTGTCAAATATAATATATTTCGGTGCTTATTATTTATTGACGTTTTCAGTTGGTCTACGTTTTGGTCTTTATATACGTGTTAGTATAAATTCAAGTTGTTTATGTTTCGACGTAAATGACTTTTTGACCCCCTCGAGTTTCACGTGTTTTTTCTTATGTACATGTCGGTATAAATTTAAGTTAGTTTACATTTTGACTTAAATTTTTTTTTTCGAAAATGAGTCATGTCAGATATAAAATGTTTTTGTGCTTATTTTTATGAATTTTTTAGTTGGTTTACGTTTAATCGATACACACACTTTAGTACGCTCAAATCACGTTGAAAAAATTGACTCGCAACGCAAGGAATTAGTCTAGCTAATTTATTCAAGTAATCAGGTGCCTTGATTTGTTTGGTCTTATCCCTAATAAACAACTTTTTGACCAATGACAAGGCAATGATCAAAGGGCAACGGATGCAATGTAGTTGGACTCTCATGGTGATCCAAACGAATCATCTTTTCCACGGAAGCATATATTTGCCTGTTAGGTAAGAGGATAGCAAGTTCCCAATTCTGTTTCGGTAGAACATGTATCTTTATTATTATGAATTTCTTAAACGAAGTAGTTAATGGTTGGGTTACCATTATCCTTTTTGTTGTGACGAAACCTGTATGTGTTCCGTGAAGACAAAACATTATTAGAGGTATTTTTTAAAAATTTTGATTATTATGAGTCAACAGATGAAAACTTATGATTATTAAAATCTAATAATCTTTATATAATTAGCAGCTTTATGGAACGTGAGTTCTCGTTTACAACCTGGTGCTATGAACATTTAAATATTAAATTTAAAATAAAATGCATAAAAGAAATATATGTAAAAGTTAATGGCCGATGGCAATAAATTCTATGATTATAAATCAACTTTATAAAAAGTATTATTCCATATTGGCTTTTGCGTGCATAGTGTATAACCATTAATACATAAAATGGTTATCATACGCGACTTGTAGTCATGCATGATATTTTCACACTTGTAGCATCGGGAAAGTTTTCTTCGTTAGTAATTAACTAACAAAAATTCAATGGATACACCAATGTGACTCAAGTATCGTCCTTTTTGTCATAATTTTTATCAGTAATGGCAACCCAATTCTTCGTGATATTAAACATACTCATGTGGAATTCGAACATAAGTCGCACATCTAGGTAGAGCCACAACCTTGATCTTGTTGCCGATCCTATAAATTGCGAATGTATGTAACTTTGTTTGTTGATGCACTGCTTGACCACAACAAAGACCATGGTTTTTATTTTGTCATTCTGTAAATTTCTCTAGAGTTGGAGTTGAATAAATATAGTGTCTTGATGAACGAACCATGAACGGTCGCTCTAGACCTTGACCGTGGGAGTTTTGACGTATTTTTTGCAATTTGGTCATATGAGTTTCTGGAAATTTGTTTACGTGCATATATGTGTTTATATGTAAGCATTTACACCCATGTTAACATTTTTATCATATCCAAAATAACAATTATTTTTCCGCATGAATACCCTAACATGTAGTATTTTGTGTTTCTAGATACTCAAAACAATATATGAGAAAAGATATACATACCCTTGCTAAACTGGTTTTGTATTGAGAGAAAGACATTATACATCAACACGATTATACATCGAAATTTTTAGTTATACAGATAAAAGTGACTGAAGAAAAAGTATTTTTAAATATGTACAACTTTATGTCAAATCACAAAAAATGTACAAAATCATTGGTTTTAAGATTTAGAGAGATAGGAAACTTAAGGAAAATAAAACTTTTATCTTTTTGCAACCTTTAATTTGTTTAAAACGCGGTTTCAACGAATTATTTTT
Source organism: Scalesia atractyloides (assembly GCA_947069175.1). Taxonomy (NCBI): domain Eukaryota; kingdom Viridiplantae; phylum Streptophyta; class Magnoliopsida; order Asterales; family Asteraceae; genus Scalesia; species Scalesia atractyloides. Next base: position 54,898,527 of record CAMTDV010000019.1, read on the forward strand.
AAAATCAATTTTAGAATAAGACTTAAAAAATGTTCTCCATTAAACACTAACATGGTCAATGTTTATTTTATTATTATTATCTTTTAACCATGTAAAAAGTTATTCAGAATAAAAACTTATTCATGAAAAGGACTTCTAGTTGATTTTATTAGTTATGACTTATGACAAAACTGAAACAAAATTAAGCGAAATGCATGATTTCGTTATAGAAATATTAATATTTGTGGGATCATTATAGTATTATAATTTAAATTATTTATGAAAATCCAAATTATATGTTACTAGAATTTATAGGTTATATTATTATTGTGAATTCTCTCTTAGAACACCCGTAGTAAGGGGTTTCTTAACGTTTTTCTCAAAAAACGCATCAATGCCCAATGACTGCCCCCGGGGGCTTTTTCTTTCAAAAAAAAGTTGAGGAGCGTGCTTTTTAAAACGCCTTTGTTCTATTTGTTTGGCCAATGACCGTTGGCAACAATCCAAAAGTAACGGCTATGTTTATTTATTTATTTAACTATATATATAATATATATATACTAGTCTTACATCCCATTTTATACAAACAAAAACCAAAAACCTACACATACAACCTAAAACTACAAATCATTTCTATAAAAATGGATTCCCCACTTCCTCGTGTTTGTTGCAAATTTTTATTACAAAGAGTTTTTAGCGGATGAGGGTGACTCGACCGATGAGGAAGTCGAGCAAGAGGCGGTTACGAGTGCGTGCGAACTCCGGCGCGGTATATGAAGCATTGTAGCCGACGTTAAGTTTTACCAAGTGAATATTGAATGAGACCGACGTGCGGCAAACGATCGGTTGATAAAAGATAACTTCGATCAAGCGCCTACTTACCCAAACCCAGAAGTTTTTAGCCCTCATTTCCGGATGAGTAAACATTTATTTTTACGCATTGCTGAAGACTTGGAAAACAACTTTTATTAATTTAAACAAAAACTGGATGCGAGAGGGACACTTGGATTCACGGTATTCAAAGTGTACTTCAGCGTTGCGGGTCTTTGCGTATGGAAACACGACCGACATCAACGGCGAGTATTTAAAAATGGACGAGAAAACAACACAAAATACCTTGGAGGGGGAGTATTGTGACGTAAGATTGATAACATCATAACCAACACAACACAGAGTACACAGCGGAAGTCTTGGATATAAAATAGTATTACAAACCGTTAAATGTTCAAAAGTTCAAAATAATAAATACAGACGGCTTGTAATATGATCCACATGCGGATCGTAAAATGTACAAAATGTGATCAACAGACTTTGGGCATAACTAAGGACCTACAAGATCCTCTACGTTGCTACCAAGCAGCTCCCAGCCTGTTACGTGTTGTACATGTAGCCTAGTCGTTTGAAAATACGCAGCTTACACTGGTAAATACAAATAACCGACTCATTTTGAAATTCTTTCAAAATTTGTTTTAAGTGCACATGGCACATTTTGTATACAGTTTTACAAGTCTGTCAATACATATGGGGTCCGGTGCAAAAACCGAATAACCTGATTAACCGACACGCCACTTAAATAACTCCAGGGAGTATATAAAATAATTTAGCATTAACATCTGACGGGTGTATGCCTACACCCTGTGCATTGGTCGTGGCCATTAGTAACTTAAATGAGCCGAGGATATCCAGGATACGGTCGAGTTAACCCCCAATGTTTAAGTTATCAGACAATACAGATTAAAACGGGTTATGATATTTAGTTAAATCACAATCCGACAACATGATCCCATACCCGACCAAGTGGTAATATTATACCGTATCCTAAGCCAGTATAGGAAAAATAAGTTAAAAGTATTTACCTAATCTAATTCTTCATAGATTTTATAACTCAGCCGTTAATCAAACAGATAAATAAAGATCACAATCTACTGGAAGGCTTCTAGTCTGGAATGATGGTATGAATAACCAATTTGAATGCTAACAGGTCTATTAAGTCATAGACTCGGACCGACTAGTCATAAATAATGATTTTCGGTACGATACGCTAGATTAAGGGATGACCGGAATAGAATGTATTTTAAACCTGACAAGTATTAAGACTTGTATATAAAACATATAGCATTCTGGATTTTGAAATAAAATTGATAAAGGTTACACCCATTTTAGTTAAACTACATAAACTAGTCAGGTAGGCTAAACCGTATGCATAAAAGCGAAATCGGGTAACCGGATTAGTCATATACAAGTTCCATATGCCATTACACTTTAAACATGTTATAATATCAGTAGGATATCAACATGTATGCCCGTTAAGGTTTTAAAATCAAGTTAAGCCTCAAAAAGGCGTGTTGGTCATTTTACGACTTATAAAAGAAGCTTGCAAGTTAACTGATGTCATGGTCATAAAAAATCGGGAAAAATATTAAATTTATGATGTTATATCAGTATGATATCAGATATATGTGTGGTTTGTAGTTTAAGACCAAACTATGCGCCGTAGGGGCATTTTGGTCATTTCACACATAGTTTTATAACTTATTTGGGATTCTGAGTTTGGAACTTGTATATACTGTAAAATTTAAAATGAGTTTAACAATTAGTAGGTAACAAGTTTTGGTTCATAAATATGGTTTTAAACCATACTATGCAGCGAAACAGCGATAAAGTCGCTAAATGACGATTTAAGTGCTGTTTAACGAAAACTGAGATTATGATCAAGTTTATATGTTCAAAATATGTTATTTAATATGTTATAACAGTAGGTAAAAGGTCTGAGCATAAAAAGTGTCATTAAAATCAATTTATGCACCGTATGGGCATTATCGTTATTTATCAGCATTCTATAAGAACTTGTTATGCAACTCAGATTATATTCTGATTTGGTATCCCAAATAATCCTAATTATAATATTACGTCAGCAGGTGTTGAGTTTTGCTAAAAGAATGATGTTTAAAACCAGTCCTTGTGCCGAAAGGGCATTTTAGTCATTTTAAAACATCATTTATGATATTTATACAAAACTCAGTCTATGACCATATTATGATAGCTAAATAAGTTAAAAATTTTAACATATCAGTTTACAAATCATTTGTATGCTCATTTATAGATTAAACCTTGTTTTAAGCAAAAATGACATTTTGGTCACATAAGGCATATTTAACGAAAACTTGCATAAAAACTCAGATTACTATATGACCATATAGTATAACTCCAGAGGGTTATACTACAATACAATATGGTCATAGTGAAACTTAGAATCAGTAGCTAAGGTTGCAAATTCGGGTCAGAACTGAAAGTCAAAGTAGGAGTCAAACCTTGCGACTTTCGGTTGCGAACATACCTTAAACCTGGAATTGACGAGCCAAACATGTTTACACATGTTCTAACAATTATTACCAAGTTATTAAAGTGATAAAACATATTTTATAACACCTACATCATCATATATGAATTATTTCAAAAACTAACCCGTTTGACTTTTATATTAATAACTTTGACCCGTCAATTGACCAAACAAACGTGATTCTATGGAGGTGCTCTCTTGAGGGATTAACACCTACCTTATTACAATCATGTAGCCATGTTCGCGTCGAACAATAGCTAGACCATAATGGTCTTAGCCAAAGGTCAAAGCGTTTTTACGTAAACGCTTGACTTTTGGCTTTAAAAGCCTATAAAAGAAAAGCATAGGTTAGGAACACTTACAAGTGATCCTAGGAGAAAATATAACTCAATTGGAGGCCTGTTAATCAGAAGCAGGCTCCAGATTAAGAGTAGAGAGGAGAATGAGAAGTGAGCAAGGAAAATGGCTCATGGAGGTTGTTATTCATAGTAAAGGGAAGTGCCCAAGGTGAAGACAAGTGTCCAATGTGACAACCCGTATTTGCGACCCTGGTTAATTACGGAAAATTACCTGTAGAAATATTATGGATTATTGTTGGAAAATAATAACGATTTATAAGAGCGAACACATTGTTTAATTGACAATCACGATGACGTTGTACTACAAATTCTTTACGCATATTTTGTTATACGTATGTATATATTATATATATGTTATATATATTCGTTTTAATTTAAATTGATAAATATAATCTGAACGTTATATTTATTTTTATGAACGAGAAATTGCAAACCAAACAAAGACATGAAGCTGGTTCTCACACGCGGTACACCCACTAGTCAACCCACCTAACCCACCCACTCAAAACCCTAACTATATAAACACTTTATCTCCCTTCCCCATCATTTTGTCAAACCCTAGCCCCCATTAGCTTCTCTCACAAAACACACACCAATCTGCAAGTCTAGAGGGAAAGAGAGTGAGAGCCTTAGAGAGAGGACAGCCAACCATGACGACGCGCAGCGGTAGCCGCGACGGCAACCCCCTTTGTCTCTCGATCGCACCTCTCCCCTTCTCTAGTTCTTTCGTTTGGCTTCAAGGTTAGTGACGATTGTTATGGGTCGAACCTGCTTTTGTGATATTATTGATAGTATATACCTAGAGTTTGTAATGATTTTAATATGCAATATGATATTTGATAGATAACATTGTTAATATATGGTGTTACTAAGTTGTATGATCGTTTAAACTCGTTCTAGTATCATATAAGTGCGAAACTGTAAGCTCAGTAGCATGTACAGCCAACTTCAGTTGGCTGTAAACAGGTCGTAAAATATCGAAAAACAGATTTTCTGAAGTCTTAAACGTGCGATTTTGAAAAACGCTTCTAATGGCCCTGGAATTGCATTTTTCTGATGTTGTTTACTATTTTAAAATAATTGTTTGGTGCAGCCCCCATTATTTTGTCAAACCCTAGCCCCCATTAGCTTCTCTCACAAAACACACACCAATCTGCAAGTCTAGTGTAACAACTTCGAAATTTCGTTGTTATCCTTTTCTTTTATTTTCCATTTGTATCTATCGCCTGTAATCTTGAGATTCGTTTATAAGGAAAGTTTATGTCAATTAATTATGATTATGTATATTATATCGCATCTAATCGTTTATTAAATCGCATCGCTAATCTCATCGCATCACAACTCGCAGTTAATTATATAGTTTTATGTTATTTATGTGTTATGTATGTTTGTGGTTATGATTACGCTCGCTATCGCATCGTTCTCGCACGCTCGAATCACTAAACGCACTATTATATCGCCTATAACGCTTAATATAACAATCTAATACAAACCGAATCGCCAAACAATCGATAAACAAATGAAAAACAAGAAATTCTTAGGTTTTTAGGCAAGTTCGGTCGAACTTGCGTGATGCCAAGTTCGGCCAAACTTGACTAGCCACCCAGAACCCTCATTTCAATTCAAGTTCGCGCGAACTTGCATGTAAACATGCAAGTTCGGCTGAACTTAGCCCTGACTCACTTAAATTCATATAAGTTCGCGCGAACTTGCATGATTTCATGCAAGTTCGGCCGAACTTGACTCCCCAGTTCCCACTTTTTGCCTTCACCTATAAAAACTCAGCCCATTCTCTCATTTGAACTTGCTGTAAGTTCGCCCAGAGCTCTCAAACTCGAAACCCTCTGTTTTCTAAGTTAGAATCAGCCCGATTTCAACTACAACAATGTTCAACAACGGTTTACAACGATTTTGCACAACGCTCTGCCTTCGTTTTCATCAAATCTCTTCTGTTTACGAAAATCTTCATCTTTTTCCATAAAAACTTCTGTTTTCACTCAGATCTATACTAGATCTGAGCAAAACCTTTTAAATTCTTGATTTTTACACCATTTTCGGACTAATAACGTATGTTCGTTCACCTTTGGGTGGAACGAGGAGCTGTCGAAGCTAGATCTCAGATCCGGAAGCACAAGGACGAAAACGTCACTTTACACAAGCTGGATTAACCCGTACGAACGATCAAGTTCTCTCGGATTAGCCCGAGTTTCTGTAAAATGGCTAAGTTCGCTCTAAGACCTCTCCAGCCTAAGTTTTTACTCAGTGGCTTAAGGTTGGAGGGATGGGTACTCGATTTCCTCAACAAACTACGCGAAAACGCAAGATTTTGAACCCGAAAACATCAAGTTCGCTCGAGATTTAACTGATTTTGTACAGCATGCTAGTCAAGTTCGCTCGAACTTGCCCCTTGAGGGTCAACTTCGGCTGAACTTGTGTGTTATTGATCAAATTTCAACAAGAAGTCCCCCAAGTTCGCTCGAACTTACAAAGTTTCTCAGGAAACTTCACAAGTTCGGCCGAACTTGTCATACCACTCTCCAAACCCTCACAAGTTCGCCCGAACTTGTCAAGTTTCCTTGAGAAACTTACAAGTTCGCCCAAACTTGACTCAAACCCCAGCAATCCTCTACAAGTTCGCTCGAACTTGTATGTTTACATACAAGTTCGGCCGAACTTGTCTACTGCTCAACCCAAACTTAACCATTTCAGCAAATCGGAAGACTGATGCACTTCTGTTCGTATGCAGGCTGATCCGGCTCTCTTCACGACTCTTCTCAGATCCCTCGTCTCACCTAAAACGCACCCATAGTGAGTATACTTGACCCGTTTTCGCTTTAGTGTACTATTTGGGTGTTACATACGTTCCTCTATCAAAATCACCTCACAAATCAAACTGTTTATCACACGCGAATAATCTGATTATATATGCTCAATACGTGATACTAGAAACATGTGGCTAGGACTTATTTTCGTTAACTTGCCTCCTTAGCTAGTATGGTACTATAGTGTGGCTAACACCCGACGGGGTCTAGTTAGGATGGACGCGCTAGCCTTCTCACGGAAGTTAGCATGAGAAATGAGCCTATGTTTTGTGTGATGTGTTTTGGTGTATCATGATATGTAATTAGACTATTTCGCGAACGGTTTCTCTAATATGCTAGTATTACTTAAACCTGTATGCTCACCTTTACTTAATTGTATGGACTTGTATTTTAACGTATGTAACAGGTTGAGGATCTTAGCTTGGATGCTTTGGACGTAGTTTGCTTAGTCTAGTTTGTTTTGTTTAGTTCAAAATGTAATAAATCTAGGGAAAATCGAACCTTATTGTTTTATGGGAAAATCATGTATTTCGTGACTTTTTTGATGACATATTGTTTAGTATGGGGTAATAGACGTTAAAATATTGTTGATTGAATAGTGTTATGAAAATTTCTCTTGAGACAATCTGGTCGCCTAGTGCCACTACCCCGATGTTTCTGCCATCGGTTGGGGTGTGACATATTGGTATCAGAGCCCATAACCTTAGGATAATAGGTAGAATTGCCATGATTCGACCTAGTAGCATGTTTAAGTACCCGATTGACCGATCTTTGACTTAAAATGTTTAAGCTACTTGCCATAAATGCTTACACGTGCCTTTCCTAAGGCTAATACAATATACACGCTTGGAAACGCTCGTATCACACAAAACGAGTGATCAAGTCGAGAATAGGTGTGATAACCGAGAACTCTCAATGAGATCATTCACTCCGCGCATCCTCTCGCACGAGATACCTTCATTGAGTTAGGAGTGATAGCCAAACCTCGACGAAAATCTCCATTTCTATCTAGGAATGAAGTTGTTAAGTTAGGGTGAAACTCGCATTTTAATAGCTAATTCCACCCTTCGATTTTCAATCTCACCAAAGTCTCGATTATTCCGATGATTTGGAACACGTAGTAACCGGAATAATGCCGTTAGCCGCTTGCGGTGAGAGCATCTATCTATTAGGCCAAAGCGTGGGTCCAAAGTCAAAGGATGATCGAATCACTTTGGATAGTCAACGTCTCAAAACCCCAGAGACTCCCAAATTGATTTAAGCCTATGTTGTCGATTTATGCATCATCGAGTTTATTATTATCTATGTGTTTCTTTATTCGATTTCTCGCTTTATTTATTTCTCGCATTACCGATTTCTAGATTTATCGCTTTACGCTCCATAAATGCATGCACAACTCGCACATCTCTCGTACTCTAAAACGCTAAATAATCACCAACCAAACTAAAGACGCTTAACTCGCTTACGCCTATGAGGGCATATGTGCCTCATACGCGGTATTACTCGCCTATCTCGCTATTATATCTTGCCTATATCTCACATCTCATATCGCGCTACGCATGATGGTTAATTAGAAGTGAATATGTGCAAAATATGTGCTTACGTGCCTACGTGATTATGTGCTTACGTGCCTATGTGCTTACGTGTTAATGTGCATACGTGTTTATGTGTTTACGTGGATATGTGTTTATGTGTTTTGTGCCTTGTATGAATAATAATAATAAATTTTAAACATAACTCTATTATAATCGAATCTCATCTAATCTAAATCCTTTATGTAGATGTCGTCAATCGGATCTCATACTCGCCGTTCTGCTCAGCGCCACAGGGACAACAAGCGCATCGCTTCACTAGTCGCCAAACAAGTGGCAAAAGTCATCCCGCAAATTGTCTCGGAAATTCATGCTGTGAGCAGTAACTCCTCGGTCGACTTGAAAACTGAAACCCCAAGTCACGGTTCAGCTTCAAAAATTTCAAGGCTTGTGCACCTCTCACCTCCACGGGCAACGATGGACCGACTACTATGTTCCATTGGTTTGACGCCATTGAGGTCACCTTTAGGCAAAGTGGATGCCCCGATGACCTTTGCACGGTGAACGCTACAGGAGTCTTCCAGTCCCGTGCTCTCGACTGGTGGACCGCCGAAAGAAATAAGCGCGGTAATGATGAAGCCTATAATATGTCTTGGGAGGAACTCAAGGAAGTGATGATGAAGGAGTTCTGTCCTCCGCATGAGATGCAAAAGCTCGAGAACGAGTTTTGGGGCATAAAGCAAGATGGTCCAGACAATGCTGGATTCACCGCTCGATTCAAGATTTTGAGCATCATCTGTCCCAGCCAAGTTGATGCTACTGAGAAGCTATCAACAAGTATATCCGTGGTCTACCGAATGCGTCGCGAATTTTGTGAAAGTTGCTCGTACTACAACCATCGAGGAAACCTACATGCTCGCCGCTGAGATCAATGATCAGCGAGTTCAAGATGGTTATTTCAAGAAACATGGGAAAGTTGCCAATCAAGCTGTCACCGAACTAACTGCTGCTATCGAACCATCTAGTGATCCGAAGGGAAAGCGTCAGGGATGCAAAAGAGGAAACCCTAGCAAGAACTACGCCGCTGCTACACCGCTCAACTCTCAGCCTTACCAGGCTCTTGCTCAGGACGCGCCCCCAACTAAACGTGCGTACACCGGTTCTTACCCACTGTGCCCTAAGTGCACATACCATCACGTGGTGGGTGGAAACTGCCGCTTTTGCACAATCTGCAACATCTACGGTCACTTTACTGTTAGTTGCCGTACCGGTCCTCGCCAACCAGCTCCTCAAGCACCAGCACTGCCAGCTCCTTAGCGTACTCCCCAGAACAACCAGCAACAAGCAGCAGCTCCAAAAGCACGTGCGTGTTACGTGTGTGGTGATCCGAACCACTTTGCCAATGCCTACCCAAACCATACCGTCAAGCAAGAACCTCAACAACAGCAGCAGCCAGCACAGCCACAGCCTCAGCAGCAACAACCTCAGGCTGCACGTGGAGAGCTTTCAACCTAAACCACCGCCAGGCCCAAAATGACAACAATGTTGTCAATGGTACGTTCCTTGTCAGTGGAATTTATGCTTCATGTTTATTTGATACTGGTGCCGATAATTGTTTTGTATCGTTAGGTTTTAAAATGTAAACGCGCTAAACTCCCGAAGACTTTCGATGTGGAAGTTGCCACCGGAAAATCCGTCACCGTCACCTTCATCCTACGTGGTTGTTCTCTCGATCTCAACAACCATGTCTTCTCGATCAATCTCATACCTATGCAGGTAGGTAGCTTCAATATCATAGTAGGTATGGATTTTCTTCATGAGAATCATGCTGAAGTTGTTTGCTTTGATAAAATGGTTCGCTTCCCTCTTCCAAACGGTGATCAACTCCATGTTTACGGTGAAACTCCCTCAAAGAAGTTGATTCTTTTGTGATGTACTCAAGCACACAAATGCTTGCAAAAGCGATGTGTTGCTTTCCTCGCCCATATCGTGAACCAGGAGAAAGAAAAGAAGACTTTCAAAGAATTTCCCGTTGTTTGTGAATTTCCTAATGTCTTTCCCGACGATTTACCCGGTTTACCCCCTACCCGAGATGTCGAATTTCGTATCGATTTAGTTCCCGGTGCTACTCCTGTTACTAAAGCTCCTTATCGTCTCGCACCATCCGAAATGCGTGAGCTATCGAGCCAACTTCAAGAGCTTCTTGATAAAGGCTTCATACGCCCGAGCACTTCGCCATGGGGCGCATCCGTCCTTTTCGTGAAAAAGAAGGATGGATCGTTCCGAATGTGCATCGATTATCGTGAACTTAACAAACTCACGATAAAAAACCGCTATCCTCTTCCCTGAATCGGCGACATATTTGATCAGCTTCAAGGTACTACTTGTTTTTCTAAGATCGATCTACATTCGGGTTATCATCAGTTACGCGTGTTGGAAGAAGATATTCTGAAACCGCCTTTCGTACTCGCTATGGCCATTTCGAATTTGTAGTCATGCCTTTTGGCCTTACCAATGCACCTGCGGTCTTCATGGATTTGATGAACCGTGTGTGTAAAGCTTTCTTAGATTGTTTCATCATTGTTTTCATCGATGATATCCTTACCTACTCGAAGTCGAGAGACGAACATGCGCGCCATCTCCATTAGTCCTCGAACTTCTTCAAGGAAATCGCCTTTATGCTAAGTTCTCTAAATGTGAATTTTGGCTCGAAGAAGTTCAATTTCTCGGCCACATCGTTAATAATCAAGGATTCACGTCGACCCTGCAAAGATTGAAGCCGTCAAGAGTTGGATTACGCCGAAGAATGCATCCAAATCCGTTCATTTCTTGGATTGGCGGGCTACTACCGTCGATTCATTGCCGACTTTTTGAAATTGCCATTCCGCTTACCGCTTTAACTCATAAAGAGAAGCCTTTTGTTTGGTATTCCAAAAAAGAGGAAGCTTTTCAAACTCTCAAGCGTATGTTATGCAACGCTCCTGTACTCGCTCTACCCGACGGAAACGACGATTTCGTTGTTTACTACGATGCCTCAAACCTTGGTCTTGGTTGTGTTCTCATGCAACGAGAAAAGATTATCGCGTATGCGTCTCGACAACTCAATATCCACGAAAAGAACTACACAACCCATGATCTCGAACTCACTACAGTTGTTTTTGCATTGAAGATATGGAGACATTACCTTTACGGTACAAAGTGTACGGTCTTCACCGACCATAAGAGCCTACAACATATCTTCAATCAAAAGGAACTGAATATGCGCCAACGCAGATGGGTTGAACTTCTCAACAATTATGATTGTGAGATACGCTACCACCCCGGCAAAGCAAACGTCGTCGCCGATGCTCTAAGCTGATGAAGCTATGTATATAGTGTTTGTGACTCACAAGCTTTGAATGATCTCGAAATCATGATTCGCTCCGCTCAATTCACCTGCTTTAACGAGAATACTTTGGAGGAATAAATGAAATGTGGTGCTGAAACTCAGCTCGTTGTTAAACCTAACGGTATTTATTACTATCTTGATCGTATTTGGATTCCTAGCCGTGATAATCTTCGTGATTTGCTAATGACTGAAGCTCATAAATCTCGATATTCCATTCACCCCGATGCCGACAAGATGTACCAGGACCTCCTTCCTTAGTACTGGTGGCCGGGCTTGAAGAAGGATATCGCCGTATACATCTCGAAGTGCTTAACCTGCTCGAAGGTTAAAGCCGAGCATCAAAGGCCCTCTGGCTTACTCGAACAACCTGAAATCCCAATGTGGAAGTGGAAGAGTATAGCTATGGACTTTATTACGAAACTTCCCGGCACTTCCTCTGGTCACAATAGAATTTGGGTTATCGTTGATCGTCTTACCAATCCGCGCACTTTATTGCTATACGAGAAGACTTTAAGGTCGAACGGTTAGCCCGAATCTATACCGACGAAGTCATTTGTCGACACGTGACGCCTCGTGACATCATCTCTGACCGCGACGGTCGCTTTACCTCACGTATCTGGGAGACCTTTCAATCCGCTCTCGATACTACTCTCAATCTCAGTACCGTTTTTCATCCTCAAACTGACGGTCAGACTGAGCGCGCGATCCGCACCCTTGAAGACATGCTTCGTGCGTGCATCATAGATTTTGGTGGTAACTGGGACACACATTTACCTTTAATCGAATTCTCGTACAATAATAGTTATCATACCAGCATTCAAATGGCTCCTTTTGAGGCACTGTATGGAAGAAAATATCGATCGCCTATTGCATGGCACGAGATCGGAGAAGCACAAATCACCAGTCCCGAGCTAATTCAAGAAACGACAGACAAAATCCTCCAGATCAAAGACAATCTCTTGAAAGCTCGGAGTCGTCAAAAGAGTTACGCCGATAAACGGCGCAAGCCCCTGCAGTTCAAAGTGGGAGATCAAGTTCTCCTAAAGGTTGCACCTTGGAAGGGAGTGGTCCGCTTCGGCAAGAAAGGAAAGCTAGCGCCTCGATACGTTGGTCCCTTTAAGATTCTGGAAAGGATCGGTAAAGTAGCATATCGTCACGAACTGCCGGCGGAACTTAATAACGTTCATCCGACTTTCCACTGTCTAACCTCAAGAAATGCTTAGCCGAAGAAAACCACCATGTACCTCTCAAAGATCTGCAAATCAACGAGACTCTCCATTTCGTGGAAAAGCCTGTCGAGATCATGGACCGAGAAACCAAGAAGCTACGGCGCTCTCGCATCCCTATCGTGAAGGTACGATGGGAAGGCAAATGCGGCGCGGAGTTCACTTGGGAATTGGAAAGTGACATGAAGGCTAAGTACCCGCACCTCTTCATTACGGACACTACTTAAATTTCGGGACGAAATTTCCTAAAATAGGGGAGACTATAACAACTCCGAAATTTCGATGTTATCTTTTTCTTTTATTTTCCATTTGTATCTATCGCCTGTAATCTCAAGATTCGTTTATAAGAAAAGTTTATGTCAATTAATTATGAATATGTATATTACATCGCATCTAATCGCTTATTAAATCGCATTGCTAATCTCATCGCATCGCAATTCGCAGTTAATTAATTGGTTTATGTTATTTATGTGTTATGTATGTTTGTAGTTATGATTACGCTCGCTATCGCATCGCTCTCGCACCCTCGAATCCCTAAAACGCACTATTATATCTCCTATAACGCTTAATATAACAATCTAATACAAACCGAATCGCCAAACAATCGATAAACGAACGAAAAACGAGAATTCTTAGGTTATTAGGCAAGTTCGGTCGAACTTGCGTGATGCCAAGTTCGGCCAAACTTGACTAGCCACCCAGAACCCTCATTTCAATTCAAGTTCGCGAGAACTTGCATGTAAACATGCAATTTTGGCCGAACTTAGCCCTGACTCGCTGATATTCATATAAGTTCGCGCGAACTTGCATGATTTCATGCAAGTTCAGCCGAACTTGACTCCCCAGTTCCCACTTTTTGCCTTCACCTATAAATACTCAGCCCCATTCTCTCATTTGAACTTGCTGTAAGTTCGCCCAGAGCTCTCAAACCTGAAACCCTCTGTTTTCTAAGTAAGAATCAGCCCGATTTCAACTACAACGATGTTCAGCAACGGTTTACAACAATTTTGCACAAGGCTCTGCCTTCGTTTTCATCAAATCTCTTCTGTTTACGAAAATCTTCATCTTTTTCCATAAAAACTTCTGTTTTTACTCAGATCTATACTAGATCTGAGCAAAACCTTTTAAATTCCTGATTTTACACCATTTTCGGACTAATAACGTATGTTTCGTTCACCTTTGAGTGGAACGAGGCATTGACGAAGCAAGATATCAGATCCGGAAGCATAAGGACGAAAACGTCACTTTACACAAGTTGAATTAACCCGTACGAACCATGAAGTTCGCCCAGATTAGCCTGAGTTTCTGTAAAATGGCTAAGTTCGCTCCAAAAGACCTCTCCAGCCTAAGTTTTTACTCAGTGGCTTAAGGTTGGCGGGAAGGCACTCGATTTCCTCATTAAACGACGCGAAAACGCAAGATTTTGGACCCGAAAACATCAAGTTCGCTCGAGATTTAACTGATTTTGTGCAGCATGCTAGTCAACTTTGCTCGAACTTGCCCCTTGGGGGTCAAGTTCGGCCGAACTTGAGTGTTATTGATCAACTTTCAACAAGAAGTCCCCCAAGTTCACTCTAACTTGCAAAGTTTCTCAGGAAACTTCACAAGTTCGGCCGAACTTGTCATACCACTCTCCAAACCCTCACAAGTTCACCCGAACTTGTCAAGTTTCCTTGAGAAACTTACAAGTTCGCCCGAACTTGACTCAAACCCCAGCAATCCTGTACAAGTTCGCTCGAACTTGTATGTTTACATACAAGTTCGGCCGAACTTGTCAACTGCTCAACCCAAACTTAACCGTTTCAGCAAATCAGAAGACTGATGAACTTCTGTCGAATGCAGGCTGATCCGGCGCTCTTCACGACTCTTCTCAGATCCCTCGTCTCACCTAAAACGCAACCACAGTGAGTATACTTGACCCGTTTTCTCTTTAGTGCACTATTTGGGTGTTACATACGTTCCTCTATCAAAATCACCTCACGAATTAAATTGTTTATCACAAGCGAATAATCTTAGCTTTGTGTGCTTTGGACGTAGTTTGCTTAGTCTAGTTTGTTTTATTTAGTTCAAAATGTAATAAATATAGGGAAAATCGAACCTTATTGTTTTATGGGAAAATCATGTATTTCGTGACCTTTTTGATGACATATTGTTTAGTAGTATGTGATATTAGACTTTAAAATATTGTTGATTGAATAGTGTTATGGAAATTTCTCGTGAGACAATCTGGTCGCCTAGTGCCACTAACCCGATGTTTCCGCCATCGGTTGGGGTGTGACATCTGAGAGCCGTTAGTGAGAGGACAGCCAACCATGGCGACGCGCAATGGTAGCCGCAACGGCAGCCGCCTTTGTCTCTCGATCGCACCTCTCCCCTTCTCTAGTTCTTTCGTTCGGCTTCAAGGTTAGTGACGATTGTTATGGGTTGAACCTGCTTTTTGTGATATTATTGATAGTATATACCTAACGTTTGTGGTGATTTTAATATGCAATATGATATTTGATAGATAACATTGTTAATATATTGTGTTACTAAGTTGTATGATCGTTTAAACTCGTTCTAGTATCATATAAGTGCGAAACTGTAAGCTGATTAGCATGTACAGCCAACTTCAGTTGGCTGTAAACAGGTCGTAAAATATCGAAAAACGGATTTTCTGAAGTCTTAGACGTACGATTTTGAAAAACGCTTCTAATGGCGCTGGAATTGCATTTTTCTGATGTCGTTTACTATTTTAAAATAATTGTTTGGTGCAGCAGCTGAAGGTGCATGTTTTCTGCAGAAATTTCACGTTATATTTAACATAATATCTTGAAAACTAAATAGTGTTAGGTCGTGAAATTCATACCGTAGCTGGGCATGGGTGTCTCCGAAAATCTCTCACTGGAATTTTGCCAATCGGATAAATGATGATTTTTAACTAAATTTTTCTGCGGACTGCAGTCAGAAAGTGACGAATCTAACTGCAGCCTAGCAAACGGTTTTTTATAAATAACTGGTAATGAGTTAGGTCTTGAGGATTTTACAAAAATTAGGGCGGACCATTTATGACATTTTTTAAAATATTTGGAATTTCTGGAACAGGGAAACTATTTTATAAAGTACCCAAAAACAACGTAATAAGTTGTTATGTGTGCATCTAAATGTTAGTATGTGCTATCTGAGAATGGTCGAACTGTTTGATGTCAACTAAAGTGTTATTTAAGTTGTTGTGTGCTATGATCATGGATGATTATATGTGGAATATATATGCGTAAGTTGTCAACGTGTTGCTTGATACATATTAGATACGTGTATGAGTTTCGTGCCTTACATGAACACACTAATAAACTAAGTGGTAATCGTATTAGGACGTGATTGACCTACCTCAACTTCTAATCCCTTTAAAAGTCTAACTGAGAAATCAAAGGTGAGTTCACGGCCCCTACTCTCTTAAATGTTTTAAAAACACAGGGGAGAAAGCATGCGCTACATTACGGTAAAGTAATGTCATAATGTTACGCTAAAGTAACGTAACAACTATTACGGTTATGTTATACGGTTATGGTCACAAGGAAGAATTGTATCACATGTCAGTCCCCTTAAAACTTACGATGCCGTTAGTATTGGATTATAGCGAGGGAATTTTTGGTAGTACTACTGGGCCCGACAAGCCCCACTCGTGCTGGTGGCGCCAGTTAGACCGAATGTTGATGGTCACGGGTGTAGAATTTGGCTAACACTTAGCCATGGTTGGTGATAGACCTGGCATAACAAGGGCAGCAACGTCAGCTTCTGATCGAACACTTTGTTGACATGACCTAGGCTAGCTACCTAAACATATAACATATACTGCTAAATAATATAACAAAGCGCTTCGGGAATTGAATCGGGAAACTTACAATAATCTGATTCGGGTTGGATCAGGGAAACTTTATAACACACTGGTTCGGGGCTGAACCAGTGGGAACAACTTATTTTATAATGATAACCTAAAACCTGTGAACTCACTCATCATTATTTGTTGACACTTGTTCTTGCATGTCTTTCTCAGGTTGCTAAGGTAGCACACATCAGGACTATGATGCATTATGGAGTCGCATTAATTTTATCAAACAAATAGACTCAACTTTGAATTACATTAGCTATTTCGCTTTTGAATTGTTATGCTTCCGCAACTCAATTGTACAAACAATATTTTTCTCATGAATGAGCAAACAGGAAAAATTTTAAACTCATATAGTGGTCGTTCAATATGACTAATGATTGTGATCCTGGTTTGTCACGCACCTCGCGGTAGAACTCTGCTTGTGGATTTTGAGGGTGTGGCAGATTGGTATCAGAGCCAATGGTTATAGTGAACTAGGTTTACATTAGAGAGTAGACTTAGCCTATAGCCTTAGACACCGCATTAGTCATACACCAACACAAACACTCATACATGACAAAAAGAACACTCATACATGATATATGATATGCCTACACATCACACATGGCATACAAGAATACTCATACATGCTATGCCTAGACACATGGCTTCAAAACATACATTGAAATTCCGGACATGTTGACATCATCCACTTCACTCTTTTGTGACGAGGAACACATCAATCTCCTTGTATCTTTGTCCCTCGTGACGACTTCAGCGGGATCATCAACAACAAGTATCTACTCCTGCTTGAGGGCCATGAGACAGAGCCTCTAGAGCAGCTTCTCACATCACAATCATCTCCACCTCTTTTACACCACAAAGCTGAACAAAACACCTGCTGGAGCCTACCGATGGTACTATCGGGTTATGGTGAGCTTTCTCAGGTCCATGTTTGGGACGACACCCAACATTGACATGTATCTAATGGGAGTTAGGTTCATAGAAAATGAGTCTTTTTCCGCCGACCAGCAACGACACCGCGACCCCACTAGTTTTACTTTCCTTCGACTTGAGAACGTGGGCCTCGCGTGAGGCACTCTGCGTTAGGACATACCCTTGCACACATTATTGCGTAAATCCGTTGACACTGAAATGTCATCATTTTTATTTTCCCGAACCCTAATTCACATCTCTGGGTGATATATTTATTTATTTATTATTATTTTTTTGAAGACGGATTGACCATGAAGTCGGAGCGCCTTTCTCATTGCATACTTGAACTTTCTTCTAACTCGGACGGCTTAACGACTAATTTGCTTTTTTCTAGTAACATATGTTAATGAATCAGTTTCAACTCTCGAAGTCATAATTTATGTGCATGTTTGTTCCATGTGCACTTTTACATCTATAATCCGTTGGATTGGATTCACATGGTGTGTTTCAACTTGAGTGAGTCCTCAGATCAACCGATTCCAGACTAATCGATTCCAGACTGCTCTTTTTGATATAACTCCTAGTTGATCAACATTTGGTTGATTAACTAAGCTTTTGATGACCTTATCATTTTGACAATACTCAATACTCGACAGTTTAATCTGATGGACATTTTGACACAAGAGAGGTCAAACTCGGGTGAGCATGCAAATCAACTTATCATTACGGGTGCACACGTAATAGTAATTTGCAACGCATGTGAATCCTTGTGAAACCTTGTGTGTGGATAAATTGTCCTAACCTGTGAATTCTTCGCTAATAACTTTCACTATCAGTAGAAGTTCTCGTAACCCACTCAGCGACTAACTGGTACCATTAAATGTGTTCAGTAGTTGATGGACACAACAATTAAATTTAAGATATTCTCGGGCACATTAAGCTATCGTGAATGGAATCCCTCATTATTACTATTATTGTCATTTTTATCATTTTTATTTTATGAAAGAGTCTTAGTGAAACTAAGATTCCCCTCAGAACCTGTCCTTATGGTTTAAACCCTACCAGAATTTTCGTGTAAACCTTTCAACACAGCGCATAAACAAATATGAAGAATCTCTCGTATGTTTACACTTTACCACTTACGCTTAACCACAAAATTTCCTTTGACCCTATTACTCTGTATCTTGTGACTAATACTTAGTCTAACCTGATTTACGTCCCCGCATACCTAACTTTGCGAGCATAGTTTCCACAAAACGGTTCCATCATCTCAAGAACAATGGAAGACAGAGATACAAGTTTATCAACAACCAGATGAAAGTGATGGTCTACACAATAATCTTACCCCTTGTATTGCTAGATTCATTATTCCATAACAGATTTCCCTTTGTAAGCTAGTCTATCCCCTAGCTGTTGCACTGGTGGACGCTTACCGTTTAATGCGACAGTTAGTTACTGTTGTTGACGTAGACGAAGCTCTCACTCCATTGTCGTGGTCGCACTACATCTTTGAAACCTTACACGTAAACTCCCATCAAATTTGTGTTCTAATTTAAAAAAAAAACTGGT
Source organism: Scalesia atractyloides (assembly GCA_947069175.1). NCBI lineage: Eukaryota > Viridiplantae > Streptophyta > Magnoliopsida > Asterales > Asteraceae > Scalesia > Scalesia atractyloides. Next base: position 54,917,525 of record CAMTDV010000019.1, read on the forward strand.
TGAACTCGTCTTTTTTATCCTTGGGGATCACTTTTTGAACTTTGAAGATGGTGATGTATTGTTATTACGACCATGCCATTTTGAACATATTTCCGCATCCTTGTAATGAAACCTCTTGGTGACGTATGTGATGCTCCTAATTCTTGCACACGTTTTAGTTCAATCTTTCAAACTTGTTTGCATACACGTTCGACTAATTACACCCTTAATTTCATACATGGATTTTAGTAAATCCATTCTTATTCAAATGCGGGTAAGCTCGACGACTGTGGAGAACGCTCCTATTGAACCGGAGCACTACGAATTCAAAGAACCACTACTTTGCTACATAACTCTCTTTGCGTCAACACCTTCAATGTAACGCTTTCAATGACTAGCAGTGTCGTTTTATTTCTATTTATACCGCTTGTCTACGACCAACTACATCCACATCATCAGATTTACTTTCTCACTAGTGATTCTAAAACAATTTTGTAGAACGGATTGATCACAATCACGTCTTGGTATATTCTTCAGGTATTATCTTGTTCTGCTAAAATCAATGTCATAGTCTTCACTAACCTTGTTATACGCTAATCCTCGCATGGCTAAATTACTTTCTACGAACGTTACTCGAGGAGCGAGTAGCCATACTTAAGTTCATCAAGTGCAGGAACATAAAATAGATTTTCTACTTTCGTGAAGTATGCCAAGGTTAACACCCTTTCCGTGTGAAATTGACATACTTATGTATAGCTTCATTGATTTCTTTGTTCGTATTTATCCTTCTTGGACCGAAAGCTGGCCATCTACTACAACCAACTACAACCAAAATGTCATGATCAGTTTTAATAAAAAATCTCATTTCCCTCCATATGAACGCATCGAGACGTTAACATTCTGAAATAAAGGGCATAATTCCCGACTTGAGTTATCATCCAATCCGTTGATAAATCTACCAAAATCGTCAGTTTCATATAATTATTATTATTCCTTTCTAGAAGCCTTACGTACGATGGCATCGTCCCTATTATCTCGCAGTGGTAACTGCACCAATCCTGATCTTCGGTAGCGATGCCTCATAACAACAAATCCCTCTAACACTCACTTTGAACTATTTCCACCCCGGTTATGTTGAGTAATTTGGTGCTCCCAACACACGTGATCCTATAATTTGAGTAATTTGGCCTTTAACAAACTACCTTAACACAATTCTGTTCGGTCTATTTCGTCGACCCTTCGTCTATGACGTATGACATTCGTGTCCATTCGGGTAACCTTAAAATGTACATTAGATACACTTGATATGTGAAGTGTTGGCTACTTAATATTCAGATTGCTCTATGATAACAAATTACTGCCTTCTACAAGTAACTTAAATTCAAATGTTTTGAGCCACCTAAACTATATTATGTGCAATCCCCAACCCCCCCCCCCCCGCCATATATGTTAAAACACCAGTCAATGTTATGCCGATGTATGACACACCGGTGTTCCAACTCTTGTGAGCATCTCCCGTGCTTGACATAACTTTTATGACATTCTTGATTATCGAGCTCCCACTAACTTAACTCGTATTTCAACTTAAGACCAAGTACAAATTGGCATGTATTAGTGTTTTCCTTTGTTAGTCCAACTTAATCTCTATTTGAAATCCTTATGTACGAATTTAGTTCTAGGTATTGCATTTTCTTGGAGCCATAGTAGTTTCGTCTACTAGATTCTTGGCATTATATACTTCAACGAAGATAGCTATGTCTATTTATCGAGTAAGTTATAAACTTCATCTTACTTGTGAACAGGAAACTGAACCGTCTTAATTCAATAACATGGTACTACCTTTAAAGCGCACCATTTCTTTTCGTGTATACTTACATCATAGGCGAACCTGTAACTCTTGAAAGTCGCACTTATGTGCACCTACTCTTCATGAACTCGATTTGTTGCTTCGACAATTGACTAGTCTATGCCTATATATAATAGCTTGTAATTGGTTCAGATGAACAATTGAATCTCATTTGGCATTAACTATTATCTCGATCATGTATTATGAGTTTAACTCATTCCCTTGTACCGTCATATATCTTGACGCTCCCTTTAGCAATGAACTTGCAATATATCATAATCTAAATTTTCGGGACGAAAATTCTTTCAACAAGGGGATGATCTGACACTCGACATTTTTAGGTTAACACCGTTAACACAAACTTTGTTATCTCAAATATTCGTTTATGCATTACACTTGATTAGGGTTAACTAAGTGTTGGTTATCACCCAAATACTCGCGTAATGGTAATTCGGGAATTACGGGATCGCACACGAGTATATACTCAAACATCAGCGAACAACCTAAATACTATTCCCGGACAATTAAGTAAATACAAATTATGTGAATTTATATGTTATGTAACTTATATGTTCATTTTGCAAACTTATGTGAAACCACGTATATTTACGGGTAATAACGTGTTATTCACAAACTCATAACTGTAGTATGGAGTATACCTTATCCTAAATTTCGTGGGGAGAATGTGACCACCCGTATTTGCGACCCTGGTTAATTACGGAAAATTACCTGTAGAAATATTATAGATTATTGTTGGGAAATAATAACGATTTATAAAGAGCGAACAAATTGTTTAATTGACAATCACGATGACGTTGTACTACAAATTCTTTACGCATATTTTGTTATACGTATGTATATATTATATATATGTTATATATATTCGTTTTAATTTAAGTTGATAAATATAATATGAATGTTATATTTATTTTTATGAACGAGAAATTGCAAACCAAACACAAGACATGAAGCTGGTTCTCACACGCGGTACACCCACTAGTCAACCCACCTAACCCACCCACTCAAAACCCTAACTATATAAACACTTTATCTCCCTTCCCCATCATTTTGTCAAACCCTAGCCCCCATTAGCTTCTCTCACAAAACACACACCATCTGCAAGTCTAGAGGGAAAGAGAGCGAGAGCCGTGAGAGAGAGGACAACCAACCATGGCGACGCGCAGTGGTAGCCGCGACGGCAGCCCCCTTTGTCTCTCGATCGCACCTCTCCCCTTCTCTAGTTCTTTCGTTCGGCTTCAAGGTTAGTGATGATTGTTATGGGTTGAACCTGCATTTTGTGATATTATTGATAGTATATACCTAGGGTTTGTGGTGATTTTATGCAATATGATATTTGATAGATAACATTGTTAATATATGGTGTTACTAAGTTGTATGATTGTTTAAACTCGTTCTAGTATCATATAAGTGCGAAACTGTAAGTTGATTAGCATGTACAGCCAACTTCAGTTGGCTGTAAACAGGTCGTAAAATATCAAAAAACGGATTTTGAAACGGATTTTGTGAAGTCTTAAACGTACGATTTTGAAAAGCGCTTCTAATGGCGCTGGAATTGCATTTTTCTGATGTCCTTCACTATTTAAAATAATTGTTTGGTGCAACAGCTGAAGCTGCGTTTTTCTATAAAAATTCCATGTTATGTTTTACGTAATATCTTGAAAACTAGATAGTGTTAGGTCGTGAAATTCATACCGTACCAGGGCACGGGTGTCGCCGAAAATCTCCCGCTGGAATTTCGCCAATCGGATAAATGATGATTTTTAAATAATTTTTTGTGGACTGCAGTCAGAAAGTGACGAATCTGACTGCATCCTAGCAAATGATTTTTTATAAATAACTGGTAATGAGTTAGGTTTTGAGGATTTTACACAAATTAGGGTGGACCATTTTTGACATTCTGTAAAATATTGGAACAAGGAAACTATTTTATAAAAATACCCGAAAACAGACCAGTTTTGGACACTTAAGCTGAAACATAATAAGTTGTTATGTGTTCATCTAAATGTTTGTATGTGCTATCTGAGAATGGTCGAACCTGTTTGATGTCAACTAAAGTGTTATTTAAGTTGTTGTGTGCTATGATCATGGATGATTATATGTGGAATATATATGCGTAAGTTGTCAACGTGATTACTTGATACATGTTAGATACGTGTATGAGTTTCGTGCCTTACATGAACACACTAATAAACTAAGTGGTAATCGTATTAGGACGTGATTGACCTATCTAAACTTCTAATCCCTTTAAAAGTCTAACCGAACAATCAAAGGTGAGTTCACGGCCCTACTCTCTTAAATGTTTTAAAAACACAGGGGGAGAAAGCATGCGCTACATTACGGTAAAGTAATGTCATAATGTTACGCTAAAGTAATGTCACAACTATTACGGTTATGTTATACGGTTATGGTCACAAGGAAGCATTATATCACATGTCAGTCCCCTTAAAACTTATGATGCCATTAGTACTAGATTATAGCGAGGGAATTTTTGGTAGTACTACTGGGCCCGACAAGCTCCAATCGTGCTGGTCGCGCCAGTTAGACCGAACGTTGATGGTCACAGGTGTAGAATTTGGCTAACACTTAGCCATGGTTGGTGATAGACCTGGCATAACAGAGGCAGCAATGTCAGCTTCAGATCAAACACTTTGTTGAGATGACCTAGGCTAGCTACCTAAACGTATAACATATACTGCTAAACAATATAACAAAGCGATTCGGGAATTGAATCGGGAAACTTACAATAATCTGATTAGGGTTGGATCGAGGAAACTTTGTAACACACTGGTTCGGGGCTGAACCAGTGGGAACAACTTATTTTATAATGATAACCTAAAACCTGTGAACTCACTCATCATTATTTGCTGACACTTGTTCTTGCATGTCTTTCTCAGGTTGCTAAGATAGCACACATCAGGACTAGGATGCATTATGGAGTCGTATTAATTTTATCAAACAAATAGACTCAGCTTTGAATTACATTAGCTATTTTGGTTTTGAAATTGTTACGCTTCCGCAACTCAATTGTACAAACAATATTTTTTCTCATGAATGAGCAAACATGAAAATTTTTAAACTCATATAGTGGTAGTTCAATATGACTAATGATTGTGGTCCTGGTTTGTCACGCACCTTGAGGTAGGACTCCGCTTGTGGATTTTGAGGGTGTGACATCCAAGACTGTTCTGAGGGGTCTCCAGGTGGCCTTGAATGTGGCAAGAGCTGCATAATGGTGGCACGTCTCGAGAATTGTGGCAACATCATAAACTGCCAAGTATTCTGCCACTGGCAGTCCCTTATGGTCCGTGTGGACCGAGTCTTACGGACCGTAAGGACCCTACCTTACGGTCTGTAACTGCCTCTCAGCCTCAATGCTTCATTCATGCTTACGGTTCGTAAGCACCAAGGCTTACGGTTTGTAAGGACCACTCAGAGGCCAAACTTTTGGCATGTTGGTACTTTTAGTCCCTGTTCTTTATAGTTGTCGTCCAGAGGTTAAATTAATAACATAACGCCAACTTTAGTCCCTCTTGTTTAACACGTGGCATACGAGGATCAGCAGGACACATGTCGGGATTTTCTTGGACGGGTTTTTACGAGGTGTTACATCCTCACACCTTTAAAAGAAATCTCGACATCGAGATTTTATTAAAAAAGATGGGGGTATTTCTATCGCATAGTGGACTCGACCTCTCATGTGTATTCGGGGCCTCGACGGGCATCCCACTTGACCTTCACAATAGGTACGTGCTTTCTTCGAAGCTTTTTAACTTGTCGATCTTTGATTGCTATTGGTTTCTCAATGAACCTCTGGTTTTCATCAATTTGCACATCTTCGTGTGACACTGCTAGCGACTCATCGGCTAGACATTTCTTTAGATTTGAGATGTGGAATACATCGTGAATTCCAGTTAGTTCCTCCGGTAGCTTAAGCTTATAAGCTACCGATCCAACATATTCGATGATTTCGAATGGTCCTATGTATCTCGGGCTCAACTTGCCTTTTTACCGAATCGCATTACGCCTTTCCAGGGTGACACTTTCAGTAAAACCTTGTCCCCTATCTGGAACTGAAGAGGTTTACGCCTCTTATCCGCATAGCTTTTCTGCCTATCTCTAGCAGATTTGAGACGATCACAGATTTATATTATCTTATCTGTGGTCCTAGGACAACTTCAGGTCCTGATAGTTGGGCTTCCCCAACTTATGCCCAGCAGACGGGGGTTCGACATGTTCTCCCGTGTAAGGCTTCAAAAGGTGCATCCTTAATGCTCGTACGATAGCTGTTATTGTAGAAGAATTCAATTAGGGGTAAGTGGTCATCCCAACTTCCACCTAAGTCGATCGCGCATGCACGTAGCATGTCCTCCAACGTCTGAATAGTACGCTCACTTTGTCCATCAGTCTGCGGGTGGTAAGCCGTACCGAAGTTTAATCTTGTGCCTATAGATTGCTGGAAACTTTTCAAAAAATGTGAAGTGTATCTTGTATCTCTATCCAATAGAATACGTACCGGCACTCTGTGCAGGGATACAACCTCATCCACGTACATCTTAGCCAATTTATCAGAACTAAATGTCTCTTTGATTGGAAGAAAATGAGCTGACTTAGTCAGTCTGTCCACAATGACGCAAATCGTGTCATTACCTCGTTTGGGTTTTTGTAACTTGGTAATCAAGTCCATAGTTACCATTTCCCATTTGGAAGTGGGAATTTCAGGTTGTTATAGAAGTCCTGACGGTTTTTGATGTTCAGCTTTAACTTATGAACACGTCAGACATTTAGCTACATAGGTGGCTATGGATTTATTCATACCCATCCACCAATAATTCTTTTTTAGATCTTGATACATCTTGTCACCACCGGGGTGAACTGAGTATCTTGCATTATGCGCCTCTTGGAGGATTAGGTCTCTAAGTCCTCCAAAGATTGGAACCCAGATTCTGTCGTTAAGTCTGAGGATTCCATCTTTTACAGTTGACAACTGATCTACAGTTCCACCTAATCCTTCACTGGATATGTTAGCCTCTAACACGGCTTGTTTTTGCGCATCTAGCAGCTTTCCATTCAAGCTGTTTCTAAGTTCAATGCTCTTGGCATTAACTCTAATTGGTTTAACTCTTTCCTTGCGACTGAGAGCATCAGGAACTACATTTGCTTTGCTGGAATGGTAGCGGATTTCACAGTCATAATCGTTAAGTGCTTCCATCCAGCGGCGTTGTCGCATATTCAAATCTTTTTTATTAAACAAATATTTGAGATTTTTGTGATCGGTGTAAATAATACACTTTGTTCCATATAAATAATGTCTCCATAACTTAAGTGCAAATACAACGGCACCTAGCTCCAAGTCATGGGTTGTGTAATTCCTTTTGTGCACCTTAAGTTGTCGTGATGCATAGGCAATCACTTTGCTCCTATGCCTTAGCACATAGCCCATGCCAGTGTGCGAAGCATCACAATAGACGAAGAATTCCTCAATGCCTTCTGGCAGATTTAGTATTCTGCTTTCGAGTCTCAAATGATTCCTGTTGTTTTGGACCCCACTCAAACTTGACATTTTTGCAGGTCAAAGTAGTTAAAGGAGTGGCTATTCTTGAAAAGTTCTCAATGAACCTTCTATAATAACCAGCGAATCCTAAGAAGCTACGAATCTCTGAAGGTGTCTTCGGTGCTTCCCAGTTCATAATCGCTTCAATCTTGGCGGGATCAACTTCGATATCACGCTCACTAACAACATGTCCAAAGAACTGGACTTCGCAAAGCCAAAATTCGCATTTGGAGAACTTGGCATAAAGCTTGTCCTTCTGTAATAACTCTAGGATGCACCTAAGATGTTTCTCGTGATCAAATGATTACGAGAATAGATAAGTATGTCATCTATAAAGACAATGACAAACTTATCTAAATATGGTTTGCAGACTCTATTCATGAGATCCATGAATGCTGCAGGTGCATTAGTGAGCCCGAAAGGCATCACTAGAAACTCATAATGACCGTATCTGATCCTGAAGGCCGGCTTCGGAACATCTTCACTTCTAACCTTTAGTTGAGGTAGCCCGACCTTAGGTCAATTTTTGAAAAGTAGCTTGCTCCTTGAAGCTGATCAAACAAGTCGTCGATCCTGGGTAAGGGATAACGATTCTTGATCGTTATCTTGTTAAGCTCACGGTAATCGATGCACATGCGCATTGAGCCGTCTTTCTTTTTAACAAACAAAATTGGAGCTCCCAATGGTGACGAACTAGGCTGTATGAAGCCTTTCTCCAGAAGTTCATCTAGTTGGGTTCTTAATTCCTTCATCTCTGTTGGTGCTAGGCGATAAGGAGCTCTTGCAACTGGTGCAGCTCCAGTAGGATATCTATCCTAATACTCCACTTCCTATCAGGAGGTAAACCGGGTAATTCTCAAGCAATAATTGGGTATTTATAGATGATAGGTATATTTTCAATCTTCGGCCTTGGCTCATCGACGGTCACCTGTGCCATGTAAATGACACATCCTCTCTTCAGGCATCTGGAAGCCTTAAGCATAGATGCTTTCTCAGGCAATCCATAATGAATTTGTCACAATGCTTCATTCCTGCTTGCGGTCCGTAACCGCTCTCAGTCTCAATGCTTATTCATACGCTTACGCGTACACAAGGCTTACGTCCGTAGACCACTCAGAGCCAAAATTTTGCAATGTTGGCATTTTAGTCCTTTGCTTTAAAATAGTTTCGTTCAGAGGTTAAATTAATAACATAAACGCAAACTTTAGTCCATTCTCGTATTAACACTGCATACGAGGATTAACGGACAACGTTTAGAATTTTCTTGACGGGTTTTACGAGGTTGTTACAATCTCATGGTTTAAACGTTTCGAACGATGTTAACATTTGGTGTGGTTAGGTCGGCAATGATATAACACGATTTCGAACAATCTCCGTTGGTAGAGGACATATATTTCTTCTAGAGCTGCAATAAGCATCTTTTATGCAAACGGAAACAACCCGCACGGATACTATTGTGCAATGAATTTATCCTAGTTTCGATTGTCGTGAAGACGTTAGGAGCGTACATGAAAAAGAGCTCACTTTACAAAAGTTTAGAGTCTCACGGAAGACATTGAGAGATGCTTGGGTTCTTCAATAACGTGTATTATTTGAGAATCTTGTCGTACTGACCAAAGAAAAAATAGGATGGTATGTACGCTTGTATAAGTCAATAATATATATTGGAAGACGAGAGAAAAAGCAATATGCCAAAACTATTGCGGAAGCGTCCAGGAATTCCCATCAGGAAACAAGTGAGAATGCACATGAAATCGGTCTGAAGCCGCAACCACGGTTAACGGTTGATGGTTCAACACGCAGTCGGTTCGGTAATTCAAAACGAAGAGTGAGCAAGAAACAGTTGCGAGGAAACGAAATCGAGAATGGCAAGCGAAACAAAAATTATGACGAGCGTATTATGTCGTTTTATTTATGTAATTATAATTAATTAGGAAATATTATTAGTTTTAATTTGAAAAAAAAATAATTGGGTAAATTGTTGGGCATTATGGAGATTATACACTACACCTTTAGAATATGCCCCATAATGCCAATTTAACTGAACCGTCACATAGCGCAAAACCCCTAAATACGAAGACATTATTTTGCCCATCCTGCTATACATGGCTTTATTGTTTTCATTTGATAGATAACCGGTGATGTTATACTATGCTTGGATTTCAAAACAATCAATAAGACTTCTAATGATAAAAACAAAATTCCTAATTGCAATCAAATCATTATTTATAAACTGGAGTAAACTTAATTTTTGTCCATGTGGTTTGCGGATTTTACACTTTCAGTCAATAGTTTAAGATGTATTTATTGTCCATTGTTGTGATTTAACAGTTTTAGTCCACACACAGTGTGGACTGAAACTGTTAAAATTTAACACTATGTGGACTGAAACTGTTAAATTCAGCAAATAATTGATGATAAAACAACTTTAAACTAGGATGAAAGTTTTAAATCAGCAAAACAGGGACGGAAATAAAGTTTACTCTAATTAAAATAATATTATCTAAAACAAAGATACTTTCATTACATGAAAAAAAGATTACACCAATCTACAATAACTAATATCTAATAATAATAATGCTAAAAACTAATTATATTCATTTGTAACAAGGATGAATTACATGATAAAGATTAACTAAGTCGGAATTATTATTTTTACACCCAGGACAATAATATACACGAGTAATGTAAGATTGTCAGTCAATTTGGTTGAATATATTTAGCTTCGTATTCAAAATTTCTCTTATTAACTTTAGTGAAAAGTTTCAGTCGTACATTTGCACTTTATAATCAATATTATAATCAATATTCATATTATGTATTAGAGTTAATTAAAAGTTTCCGTCCTGTGGTTGCAAAAATTACTATTTCAGCCATAGTTAAAATTGCCATTTCAGTCCCTGTTGTTTCACTTTCGCAACTTTTATCCACATTCGTTAATTCATCAATATTCTGACACTTTATTGAAACTAATTTACGTAATATATTTTTGACAAACCAATGGATTGAAATAGTTACGACAAGTGAACAGAGGGATAAAGAGCAATTTTTAAACTAAGGACTAAATAATATTATTAACACAATCAACAGACTAAAAACTAATTAACTCTATGTATATTTCCTAAACATCGAGTATATAATGTTCTTTGCTTTTTTATTTGGCCAATAAAGCCTACTTTTAGCTTTTGATTGTCACTTTTTAACTTATTAATTTGCCATAATAGAATAGTGACATATGTATTGTCTTTATTTGTTTTTTTCTTTACCATGTAAACTTTAGAGTTATTTACAAAAACTTTGATTCTTTTATAAATTTGACATAAAAGTTAAACGAATTTAGTTTTTTTTATTAATTTTTGTATTTATGTGCGTCGTTTTTTGCTACTTAGCACGATTTTTACCCCTCCCTCCCGCAATGCTGGCGTATTAAGACTAGTTTGATATAATTTTTTTAATATTGTTATTGTTGAAAGTTAATATACACAAACTTACAAAAGCATATACAAATTTATTTTTCAATATATTCAAACTGATATATTTTATTAAAAAATAAGGATAACTTAAATTTGGTTGTTATAAATTTTAACAAAAAAGAATTATCAAAGTTTATGCATTCATAAATCAGTAAAAAGTTTTTCATGTTTTTTCTTTGAAAAAAAACTGAAAAAAGGCTTGCATAAATGTTCATGATGTCTGTGGCTTCCACTTTTGGAGACCTTTACGTAGTCAAAGATGGAACGTGTAACATTTACATACCATGAGCACCAAACACATAAATTTCGTTTATGTGGTTATTAAGGATGTTCAACTAACTTGTGACGAGCTAGTTGGCTCCTACAAAAATTCAAGATTTCAAGCTAAGGCTAGCTAGCACATCACTCTAGTTAAATATGATCCCTAAGAAATCTGAGGATCAAATCTTTAACTCTATAAGTATAACATTAAACACAATATCAGCTAAAAGCTAGAAATAATTAGAAGTGATCAGAAATATCCAGTGCCAATTAGACCGAAAAAAACCGACGGCTTGGCCGGTTTGAAATATATATAGTTTATAATTTACAAACTTGGAACCGAAGACTGTATAGGCTAAACCAGCCGTCTTAACATCTATTTTTTCATATTAACAATATAAAGTTATGTATACGTATTAAACTTATAACTGATCCTTATCAACTTTTATGATTTGATACCAACCACCCCAAACTAGTATTGTTTCACTAGCATTGTCTCAATAATATTGTTTCACGTTTCATAAAATAGTGTGTCTTAAAGGGATATTGTCACACCCCAATGATGATGAAAATATTAAGGCGAGACGTAATAGATTGTTCAAAGACTCATGATACTAAATCAGAATATATTAATCATTGAAAATTAAATTGTCATACAATACATGAAAAGAAACACATTGTTCAAATAAAGTAAACGATAACACAACATTAAATTTAATTGATAGTCTAGGTCCGAAATCCTAAGTGATCTCGATCTTGAAATATCATCTCAAATATCGCCTGAAAACATGTTAAAATAAAGATCAACAAAAAGTTGACGAGTTTACAAGTTTAGTACGTATAGCATAAATGAAAAAGACATAATCCACATGTCAAAAGTATCTAATATGGCAATATGAACATGCAAGTACAAAAGACGTAATTCAAACCTAAAATTTAAGACATTTGAGCACCTTACCTGAAATGCTAAGTCTAAGTAAACTTAACAATGACCACAGATCCGAAACGATCAATCTAGGCGGGTTATCAATCATATAGAGCTATACATGTTAAGGGCGGCTTGCAAGGTTAATGAATATGCAATAGCACAATTGTAAACAAGTATGTAACATGTAGAGCATCTATACTAACGAACATGTAAGTGGATATGTATTTAAACAAGTATGTGCAATTTGTAGTGTTTTGATATATGAACATGTTTTCAATCCCAAATAGTGAAAAAGTAAAAAAAAAGATCATTTATACTCACATTTTTGCGAAGTTAAACCGAGATAAGTCACGAACAAGTGTACGATAAAGCGAGCAAACGAAGTCTAGCCTAAAAGAGAAAAAACGTAAATGTATAAATGTATGAATAAAGAATAAATGACAGATTAATAAAAAGAAAATAAAAATGTAAAGGTAAAATAAATGGAGGATAAAACCTCATGAAAATGATTAAAGGAAAATGTTTATATGTATAGTTTCTTAACAATCATATAAATTTATTATATGATTATATGTGAAACTACTAAAAATAAAATAAGGTCTATATAAAATACTGAAGTGTCAAAATCGTCATTTTATAAAAGTTATGTATTTAGTGTAACTAGGTTTTTATAAGAAAAAATAAATGATAAATAAATAAATTTTGGAAAAATAAATAATAAAGCCTAGACAGAAAGTTTTTATAAATTTAATATTTATTTTTGTGAAAATATATTTTTTATATATTTGTTGAATTAAAATAGATTTTTGAGACTAATATAATGCCTTTAAATGGCAAAAATCAATGTAAAACTAATAAATTCAGAAATAAAATAAGGAAATAATCTTCCCATAAATCATAAGATGCTCACCATAACACAACATCACCAACTATTTAGTTAGTGGGATTTCGGTTCAGTTTTGGGAAAATATGCAAAAATGACGAAATGGTTACAAGATGTACATGCAAATGTGTAGGTGGTGGGATTTGCATCGTAAACCACTACATATGCCTACCTTAACACATAAAACATCTAAACATTAGGCTAGTTTGGTGCCTTGGTTTGGTTTTGACGATTTTGTCCCAAACGGGTCAAATAATGCATAAATATGAATAAAGGAATAAGGACACGAATGTTAGTTGTTAACTCATGTATGTACACTTCTATAAGTCCCAACCGTAACATAAAAACACACAAAATTGGTGTTTTGGTTTGGTAAATGGCTGGAAGTCAAGTTAGAGTTATCCCAATCGTAACACCAAAACATACAAAATTGGTGTTTTGGTTTGGTAAATGGCTGGAAGTCAAGTTAGAGTTAGAAGGGTAATATAGTCAAGAACATACATAAAAATAAAAGAATCCATAAATGAAGCCTTAACCATTCGTGTTCATGGATTAAACAGAAGGTTTTTAGTCTTGGATTTAATGTAAACATAAGTGTATTCAAGAAACAAACTGAAATAGAAAAAGAAACCAAATTTTGGAAGTCATAACCTTTTGGTTTTGACTTTGGATGGTATTCAAAAACGCAGAAATTTGAGCGGATTTGGAAGTGGATTTAGGGTGTGTAAAAGGAAATGGAGTGGTAGAAGTGTTGTATTTATAAGGGTAAAACCGGATTAAGTCGGATTTAATGTTAAAAGTGGTTGGAAGTTGGAGAAAAGCATTAAACCGAACTATCTCTGGTTAAAATACCGAGGCGAAGAAGCAACACTATGGACCCAAACTACACGGAACGCGTAGAGCGGTATGAGTCGATAACGAAGGCAGATATAGAGAAGACAGTGCATTATATAGATTAAAATTTGTAATTTTAAAAGTATTTTGTAATGTATAATGTATTTCAAGTGTTTTTATTTGTTTAGTGGATACATTACGTCAAATATCCGACAACATACGCCAAAATACGACACCGTACAAACATGATTCACCATAATACGAAATAAAGCGCCAAGTAGAGACATAATACGACATAACACGCCATAATACGCAACATCATGACACTTACAGACAATCTACACCCTAATACGACACTTACAAACAATAAACGTCACGGAAGCACCCTAATACGAAGAATATACGCCCTGATACGACACATAATGACAATATACGTCACAGTAGCATATTTGACGACAAAATACGAAAAGTAATGATACAGCGCAATGCGTGTACATTCAAAATAACATGTTAGAGTACAAGTGGATTCAAAACTAAATTACACGTAATCATAGAATACGACACTACACGTAACCGGGCGTCACTAGAACGACAGGTATAGAGCATATACATCATAAATGATATGTAATGACAAAATCCGGCAAAATACGACTTGTATACGCATCGAAACGGCAAAACCTAAAATCTTATTTTTTTATTTTAGCCCTATACGATCGTATAGGCCAAAAATTGGTCGTATAACATGCCAATACGCATCTTACAGGTCTATACGATGCGTATTAACCCTTGAATTATAAAAAAAACAAGGGCTCGTTGTTATACCGGGGGGGGGGGGGGGGCGTACATCACGCAAATTGCCGTCTCACTAGGCCACGTTTCGAGTGAGGACCCACAAGTCACGGCGAGGGGCACGGTCGAGCCGACCAGATTGACGCAATCGACGCTGAACGATATGCATATCACGCACGACTATGGCACTGTTATCGCTTGCGCTTCGTGATTGCAAGGGCGCTATTTTTGTCCTAGCCCTCCTGCCAGACGAGTTAACGAATGAGGAGCCTCCCGTGGCAGCAGGAGAAGGTGATGGTGATGGCGGGGATGGAGATCACGTCGCGGTAAACATTTATTTACTTATTTTGTATTAGGATTTAAAATTTACTGTCATGTTTTAACCACTGGTTTCTTTTTTCAAGAGGGCACTAACCCCGACCGATAGCTCAGTCCACCGCCACAGCAGCAACAGTCGCTGAGGTACCTCAGTACCCCAGCACGTCGTGTATGACCGGATGCCACCGGTTGTGGCCCTTGCGTTACAACAAATGTAGCAACGACTATAGTCACTGATGGACGCGCACCATGCTCGTACTGAGCTTCTTTTGATGCGGGCAATCCAAGGCGATATACAGGCGGCTGGAGATCGTGGTCTGACCCATACCAATGCCGGACTTGCCGCCACACCCGAGATGGGATTCGAAACTGTCTGCCACCGCTCAGGATCCGGGGCCGTCTTGCACCACTCGGGATCCTTAGGGTGCGGATCGGACGGTTCAGAATATTTTGTTGTACTTTTTTTTTGCATTTTGACTATTAATTTATTTTGGATTATATGTATATTTACAAACTTGTTATAAAGTTAAATATCAGTTTATTTATATTTGTGATTGTTTATTACAAATGTTTAGATTTGTTGGTTTGTTACGTATAATGTATAATATGATATGACACGTTGTGATAAAATATAATACATAATAAAAATACTATACGATACGTCACGATATGATACAAGGACGATACGATATAATACGATATGTCACGATAAAATATATACAACTTATAAATGCGATACGTTACATCACGGTACCTATAATACTATACGTCACGATAAAATATAATAAAAATTATAAAACATATAAAGACGATAAACACCAACCCTCGTTGCCACCATCACCATTCCATTACGTTTATCATTCCTGCATACCAAACACTACCTAAATATATATTAAAATTCCATGTTATGAGATAAAATAATAAAAGTTCATATATATTACTATATGTGTTAAAAAACCATGGTTTCCATGCTCGGTGGAGACCATGTTTGTTAACTTCCCCATCTTTCTATAGTTTACAGATACCCTCCCTCACCTTTTGGTAATATTTTTATTTAATTTTTAATAATCGACAACTTTGACCCAAAACTTCAAATCTCATCTCCTTCAACCTTTTAATTCTTTTGCTTAAATTACTTTAACGGCTTTATACTTCATTTCTTTTGTTCAAATTACTTTTAGGACTTTATATCGCAACGTGCAAGACCTTATACTCTTTTTTATCCATTCCTAATCATCTTAATGTCATAACCGTAATGCGTGTAACAAAGTCAAAAACGTGTCAAGTCACACACAAGTACCACACATTAATGTCATCATCGTAACACGTGTAACAAGGGCACAAGCGCAACGTTGCCGCTGCAGCATGCAACCCCAGTCAAAATCCTAGTTCATAAACATATGTGAAGTTTATAAAAATACAAGAGCTAACAAACCTGCGTACCGCACCATGAAACCTTGACAAAAGGTCAATCCATGCGGTCACCCGTCACCATGGACATCCCCTTGGCTACAAAAGGGACCCACATGCGACGCAACATTTGTGGCTTCACTACTTGGCTAATGCTACAATAGCATACGTTGCTCCAATGCTCTATGTGACTTTGGTTCACTTTAGAGGTTGTGTATTTAACAGTGTTTACAACTGGAGCGCGTAACCATTGACACCCATTATCACCGACCAGATGCATTGCGTTTATGTAGTAAATTTGAGATCGTCAACTAACATGTGACAAGCTACTTGCTCCCAATAACCATTCAAACTAAGTCCGAGCTGTGGGTAGCTCACACGTCACTCTAAGTAAGATTAAACATCACCCGTAAGAAAGATGAATATCTGAAGAACAAATCTTTCAATATAATTACAGCACAGTCAGCTAAAAGCCAAGAACTAGACCATCTAAGAAAACTGCAGATGTCATTACAACAACTCTGTTCACCTGCTTGCATTAGAAAAGTTAATTGGTTACAGAAACCATAACAAACAATTAACTGATAAAATGGCATGTCATTTGAGTTAAGAAAGGAGCACAAAAAAGTTGCAGTTTTGAATAAGAGAGAGATGATCAAAGAACCAGACCATCCAAGAAAACTGCAAAAATCATTAGGGATTATCAAAAACGGATCAAACTAAAAAAAAGTCAGTCAGCTTGGCGGGTTTGGAAGATAGCGCTGCAGACGAACCAAACGAACACGGACAATACCTGTGTTCACGAACTGTACATGAACACTTACTGAACGGGATTTTATGTTCGTGTTCGTTTGTTAAGGAAATGAACTCGTTTGTACTTGTTTGTTAGGTTTGTTAATTTTAAGAAATGAACGAAAAAAATGAATGTTCATAAACACAAATGAACACAAACTAACGTTCGCGAAAACAAATGGAAACAAACGAACACAAGCAAGGGTTCATGAACATAATATACAGCACACTGACACTTTTTAAATAATTTATTTGTCAGAATTTTTATAAATTTAAAGAAAATATAAAAACTAAAAACAAGAATGAACTATGAACACAAACAAACACGTTACCAAACGTTCATGAACATAAATGAACGCACGCAAACTTTGTACATGTTCGTTTAATTAACTAAACGAACGAAATTTCTTGTTCGTGTTCGTTTGTTTAATAAACAAAGAACGCAAACGAACTTCCCGCCGAAAGGTTCACAAACTATTCGCCGAACGTTTGGTTTGTTTGCAGCCCAATTGACAAATATACAGCTAGGTTTACAGTTCAGTCTTTATAATTTACAAATCGGAACTTGGAATCGACTGTATAGACCGAACCAGTCGTTTTAACATTCATTATTATTTTTTTTCATTTTAGGAATAAAAGTTATGCATATAGGACGATACTTGTGACTAATCCTTGTCATTTTCTAAAACTTAATACTCAATTATGCTTTTAAAAATCTTCTTTAAAACCAGTAAACTATTAAATCCAAATCGTTCTGTTCAGCCGACCCAACCGACCCGGCTGATTTGGTTTTCCTTTTTTCCTAAACAGTAGCTAACGGTTGAGCCCAAAATACTTGTCAAAACAATTCGTACCCCACCGTGAACATCCTTACAAATCATTACAATTCCCATCTTTAGCTCAAACTACAGTGAAACTAAACTGAATCATCATAATCCCAATTTTAGCTCAAACTACACTAAAAGTATACTGAATCACCATAATCCCAATTTTAGCCTACAGAACTGAAATCTCTAGACAAAATAAATCCACCCCCACCATTCACCCCCTACAAGAATTAATCATAATCCAAAGTTTTTCTCAAACAATGGTATCAAAAACCACTACCGGCATGTAACCACAAAATACCTCAAACAATAGCAAGACGAAAACACATAACAAAACATATAATGAATAGACAACGGACATGACACATAATCAAGCAATGAACAAAATTAGCATAACAAAAAGATATCCCCGATCTTCATGAAAACTGAGACTAGTAACCACTAACCAGCCCCTATATGTATATTCAAAGGATTGTGCCACAAATCAAATCTTCCAATGAATAGGCCAATTAACAGAAAAAGCTAAAAAAATAAAAACTAACTAACCAAATGTACCTCAAAATATCATAACAAACTAGTTTTGAGGACAACCTTTTGTGAGTTCATTCTTCAAGAGTTAGTTGGACATTCTCTAGCAAAGTGCCCAGCCTCACCACAATTGTAACAGTTTCCACCACCACCACCAGAAGATCTCGAGTAACCGCGGCCACCACCGCCACCTCCACCGGCTCCAACGGTGCACTCCCTAGCCAAATGGCCTACCTCACCACAATTAAAACATCCACCTCCTCCACCAACACCGCCATTACTGCCTCGTCCACCGCGGTTACAATCCCTAGCCATATGACCAAACCCTCCGCAGTTATAGCAACCTCCACCGCCGCCGCCACCACCGCCACCGGCTCCGACGGCGCTACTGCAATCCCTAGCTAAATGTCCAACGCCACCGCAATTAAAACACTCTCGTCCTCCACCTCCGCCACTCCGATAACCACCGTTAAACGAACCTCCAACGGCGCCGCTTCGAAAACCGCCGCCGTTACCGTTGTAAGAACCACCGCCTCTACGACCACCGCCGCCGTAACCGTCACGGTTACGATTCCTATCGCCACCAGATCCATCCACAACCGTAACATTAACAGCTTGTTGACGGTTATTCTTATCGATAACTGAAAACCTAACTTTCTGACCTTCGTGGAGGCTCCGGTAACCGTCGGCTTGGATCTCCGATTGGTGAACGAAGAGATCTTCGCCACCGTCGTCGTCGTCCGGTTTGATGAAGCCGTAACCCTTGCCGTCGTGAAAGCGGATAACAACTCCGGTGAACTCTGCGTCCGCCATTGTTGATGTGATGTGGAGAGTGTGGTGAATAGTGAAACCCTAATTGTTTATAGGTACCTTTTTGGGGGTTTCGTATTCGCTCTCGTGTTTCCGCAAATGTTATTATTGAATCTTATAAAAATAAAAGAGTTAATTGGCCGGATAGTCCCTGTGGTCATTTTTTCACGTGTAGTCTTCAAACTTTTCAAAATAGCATGTTTGATCTCTATGGTTTGCTCACTTGTCATTGGGGTAATCCCTACACTGGATGTATGTTAGTTTATTCAGTTAAGTTAAAGTGAAACGACCAAAACCCTTTCTTATTAAAAAAATATCTAAAACATTAAAAAAAGGAAAAATTACAAGTTTTGTCTTTTATCTTGATACCCTTTTGCAGGCGGTGTCCTTTTCAATGAATGTTGGCAGGTTTTGCCCTTTATAGGAAATTTTGTTGCACGTTTTTGTCATTTAACCTTAACCCAGTTAGATTTTTTGGTTAAGTCTGGTTACCTAAGGATATTTTAGTCTTTTTACCCCTTTATTTAATATTATATAAAAATAAAACAAAACATTTTTAAAAAGTATCTATGTCTCTCTCTATACCCCCTCTCTCTCTTTACAGCTTTCTCTCTATCTACCTATCACAGTTAGAACCATCACCACCACCCAGTTCTCACCACCATCAACCCACATGCCACCGCCACCACCACCGTCATCAACCCACCACCACCCTCTCTCGCTCTACCATTCTCTCTCCCTACAACTCTCTCCTCTGCCACCCTCTCTCTCACACACAATTAGCCCACCCGCCACCGCCACCGTCAACAACTTCCATCCTACCCACCCCCATCAACGACCCGACACCAACTCTATCAAAATCAACCGCCAATAACAAAACCCCCAATTTTCACTCTCTCTATATGTTTTCTGTCATTTAATTGTAAATTATAACCATCATTCACCGGACGAATTTCATCAACATCAAACCTACAAATTATGTCAAATTCAGTAGAATCAAGCCCTCTTTTATCAAATTAACCTCAAACCTATAAATTATGTCATAATGATGAGTTATGTAACAGTGATCCCAAATTCACAAAACATTATTTACCTTCAATCATAGCATCATCGGTCACCATCCACAACCCACCACCACTCCAGCCACCACCACGTGCAATCGCCCCATACCACCTCCACCTTCTCCACCACAAACCCACCTTCACCATCAAAACCCACCACTGCCACCCATCATCACCATCGCACCCACCACCTAACACCTCTCATCACCGCTAAATCCACCATCACCATCGTATCCACCACCGTACACCTCAACCACCACTAAACCCACCATTACCATGTCACCCCACCACAATCCACCACACACTACTGTGCATACGTTTTTAGAGAAAGAATGCGGTGGTTTTTTAGAGAGAGAGTGAGTGAGTCTGGTGGTTTTTAGAGAGAGAGAGAGAGTGAACTTGTGTTAGAGAGAGAGAAGAAAGAGGGAGAGAATATGAGAAAGTTAGAGAGACAGTGCAGAGATATGTTATTAATAATCTTTTCTATTTTTACAAAAGAGTCCATGTCTATATACTATTTACACAATAACCCCTTGAATGGTAAAATGACAAGATGCCCTCATGTGCAAGGCACATGACCAAACTTAACAAGAAAATCTAACGTGGTTAGGGCCAAAGGACGTAACGTGCAACAAAATTCCTTGTAAAGGGCAAAAGCTGTCAAGATTCGTTGAAAAGGACGCCGCCTATAAAATGGTGTTAAGATAAAGGACAAAACGTGTAATTTTTCCTTAAAAAAATCAGCACAACAATAATATATATCTAAATCAAAAAATTCCCCCACCACCATCACCTGATCTTTAATGACCACCCCCATCAGGTTTTCCGATGATCTTTAACGCCAGCCAACCATCTCTTCTCTGGTAATCTTTAACCCCACCTTGTTGACTCCTTCTGCATCAAGAAGCCACAACCCATACACCTTCACCGTCACACCCGCCCAACTCCATGACACCTAATCGCTACCACTATAGACCGCCTACAAACATGTGACCGACTGCGAATGTTTCGGCATTGTTAACGACAAGCATCACGACGGAGTTTATTTCCGAGAGCAAGTAAAGGTTTTCCTGTAACAAAGTGCGGCGACGACGGATCCGAAGGCGATAGATTGCATTTGTGAGCGGCCCCACCCTATTCTTCTCCAACCATTTCGTTTTTTCCAGCCACCTTGCCGCTGACCACACACCACCACACCCCTCCACTACCCAACCCTCTCCTTCTCCACACCACCACCCACATTTGTCAATTTCATCAAAGTTCACAAAGTAATGTAGGAGATGAATAATGGTTTTTTGATTGCTACTTGCTAGTATAATGGTGTAGCATAATCAAAATTGTTTATACCATTGTCGCTTGTTTGTAGATTATTTCTAGAATCTTCATCAATCGACACACTGGTTCCAAGGTCCATGTGGTAAAAAATCCCATCTTCCATAAATCCATATAAGCCTTCGCTTGATGTCACCCCACCACAATCCACCACACACTACTGTGCATACGTTTTTAGAGAAAGAATGCGGTGGTTTTTTAGAGAGAGAGTGAGTGAGTCTGGTGGTTTTTAGAGAGAGAGAGAGAGTGAACTTGTGTTAGAGAGAGAGAAGAAAGAGGGAGAGAATATGAGAAAGTTAGAGAGACAGTGCAGAGATATGTTATTAATAATCTTTTCTATTTTTACAAAAGAGTCCATGTCTATATACTATTTACACAATAACCCCTTGAATGGTAAAATGACAAGATGCCCTCATGTGCAAGGCACATGACCAAACTTAACAAGAAAATCTAACGTGGTTAGGGCCAAAGGACGTAACGTGCAACAAAATTCCTTGTAAAGGGCAAAAGCTGTCAAGATTCGTTGAAAAGGACGCCGCCTATAAAATGGTGTTAAGATAAAGGACAAAACGTGTAATTTTTCCTTAAAAAAATCAGCACAACAATAATATATATCTAAATCAAAAAATTCCCCCACCATCACCTGATCTTTAATGACCACCCCCATCAGGTTTTCCGATGATCTTTAACGCCAGCCAACCATCTCTTCTCTGGTAATCTTTAACCCCACCTTGTTGACTCCTTCTGCATCAAGAAGCCACAACCCATACACCTTCACCGTCACACACCCGCCCAACTCCATGACACCTAATCGCTACCACTATAGACCGCCTACAAACATGTGACCGACTGCGAATGTTTCGGCATTGTTAACGACAAGCATCACGACGGAGTTTATTTCCGAGAGCAAGTAAAGGTTTTCCTGTAACAAAGTGCGGCGACGACGGATCCGAAGGCGATAGATTGCATTTGTGAGCGGCCCCACCCTATTCTTCTCCAACCATTTCGTTTTTCCAGCCACCTTGCCGCTGACCACACACCACCACACCCCTCCACTACCCAACCCCTCCTTCTCCACACCACCACCCACATTTGTCAATTTCATCAAAGTTCACAAAGTAATGTAGGAGATGAATAATGGTTTTTTGATTGCTACTTGCTAGTATAATGGTGTAGCATAATCAAAATTGTTTATACCATTGTCGCTTGTTTGTAGATTATTTCTAGAATCTTCATCAATCGACACACTGGTTCCAAGGTCCATGTGGTAAAAAATCCCATCTTCCATAAATCCATATAAGCCTTCGCTTGATGTCACCCCACCACAATCCACCACACACTACTGTGCATACGTTTTTAGAGAAAGAATGCGGTGGTTTTTTAGAGAGAGAGTGAGTGAGTCTGGTGGTTTTTAGAGAGAGAGAGAGAGTGAACTTGTGTTAGAGAGAGAGAAGAAAGAGGGAGAGAATATGAGAAAGTTAGAGAGACAGTGCAGAGATATGTTATTAATAATCTTTTCTATTTTTACAAAAGAGTCCATGTCTATATACTATTTACACAATAACCCCTTGAATGGTAAAATGAC
Organism: Scalesia atractyloides; assembly: GCA_947069175.1. Taxonomy (NCBI): domain Eukaryota; kingdom Viridiplantae; phylum Streptophyta; class Magnoliopsida; order Asterales; family Asteraceae; genus Scalesia; species Scalesia atractyloides. Next base: position 54,940,753 of record CAMTDV010000019.1, read on the forward strand.
AAGATGCCCTCATGTGCAAGGCACATGACCAAACTTAACAAGAAAATCTAACGTGGTTAGGGCCAAAGGACGTAACGTGCAACAAAATTCCTTGTAAAGGGCAAAAGCTGTCAAGATTCGTTGAAAAGGACGCCGCCTATAAAATGGTGTTAAGATAAAGGACAAAACGTGTAATTTTTCCTTAAAAAAATCAGCACAACAATAATATATATCTAAATCAAAAAATTCCCCCACCATCACCTGATCTTTAATGACCACCCCCATCAGGTTTTCCGATGATCTTTAACGCCAGCCAACCATCTCTTCTCTGGTAATCTTTAACCCCACCTTGTTGACTCCTTCTGCATCAAGAAGCCACAACCCATACACCTTCACCGTCACACCCGCCCAACTCCATGACACCTAATCGCTACCACTATAGACCGCCTACAAACATGTGACCGACTGCGAATGTTTCGGCATTGTTAACGACAAGCATCACGACGGAGTTTATTTCCGAGAGCAAGTAAAGGTTTTCCTGTAACAAAGTGCGGCGACGACGGATCCGAAGGCGATAGATTGCATTTGTGAGCGGCCCCACCCTATTCTTCTCCAACCATTTCGTTTTTCCAGCCACCTTGCCGCTGACCACACACCACCACACCCCTCCACTACCCAACCCCTCCTTCTCCACACCACCACCCACATTTGTCAATTTCATCAAAGTTCACAAAGTAATGTAGGAGATGAATAATGGTTTTTTGATTGCTACTTGCTAGTATAATGGTGTAGCATAATCAAAATTGTTTATACCATTGTCGCTTGTTTGTAGATTATTTCTAGAATCTTCATCAATCGACACACTGGTTCCAAGGTCCATGTGGTAAAAAATCCCATCTTCCATAAATCCATATAAGCCTTCGCTTGATGTTGCTTAAACTGAGCCATTTGCAGACACCCATTTAGAAAGGTTTATCTCAAAATTATCAATGTCAATAATGTAACACCCAAAAAACGGGTTTGGTAATCAAACCATGTTATTATTAAAGAACGGGTAAAATATCGTTAGTGATAAAAATTAACCCGGTAAATATTAGGTAAATAAACCTATTATTAAAAAAAGAGAGAATAAAAGCTTTGGAGGAAATGAAGTTCATAAGAGGCCCGAGATAACGTACTTAAAACAAAAATGGGATGTAACTTCCCCGAACCCACTAAGTAACTAGGAATATCAACCTAGTTAGTTAAGTGTTGTTAAAATGCCAATGAAACTTGGTTAATAATTCTTTTATACCTCTACAAAAGTGGAGGGGCTATTGTTTACAAAACTAAAAGTGGGTTTTAATTTAATAAAATAAAAACATCAAAACACACACTTCAGTGTGTGTTATGTCGTGGTTTCACAAGAGCAAAAGGGGGTTCCTCAACTGGAACCCTAACTCATACAAATCAGCCGAATTGAAGGGACAAATCAAACCCAAATCAAAAACCAAGTTCAACTTAGTGATCACCCATGTGAAAGGACCACGAGGTATGTAAAATTTCACCGTTTGGTTTCATCTCAAATTCTTGGTGAACACTTGAAAAAAGAAATTATTGCTAGAATATTGAATGTATGAATGATACTATGTTGAATCCATGCTTAGGAATGAACTATGATTGAGAAACTTGATGAATTGATGATATAAAAATATGAAATTATAATCATCTACATAAGTGCTAAATAGGTTTTGTAGGATGATGAAGAACACTAGAATTATGATCATTAATTTAGTGTTATTGATTTCTATGAAGTAAGTCTAGGTGTTGTTATGCATGCTAGACATATGTACTTGTGAATGATGTTTAATCTTGGCTAAATAACTAGTCATGAACTTGATTATAGATTTTATAAAATTATGCCCACAAGGTGTTTGTTAAAATGCCTAAACAAAAGCAAACTTGTTGAAAATTAGAGTGAAACGTGTAATCGAATTATATGGAGAATTATGCGTAATATGATGTAATAAGAGTTCTAAACACGTCGTTGGTTGAACTCTATAGGCAAGATGATTAAATCTTCGAGCGCACAAGCCGGGGCGGAGGCATGCTTGAAGGAAAATGCTTTGAAGGCACGCGACTCGTAGTTTCGCTACATTATGTACATCAGCTTAGTAGTTGATGATTTAATGAGAATATAGTGAAATAGTCGTGTTTAGTATGTCAATGAAGTGACGTAACTCACTCGACCACCAAACGGGTCAAAATAGTTAATTAGATATGACCGTTGATGATATTGTTAAAATACTCGTGTTTGGAATGTCAATGAAGTGATGTAACTCACTCGACAACCAAATGGGTCAAAATAGTAGTTAGATATGTTGGATGATAATATAGTGAAAATAGTCGTGTTTGGAATGTTAATGAAGTGATGTAACTCACTCGACAACCAAACGGGTCAAAATAGTTAATTAGATATGATTGTTAATGATATTGTTAAAATACTCGTGTTTGGAATGTCGATGAAGTGATATAACTCACTCGACAACCAAATGGGTCAAAACATTGTTTCAAATTGTTAGTGTTTGAAGTGACTTGATTGTCACACAATGAATGGTTAATACGAATGCGTAAGCCGAGAAACGGACACGCTAAATTTGGTCTAAATAAGCCTTGGATATGGGTTAAAAGTTTAGAAAAATGACTTTGTTGAATTTGCTCAAATGCGCATGCTTGAAACATTGGTAACAAGCACGACGCAAATGTGCGCGCAAACCATGTGTTGGGAGCGAAACGCTAGTGCTTGATAAGCCCGGGAATGGGTAAAAGATGTTTGGAAACAATTGTGATAGCAACTAAGTAGGTAACTTAAAAACTAAAACGGGTTGAATAATTGCATTAGGGGATGTTTATAAGCCAACAACTTATAAATCGGATCTCAATATGAGTAAGAATGATAAACGGCTCCGTAATTTAATTACGGACGTATAGAAACAAGAATCGTGTAAATCAGATAAGTAGATTGAAAGTTATGCAAGTTTATGTATCATACTTGTGAAAGTTTAAGAGCTAGGAATATGCAGCACTATTTCAAAAACTTTCTATCGAAATTGGACCTTGGCGTCGCGCGACGGCCAAGGGTGATTACCGTCGCGTGCGGCGACGGACCTGAAACGTGCAAAAATTGTTTATTTGTTATTTTGAGTTAGTAGCTTGGTTTGATATACTAAGAAACCTTAATAACCAATGTTGGTAGTGTTTTTAATGTTAGGTGAATGTTATAAGTCTCCGGAAGAAGACCAAGTGACGAACATGAACCGAACACACGTTAAATGAAGCTTTCGCGTTAAATCTTGTATTTTTTGTTAACAGTGACTTATGTAAACACTTATAACCATTTGTTTTTAAATGTTTTAACCATGTGTGAATGTCTTTGATGTAAATGTTTTGTAAGTGACATTTTCGTCGTAAAACGCTTAACCTTAATGAAATTAAAATCTTAAAATTAGAGTGGGTATTACAAGTTGGTAATCAAAGCTCAAGGTTGTTGACAAAGTGTGTTCGGGTCGAAGCTTGATCAAACATCCTGTAAGAATTATTTATATGTGTAGATTGTAACAAAACATTAGGAAAAGAATATGAATTTATGTGAATGGGAAGAGTGTGTTAATACACTTACACCTGAAAAGTGCACTAAACACGAATGGTTTAAGCTAGTTGCAAACTTGGCTAAATCAAGGTGAAAGATGCAAATGATAATGAAACAAAATGTTTATTAATTGATATAAACATTTCAGATTTGAGATGTCTAGTGTTGGTAAAAGATGATTAGGTAGTATAAATCCTAACCATAGATTGATTATAAAATAAGTACTTGTGAATTAAGTATATTTGAATGTCTCGTATAACAATATGGGCAACATTGAATAGCATGATTAATAATAGATTGGAAATGTTCGAATGATACGATGACCGCATCTGAAGATGACGGGAGTTAAATAATTTAAATGGCGGAAGGTTCGGAAACATGACAGAGAACATGCTTGCAAAGAACCTAAATCAAGTGATGACTTGAGACAACGGAGGATATCAGGGCGAGTATCAATCAGGTACACATTCTAAACTATGATAAGACAAATGGAATGCAACAATTACTATCTGTTAATAGAGAAGCTGAAATGAACAGTATTGTTATACGTGTTTAACCCATTTACCCATGTCTCTTTCTCCTCATCTTCCACCTCACCTACGAGATATAGACAGACAAAGAAAGAGATTACAGATAGAGAACATAGAGAAAGAGAACGATATGCGAAATATTTAGAGAGCCCCAGAGCCGACGAGTCTCCGGCAACCGGCCCCCATACAACGACTTCCGACGAGCCTATATCGCCTAGGTTCAGCCGTAAACCATATTCTATCTTGATTATACATGATATGGTTCAATTGTGCAACTGGGCTTTTCCAGCAACTTTTAAGATATACAAACCTCAAAAGGAGCAACAGATGCTCAAGATTCACCCAAAAACATTGAATTTCTGTAGATCAGTTAAAATCATATAGATGTAAAATTACCTTATCTATTTTTAAACAATTTGTATCAACTACATTAGATAGATGTAAAATTACCTTATCGATTTTGAAACAATTTGTATCAACTTCATTAGTATAAGTTAAATCTTTAAACTGAGAACGATTCGGTTTAGCATGCGAGAATGATTTAGTTTAGCACGCTGCAACGCGTCGTAGGGTGAATGATAGTTGCATATGGGCATATGTGATTGGTTAAATGAGTAAATTATGTTAATATATATATATATATATAAAAAACTAAATAAATAAATAAATGGTGAGCATGTGAAACCGAGGTAAGTAATCTCGATAAATATTGCAATGGGAAGGAGTGTGTGTACACTCGAACCTGGGAATGCAATGAAAGATAAGTGTCATAATGGGAAGGAGCGCATGCACACTCGAACTCGGGAACTTAATGAAGTGAATAAATGTTGTATTGGGAAGGAGTATAATTACACCCGAACCCGGAAATTTGCAATAGTAATAAATGGCAAGGACAAGTTATAGACTTGGCCAAACCAAATAAAACATGTAGAAACATCGTTTATATTGATAAAAGATGTGAATAAATTCCATACAACGACATGGAATAACAAAATGAAATGAATTCATTTCTGTTATTGTTAAAATGGAATGAGATCAACCGAAGTTGGCGATGATACGGTATCCCTCATGACTGAGGAAATGTGCGAAAGGATCTATGGGAAAGACGAAAAGGCTACTGAAGTCGTTTAACCCGGAGTCTTGGAAAGGCTACAAGTCACCATGATAACGACAAAGAAATAAAAGATGAACGAGTTGAGAGAAAGCCCATCTGGGTGAGTATCGCAGATACACGTTTTAAAATTTCAACAAGATAACGTTAGGCAACAATTAGACAATATATTAAGGTTAAAGAAATTATTACTAAGACTTGGGCGGAAAATATCCTCAAGGAAAACTAAATGGATGATGCGTATTATTCGCTATTGTGAATAATAAAGTATCAATAAATGCGGATTTAGAAACTTGGGTATGGGTAATCATCCAAGTAACACATTATTGATCAAATCCTTATGAGGAAGAACGATGATCACATTGATGGGTGTGATTGTATAAAAGATTAGTAAAATAAACGTTTAAAAGTGTTGGAATGAAACGGGTAAACCCCAAAAGTCGTATAACAATGCCAGTGGTTTTACCAAATAAGGCTTAATAAATGGACCTTCGAGGCATTAATAAAAGAGACGAACCTAAGGGTCGCTAGCAAAAGAAAGATGGGTGTTTGGATCAAATAAGCAAAGTGTTTGATAATAAAGGTAAATTCAAGACGGGTAACGGGAGCGTATTACATTAAAGTGACGAGCCCGAGGGAAGGGATAAGAATCAAAGTAAACGAAAATATAAACCGACAAACGAGAATGATAAGGCATAGGGATAAAGTTTGACTGTCATAAGTGATAAAGTTCACACGAACAAGTCAAACAAGATGAATGAAAGAATAAAGGACTTGGTTGAATAAAGGCGATGGATTTCGCTAATACAACCAAATAAATCAAAACGAAGTCTTAATGCATGCCGGAATGGTTGCTTTGATAATGACTCTTGTAAATGCCCGATAGATGGGTAGGATTTTAGATATATGCGTAAACCAAGAGACGGAAACGCGGATTAAAAGTCAAAAGACTCGGATCAAGAATTATGAATAAAGGACGATAAAATTTCGCAAAACAGAAATTTTGATAGTTATGTTCAACTATTTCAACGTTGAACGGGTCGAATAAAGTATAACGCTTGACAGTGCAAGTAAGCGCAAACCATTAATGGGAGCGCAAAATATTAATAAACTTATGTGATGGGTCGTGAGAGAGTATAAAAAGGAAAACACAAACCAGGTAATGGGAGCGTTAAAATCATAAAGATAAAAGAACCTAGGTAACGGGTTGTAAGGAAATAAATGTGTGAACTAGATAACGGTAAGTGGAAAACAAACCGACGCATAAATGACTTAAGAAGTCATAGAGTCGGAAGATTTGTCCAAAAACAAAACAAATGTAGCCATAGACTACGGTTAAGTCGATGGAATTCAAAAATGAGAATAAACGAATTTTAGGCTTAAAAAGGTGCCATGACACCAAAAATGTATTTTAAGGGCGAAATGACCGGAGTAAAAGATGATCTACAGGATCACCATAACCTTCGGGATTATAAACAATGTAAGGGTTTAAAGGACTAAATGACCCCGCGTCACCAATAGAAAGAAATAAACTATATGGGGCCTCACCAAAAGGGGTGAAAGCCTAAAGAAATAGCATATGAGGTAAATGAAAGAACCTACGGGTCACTTGGGGTAAAGCGTGGGAACCGATTACAAATTCCCCGCGTAAAATAATAAAGGAAAAATAATATAAAACGTAATCGCATTGTAGCGCGAGCTTGGGCATGGGAAATTAGGAATGCTTGTAAGCCTTAGGAAGGCAATGTTAGTATAAAGATGATAGGTTTTGCTAAGCTAAACGAATGGGTCAAAATGAAGAGCTCGTGAAAAGTCTGATTGACAAAAGTGAAAGATTTGACTAAAACATCCAAACGAGCATAAATAACAAAAGAATTCACAATTATTTAAATTGTGTTGTTTCATATAAAAAGGGCGAAGACATTATCGTACCTTCCTGGTGACAATAATAGATTGTAAGAGTATGAGAGACGCTCAAGTAATTACTAAAAAGATGTAAGAAAGGTTTCGGGGACGAAACCTCATTAAGGGGGGTAGACTTGTAACACCCCAAAAACGGGTTTGGTAATCAAACCACGTTAATATTAAAGAACGGGTAAAATACCGTTAGTGATAAAAATTAACCCGGTAAATATTAGGATTTAAATAAATAAACCTAATATTAAAAAAAAAGAGAATAAAAGGTTTGGAGGAAATGAAGTTCTAAGAGGCCCGAGATAACAGACTTAAAACAAAAACGGGATGTAACTTCCCCGAACCCACTAAGTAACTAGGAATATCAACCTAGTTAGTTAAGTGTTGTTAAAATGCCAATGAAACTTGATTAATAATTCTTTTATAACTCTACAAAAGTGGATGGGCTAATGTTGACAAAACTAAAAGTGGGTTTTAATTTAATAAAATAAAAACACCAAAACACACACTTTAGTGTGTGTTCTGTTCGTGGTTTTCACAAGAGCAAAAGGGGGTTCCTCAATTTGAACCCTAACTCATACAAATCAGCCAAATTGAAGGGACAAATCAAACCCAAATCAAAAACCAAGTTCAAATTAGTGATCACCCAAGTGAAAGGATCACGAGGTATGTAAAATTTCATTGTTTGGTTTCATCTCAAATTCTTGGTGAACACTTGAAAAACGAAATTATTGCTAGAATATTGAATGTATGAATGATACTATGTTGAATCCATGCATAGGAACGAACTATGATTGAGAAACTTGATGAATTGATGATATAAAATATGAAATTATAATCATCTACATAAGGGCTAAATGGTTTTGTAGGATGATGAAGAACACTAGAATTATGATCATTAATTTAGTGTTATTTATTTTCATGAAGTAAGTCTAGGTGTTGTTATGCATGCTAGACATATTGACTTGTGAAGGATGTTTAATCTTGGCTAAATAACTAGTCATGAACTTGATTATAGATTTTATAAAATTATGCCCACAAGGTGTTTGTTAAAATGCCTAAACGAAAGCAAACTTTTTGAAAATTAGAGTAAAACGTGTAATCGAATTATATGGCGAATTATGCGTAATATGATGTGTTAAGAGTTCTAAACACGTTGTTGGTTGAACTCTATAGGCAAGATGATTAAATCTTCGAGCGCACAAGCCGGGGCGGAGGCACGCTTGAAGGAAAAGGCTTTGAAGGTACGTGACTCGTAGTTTCACTACATTATGTACATAAGCTTAGTAGTTGATGATTTAATGGGAATATAGTGAAAATAGTCGTGTTTGGAATGTTAATGAAGTGATGTAACTCACTCGACAACCAAACGGGTCAAAATAGTTAATTAGATATGATCGTTGATGATATTGTTAAAATACTCGTGTTTGGAATGTCAATGAAGTGATGTAACTCACTCGACAACCAAATGGGTCAAAATAGTAATTAGATATGTTGGATGATAATATAATGAAAATAGTCGTGTTTGGAATGTCAATGAAGTGATGTAACTCACTCGACAACCAAACGGGTCAAAATAGTTAATTGGATATGATCGTTGATGATATTGTTAAAATACTCGTGTTTGGAATGTCAATGAAGTGATGTAACTCACTCGACAACCAAATGGGTCAAAATAGTAGTTAGATATGTTGGATGATAATATGGTGAAAATAGTCTTGTTTGGAATGTCAAAGAAGTGATGTAACTCAATCGACAACCAAATGGGTCAAAATAGTTAATTAGATATGATCATTGATGATATTGTTAAAATACTCGTGTTTGGAATGTCGATGAAGTGATATAACTCACTCGACAACCAAATGGGTGAAAACATTGTTTCAAATTGTTAGTGTTTGAAGTGACTTGATTGTCACACAATGAATGGGTAATACGAATGTGTAAGCCGAGAAACGGACACGCTAAATTTGGTCTAAATAAGCCTAAGATGTGGGTCAAAACTTTAGAAAAATGACTTTGTTGTGTCACACCCCGATTTCCATGTTTATTCCGGTGGTCCCGGTGGGGAGCATTGTGATGTACAATTGATATCATCATAACCAATTACAACACCGAGCAACACAACGGAAGGCTTGGAGTAAAATATAAACTATTACAAACCATAAAGTGTCCAGAGTTTGAAACACAAATATACAAACATAAACATGGCTTGTAATAAGATCCACAGGCGGATCGAAAATATACATACACAAAATGATAACAGACTCTACAGGCACTTCTACAAGGTCACAACTCCTTAGTATAATTGCCCCGCACTCCTGGCCTATTACGTACTTGTACCTGTAACTTGATCTTTGAAAATACGTCAGTTTACACTGGTAAATACAATCAACCGACACATTTTGAAAATCTTTTCGAAATGATTTTAGGTGCACAAGGCACAGTTTTATAAATAACTTGGGACAATAAATTGACCTCGTAAACAGATTTACATGTCTGTCTTTTACATATAGGGCCTAGTACAGAAACCGAGACATGATCGACTGACACACCACTTCTGAACTTCCACACAGAAAGCAGATAATAATAATAAAAACAGTTACGGATGTATACCTACACCAATGCTTAAGTTGTGGCCACTAACACTTTAGTGAGCCAAGGATATCCCAGACACGGTCAAGCCCACCCCCAAGGTTTTAGTTTCAGACAAAACAGATTAAAAACCAGGTTATGTATTTTAGTTAATTACCACAACTGGATAAAACATAATTTCCATACCCGACCAAGCGGTAATAGTTTACCGTATCCCAAGCCCGTATAGGGAAAGTAAGTTAAATGTATTCACCTGAGCTAAGTCTTCAGAAGGTCGCAACTTAGCCGCAAATCAAAATAACGAGTACAGGCACAATCTTTTGTGGAGGCGTTTAGTCTGGAGTGATGGTATTATAACCAAATTAGAATGCTATTGGGTCCTTAATTAAGTCTTAGACTTGAACCGGCTAGTCTTATGCTAAATAAATACGGTACGATACGCTAGAATAAGCGGTGACCGGAATAGAAGGTTAATTGTACCCGACAAGTATTAACTATTAAGACTTGTATAATATGGTTATACCAATAACATTATGGATTTTGATAGTGAAGTGACAAAGTTACACCCGTTTCGGTTATTTTACGTAAACTAGCCACGTATGCTTATTCGTAAGCGTATAAGCGAAACCGGGTAACCGAAAGAGTCTTATACAAGTTTCACATGCCTTTATGTTTAAAATATGTTATAATATCAGTAGGATATCAATAAATTTTTCCGAAAGGACTTTAAATTCAAATTCCGCCACATAAGGGTATTTTGGTCATTTTAAGGCTTATAAAGGGTTTTAACTGATGTTAAGATCATAATTATTAAGTAAAAACATATATTTGTGATGTTATATCAGTAGGATATCAAGTCTATATGTTTTTGATAGTTTTAAATCAAACTATCCCCGAAGGGGCATTTTGGTAATTTCACACATAGCTTTGAAGTCATAATTAAGATTCTGAGTTTGGGACTTGTACTTACTGTAAAAATATTAGAAATGAGTTTATAAATCAGTAGGTATCAAGTCTTAGCTCATAGTTATGGTTTTAAACCATACTATGTGCCGAAAGTGCGATAAAGTCGACAAATGCCGTTTAATTTGATGTTTGATGTAAACTGAAGTTATGATCGGTTTTAAATTACCAAAATATATTATTTAATATGTTACAATGGTAGGTATAAGGTTTTGTGTCCAAAAGTCTAGGTAAAACCAATTTGTCGTAAAAAGGGTAGTTTGGTCATTTAACGGCATTTTACGAATCTATAGCATCAACTAAGGTTATAAACTATTTTAACATCCCAATATAACCTACTTATAGTATTACATCAGTATATAAAATATTTCATGGAAGAAATGATGTTTAAACTTCCTAAAATGCCGAAAATGGCATTTTAGTCCTTTTGACGCTTTAAAAACCATATTTGGTAAAAAAATGTAGTTTACGGTCAGATTCTTGACGTCTAAATAACTTAATAATTTTTCCAAATCGGTTCATAACTCATTTGTATGGTGTTTCGTGTTTAAAACCTTGATTTATACCGAAAAGGACCTTTTTGCAAAGTTTAGGCAATTTTAGTGGAACTTGTATAAAATGCAAATTATAAAGGACCATGTAGTATAAATTAAAGAGGTTATTCCACACTATGATATGGTCCTGAAAACAACTTAAGGTCAGTAGTCTAAGCATCCAAATCGGGTCATAACTGAAAGTCAAAGCAGAAGTCAAACTTTACGACTTTCGGTTGCGAACCGACTCTAGACCGAGACTTGATGAGTCAAATTTGTTTATATAAGTTCTAATACTTATTTTTAGGTTGTTTATGCATCAAAACATATTTTATAACATTCATATAACTAGTTATGCATTTTTATGAAATCTGGTCAGTTTGACTTTTGTTGACTTTTACATTGACTCGTCAATTGATCATGAATTCGTGGTAATCAGGAGGTGCCCTCTTGAGGGATTAACACCTACATTATTACGATCACGTAGCCACTTTCGATAAGATGATTGGCTGGACCATCATGGTCCTAGATCAAAGTCAAGGCGTTTTTACGACGGAACTTTGACATAGACTTAAATCTTAATATAAGGGACTTAGCATGAATTTATCACTTACATAAGGTCAAGATGGTGCTACAAATGCAGAGGAATGCTTGAAGATGGCCAGGAGCCTCTCTTGATGAGCTTAGTGAGTTTAGTGTGCATGTAAGATTGTTGCAACTCACCAAAATGTCACCTTAAAAGCTATGGAGGATTCCAGGAGGATTGCCAGGTGTTGGTGGGTGCTAACAAGTGTCCTTGGTCGTGGCAAGCATGCATGAAGGGAGGTAAAACGAAAAGAGGTGGCAGAATAGAGTTCTGCCACATTTCTGCTCGTTGGCAGGTCCTTGCGGACCTTATGGATTATGCCTTACGGTCCGTAAGGACCTTAGTCGCCACATAATTTGGTTGCCTTGCGGACCGTATGGATTGAGCCTTGCGGTCCGCAAGAGGCCTCCAGAACATGAAAAATTTCCAAATTTTATTTTAAGTCTCTCAATTTCATCAATTTCAACATGAGGTTATTATTTGTTGTTTCAACGACTTTGGTCCCTCCTACTTCACCATACGGCGCTCGAGGATTACCGGGACATGTGTCGGAACTTAATTGGACGTAAAACACGTAGTGTTACATCCTCACCCCTTAAAATAAATCTCGATCTCGAGATTTTTAATTAAACAAATATAGGTACTTTTGCCGCATAACAAACTCGAGTTCCCCTGTATATTCGGGACCTCTACGAGCGTCCCATCTAACTTTCACAATCGGCACGTGCTTCTTACGAAGCTTCTTGATTTGTCGACGTCAATTTCCACAGGCTTCTCAATGAACTGTAGGTTCTCATCAATCTGCACGTTATCATGTGGCATAGCCAGTGATTCATCAGCTAAACACTTCTTTAGATTTGAAATATGAAACACATCGTGAATTCCGCTGATCTTCCCAGGCAGTTTTAGTTTATAAGCTACAGACCCGACACGTTCGACAGTCTCAAACGGTCTGATATACCTTGGACTTAACTTGCCCTTATTGCCAAAACGCATAATGCCTTTCCAAGGTGACACTTTTAATAATACCTTGTCCCCTACCTGGAACTGAAGAGGTTTACGCCTCTTATCTGCGTAGCTTTTCTGCCGATCTCTAGCAGCTTTGAGACGATCTCGAATTTGTAAAATTTTATCTTTCGTCTCTAGGACAATCTCTGGTCCTGTTAGTTGAGTTTCGCCAGCTTCTGCCCAGCAAACGAGCGTCCTACATTTACTTCCGTATAATGCTCGAATGGTGCGTTTTTATACTTGTGTGGTAGCTGTTATTGTAAGAGAATTCTATCAAAGGTAAGTGACTATCCCAACTACCACCTAAATCAATCACGCATGCACGTAACATATCCTCCAATGTCTGTATCGTGCGTTTGCTCTGCCCATCCGTTTGCGGATGATAAGCCGTACTGAAGTTCAATCGTGTGGCTAAAGCTTGTTGAAAGCTTTTCCAAAAGTGTGAGGTGTACCTTGTGTCCCTATCTGACACAATGGATACCGGCAAACCATGTAGAGAAATCTCATCCACGTACAGCTTTGCCAGCTTGTCAGAGCTGAAAGTTTCCTTGATAGGTAGAAAGTGAGCAGACTTAGACAACCTGTCCACAACAACCCAAATGGTATCGTTTCCATGATTGGTTCTGGGTAACTTGGTGATAAAATCCATAGTTACACATTCCCACTTCCAAGTAGGAATTTCCAATTGTTGTAGTAGTCCTGACGGTGTTTGGTGTTCAACCTTAACTTGTGAACACGTCAGGCACTTAGCTACATAAGTAGCTATATCTTTCTTTAAACCCAACCACTAATAATTGGGTTCTAGAACTGTGCACTTCTTGGAGAACCAAATCTCTAAGTCCTCCAAAAAATGGAATTCAAACTCGTCCATTAAGTCTACGGATTCTGTCACTTCTAGTTGTTAATTGTTCAACAGTTTTGCCCAACTCTTCACTTAGAAGATTTGCCTCTAACAAGGCTTGCTTCTGCGCATCTAAGATCTTTTCATTCAAGCTATTTCTCGCCTCCATTCTTTTGGCGTTAACCCGAATGGGTTTAATCCTTTCCTGGCGACTTAAGGCATCGACAACCACATTTGCCTTGCCTGGGTGATAACGGATCTTGCAATCATAATCATTGAGCGTCTCTATCCACCGACGTTGTCGCGTATTCAAGTCCTTCTGGTTGAATAAGTGCTGCAGACTTTTATGATCCGTGTATATAATACTCTGTGTTACAAATAGTGTCTCCATAGCTTGAGCGCAAACACCACGGCGCCTAATTCCAAATCGTGCGTGGTTTAGTTTCTTCCATGCACCTTCAGTTGTCTTAAAGCATAATCGATCATTTTTCCTCTTTGCATGAGCACACATCCCATGCCTGTGTGTGATGCATCACAATAGACCATAAAGTCTTCAATTCCTTTAGGTAAAGCTAGTACGGGAGCGTTGCTCAGCCTTTGCTTCAAAATTTCAAAAGCTTCCTGCTGTTTCGGACCCCAATTGAATTTAATATCCTTGCGGGTCAATGTGGTTAATTGTAACAACCCGATCTTTCGGATTGTTGTCCGAATTCTGTTCATTCGGTTATTTCCGTTTATTTTCAGTTTAAAACCCGTTTGTACTCTGAGTTTGATATAATGGTTTACAATTATTTTGAAATGCATCTTTCATCGCTTATTTATCGCATTTAAATCGCTTACTACTCACAACTCGCAACGCAAACTCGAATCGGGCTAAATATGTTACATTATGTTACTTATGTGTTATGTGTGCTTTATGATTTTTGGTTATACTCGCTATCACAACGCTCTCACTCGCACGAATCGCTTAATCGCATTATTTTATCATTTACAACGCTTAACGCTTCGCTAAAACGCTTAACATAACTATCTAATATGAACCGAATCGCCAAACGAACACCTAACGCGAAAATAACGAACAAAACTTGCCATCAGGCCAAGTTCGGCCGAACTTGGGTACCCCAAGTTCACCCGAACTTGACCGGTGGTGAAAACATGAGAAATTCCCCTAAAATCAGCAAGTTCGCTCGAACTTGCACGAGTTCAAGCAGAACTGGCCAAGTTCGGCCGAACTTGATGTCTGATCCCCTCATTTCTCCTCACCTATAAATACCCAACACTTCCATTCATGCTCCCTTGCTGTAAGTTCGCCCGAAAGCTCCAAAAACGAAAACATTTGACTTCCAAGTAAGAATCAACCCGTTTTTATGCAAACAACAACATTTTACTACGATTTTGCACAAGGATTACCTTCGTTTTCATCAAATCCCTTCTGTTTATGAAAACCTTCATCTTTTTCTACAAAACTTCTACTTTTCACTTAGATCTAGACTAAACGAGTGTATTTAGGCTTAGCTTTGGCTTCCCAAGCTAGAAATCCTTGTGATTTCAACTCACCAAGGGTTAGATCTGAGAAAAACCTTTTAAAAGCATTGATTTTGACGCAAAATAAGGACTAATGACGTATGTTTCGTTCACTATGAAGTGGAACGAGGCGTTGTAAAGCAAGATCTCAGATCCGGAAGCACAAGGACGAAATCGTCACTTTGCACAGACTGGACTAACCCGTACGAACCATCAAGTTCGCCTGGATTAGCCCGAGTTTCTGTAAAATGGCTAAACTCGCCCCAAAAGACCTCTCCAGCCTATGTTTTGCTCAGTAGCTTAAGGTTGGAGGGATGGACACTCGATTTCATCAGCAAACGACGTGAAACGCATGATTTGGTGACCAAAACAGTCAAGTTCGCTCCAAAAAGAGCAAGTTCGCTCGAAGTTGTCACCAGATGGTGACCACCTTCGCCTGAACTTGTCAAATTCTCAAGAAAATCAACCAAGTTCGCTAGAACTTGTATAATTTCCAAGGAAACCAGACAAGTTCTCCTGAACTTGAATCAACTTCAAGAAAACAAAGCAAGTTCGCCCGAACTTGTCCGGTTTTCTAGAAAACCAGACAAGTTCGCCCAGACTTGTGCCATCTGTAAGCAAAACAGTCAAGTTCGCCCAAACTTGTACCAATTCCAAGGAATTGTACAACTTCGCCGAACTTGCCTACTGCTCCTTCACACTTCGAACGTTTCAACACTTCGAAAGACTGATGCACTTCTGTTCGCGTTTACAGGCTGAACCGGCGCTCCCTTCAATCCAGAACTGCTTCGTGTTTGTTTATCAAACACTAACAGTGGTATACTTGAACCCATTTTTGCTTTATGACACTTTTGGGTGTTACATACGTCTCTATATCAAAACACGCTACACACAACGTAAACTATTTTAACGCTAACCGCTCTCGCATGTTATACGTGAATCGCTGAATGTTTGTTTGCTATGTGCGAATAATGAGGACTTGTAGACCACCCTTAGCAACGATAGTACTATAATTTGGCCTCAGCACCCGATTGGTTCGGGGGTTGTTAAGGCTTACAAATTACTTTACGTGCGTGTTCCTATTGTGAACACGTATCGCGCATACTCACATCGCAGTCGTGTTGGGTAGCATGTATCATTATTATTAGCTTACTTATGTTCACTTTCTCTACGTGTTGCATGCTGGTTACGCGTAAACGCTTTATCTCTACTATTATGCTATAAAAACCTGTATGCTCACCTTTACTTTATTGTATTGACTTGTATTTTAACGTATGTAACAGGTTGTTGACGTTTTCGCTATGAATCGGATTAGGTTTATGCTTTAGAAACTTGTAATAAATTTGTTGGTGAACTTTGAATTGTTTGGGAATATTTTAGATTTAATGATTATGAATGATGATACGTTAATTGTATGGGAAATTGACGTTTTAAATATTTTTGTTTATAATAGTCGTTTTGGATTCTCTTGAGCAATCTGATTTGCCTAGTGCCGTGCCCTGATGATTCCGCCATCATTGGGGTGTGACAGATTGGTATCGGAACCATAACTATAGGGAATTAGGTAGAATTGCCATGTTCGACCTAGTCTATAGTTTAAGTACCCAAATTGACCGATCTTTGACTTAAATGCTTAAACTACTTGCCATAAATGCTTACATGCCTTTCCTAAGGCTAAACACAATTTACACGCTTGAAAACGCTCGTATAACACAAACGAGTGATTATCTCGGGATTAGGTGTGAAAACCAAGAACTCCCGATAAGATCACTCACTCTGCGTACTATTTACTGCACGAGATTCTTTCTTTAAGTTAGGAGTGATATCCACATCTTGACGAAGATCTCCATCTCTATTTTAGTGGAACTCCCGACGCGTTTGGTGAAAACAACAAACATGGAACGAAGTTGTTAAGTTAGGGGTGAAACCCGCATCTTAATAACTAATTCCACTCCTCGATTTTCAATCTCACCAAAGTCTCGACTATTTCGATGACTCAGGGCACGACGTAATGGAAGGATAAATGCCGTTAACCGTTGTACGGCGAGAGCATTTGTCTATTAGGCCAAATCGTGTGCCCGATCTCAGAGAATTTTCGAATCACTTTGGTAGTCGCTGTCTCAAAACCCCAGACACTCCAAATTGATTTAAGCCTGCAATCGCCGATTTTACGCATCATAGAGTTTTATTATTATTTATGTGTTTAAATTTTGTGGATTTTACGCTTTATCGATTTCTTGTTTTATCGCTTTTCGCTTACGAAAATACGCACAACTCGCACAGCCCTCGTAATCTAAAACTACAATTAATCACAAACCAAACTAAAATGCTCAACTCTCTTACGCGAATGTCCTCATACGCGGTATTTCTCACTTACTACGCTCGTACTACTCGCATCTCATAGCACGATATGCAAGTTTTAGTAAGGTTGAATACGTGCAAAATATGTGCTTACGTGCTTATGTGCCTATGTGATTATGTGCTTACGTGCTTATGTGCTTACGTGGATACGTGCTTACGTGTTTTGTGCCTTATGTGAATAATAATTATAATAATAAGTACTTGAACAAAACACATTATAATCAATCTCGGCTAAAATTCCCTATGTGTCATTCTTACAGAATCTCTCTATCGCAATGGCATCCATGGGATCTCACACACGCCGCACTGCTCAGCACTGTTAACGCCACTGGAGTCTTTCAGTCAAGGGCACTTGACTGGTGGACCGCCGAGCGCACCAGGCGTGGTAACGACGAAGCTTACTCTCTCACGTGGGACGAACTTAAGGAGCTCATGATCAAAGAGTTCTGCCCACCTCACAAAATCCAAAAGCTAGAGAATGAATTTTGGGGTATCAAGCAAAATGGTGGTGACAATGCTGGTCTCACTGCTCGCTTCAAGCAGCTCAGCCTTATCTCCCCAGGTCAGGTGGATACTACCGAAAAGGTAATCAAGAGTATATACGTGCCTTACCGGATTACGTAGCCGACTTTGTTCAAGTAGCTCGACCCACTACCATCGAGGAGACTTACCAGATAGCCACAGAGAACAACGATAAACGAGTCCAAGCTGGTTATTTCAAAACCGCAACCAAGAATCTCAGCCAAGCTACTATCGAGCCAAGCACCGACATCGCACCACCTTAAGCCTCCAAGCCAAGTAACCAGAACCGTAAGCGAAAGGGAAACAACAAGAACTGCGCAATGGATCCAGCGCCGAATTCCTAGTCTCGCCAAGCTACTACTCCCAACGCACCCGCTGCTAAGCGTGCGTACAATGGACCTCACCCTTTGTGCTCCAAGTGCACATACCATTACGCGGTTGGAGGAAACTGCAGCTTTTGTGCCAACTACAACATCTACGGGCACTTTACAGCTCACTGCCGCACTGGTCCATGTCAGCAAGCTCCTCCCACTATCGCAGCTCCGCCAGCTCCTCTCAATGCTTCTGCCGTTAACCAAGCACCACCAGCACCAGCAATTCAGGCACGTGCTTGCTACACGTTTGGTGACCCGAATCATTTCAGCAATGTCTGCCCAAACCGTGCCGTGAAGCAAGAACCGCAGCAACAGCAGCCTCAGCAACAACCACCATAGCCGCAGCAGCAGCAATAACCACACGCTGTGCGTGGAAGGGCTTTCAACATCAATCATCGCCAGGCTCAGAACGACAACAATGTTATCAACGGTACGTTCCTCATTAACGGTATTTATGCTTCTTGTTTATTTGATACTAGAGCCGATAACTGTTTTGTATCGTTAGATTCGAAAAGCTTTTAAAATGTAAACGCGTTAATCTCCCAAGTACCTTCGACGTCGAAATCGCCACCGGAAGAACTGTTACTGTTAACTCCGTTCTACGTGATTGTACTCTCGAACTCAACAATCACAGCTTCTCGATCAACCTCATACCTATGCAATTAGGTAGGTTTGATGTCATAATAGGCATGGATTTTCTTCACGAGAATCGTGCTGAAGTCGTTTGTTTCGATAAAATGATTCGTTTCCTCCCTTCCTAACGGTGATCAACACATGTTTACGGTGAAACTCCCTCAAAGAAGTTGATGCTTTTGTCATATACCCAAGCAAGCAAGTGTTTGCGAAAGTAATGTGTTGCTTTTCTAGCCCACATCGTGAACCCGGAAAAGGAAAAGAAAACCTTGAAAGACGTCCCTGTTGTTTGTGAATTCCCTAACGTTTTTCCCGACGATTTACCTGGTTTACCCCCTACTCGTGATGTCGAATTCCGTATTGATTTAATCCCCGGTGCTACACCCGTCGCTGAAACTCCCTATCGCCTTGCACCATTAGAAATGCGCGAGCTATCTAGCCAACTTCAAGAGCTTCTTGATAAAGGCTTTATACGCCCGAGCACTTCACCATGGGCCGCACCCGTTCTTTTTGTGAAAAAGAAAGACGGGACGTTCCGAATGTGCATCGATTATCGTGAACTTAACAAGCTCACGATAAAGAACCACTACCCTCTTCCTCGAATCGATGATTTATTCGATCAACTTCAAGGTGCTACTTATTTTTCGAAGATTGATTTGCGTTCCGGATATCACCAGCTACGTGTACATGAGCAAGATGTTCCGAAAACCGCCTTTCGTACTCGTTATGGCCATTTTAAATTCGTGGTCATGCCTTTTGGACTTACAAACACGCCCGCAGTCTTCATGGATTTGATGAACCGTGTGTGTAAAGCCTTTTGGATCATTTCGTCATTATTTTTATCGATGATATCCTCATTTACTCGAAGTCGAGAGCCGAACACACGCGACATCTTCGTTTAGTTCTCGAACTTCGCCAAGGAAATCACCTTTAAACCAAGTTCTCTAAGTGTGAATTCTGGCTCGATGAAGTTCAATTCCTTGGTCATACCGTTAACAATCAAGGAATCCACGTCGATCCCGCCAAAATTGAAGCGGTAAAGAGTTGGAATACTCCGAAGAATCCGTCCGAAATTTGTTCTTTCCTCGGATTGGCGGGTTACTACCGCCGATTCATCGACGACTTTTCAAAACTCGTCGTTCCGCTTACTTCTTTGACTCACAAGGACAAACCTTTTGTTTGGGGTTTTGAACAGGAGGAGCCTTTTAAACTCTCAAGTGTATGCTTTGCGTCGCTCCCGTTCTCGCCCTTCCCGACAGAAACGACGATTTCGTTGTTTACTGTGATGCCTCTAACCTAGGTCTCGGTTGTGTTCTCATGCAACGAGACAAGGTTATCGCGTATGCGTCTCGATAACTCAAAATCCACGAGAAGAACTACACTACCCACGACCTTGAACTCGGTGTAGTTATTTTTGCATTAAAGATATGGTGACATACATTTACGGTACCAAGTGTACGGTCTTCACCGACCATAAGAGCTTACAACATATCTTTAACCAGAAAGAACTAAACATGCGCCAACGCAGATGGGTTGAACTTCTCAACGACTATGATTGTGAGATACGCTACCATCCCGGCAAAGCAAACGTCATAGCCAATGCTCTCAGCCGACGAAGCTATGTGTATAGCATTCCCGATGTTCAAGCCCAGAGTAAACTCGAAATCTTGAGTCATCGAAGCCCAACATGCATGTTTCATTGAGAACACTTTGGTCAAGGAAATGAAATGTGGTGCCGAAACTCAGTTGGAAAACAAGTCCAATGGGATCTATTACTTTCTCAATCGCATTTGGATCCCATGCCATAATAACCTTCGAGAGTTACTAATGACCGAAGCCCATAAGTCTCGATATTCCTTTCACCCCGGTGCCGACAAGATGTACCAGGACCTCCGCTCTAGGTATGGGTGGCCGGGCATGAAAAAGGATATCCTCTGTACGTTTTGAAATGCTTAACTTATGCGAAAGTTAAAGCCGAACATCAACGACCCTCTGGCTTACTCGAACAACCCGACATCCTGGTGTGGAAATGGGAAAGTACAGCTATGGATTTTGTTACGAAACTCCCTCGCACCTCTTCTGGTCACGATAGCATTTGGGTTATCGTCGATCACCTTACGAAACATGCCCATTTTATTGCCATACGAGAAGACTATAAGGTAGAAAGATTAGCACGAATCTATACCGACAAAGTCATTTGTCGACACAGGACGCCTCGTGACATCATCTCTGATCGCGATGGTCGCTTTACTTCACGTCTCTCGGAGACTTTTCAATCCGCACTCGGTACTAAGCTAAACCTTAGTACTGCATTCCATCCTCAAACCGACGGTCAGACCGAACGCACGATCCACACCCTTGAAGACATGCTTCATTCGTGCATTATAAATTTTGGTGGTAACTGGGATACGCATTTACATTTAATAGAATTTTCGTACAATAAAAGTTATCATACTAGTATTCAAATGGCACCTTTTGAGGCTTTATACGGTAGAAAATGTCGATCGCCTATTGTATGACACGAGATCGAAGACGCTCAGATCACTGGTCCCGAGTTAATACAAGAAACGACAAACAAGATTCTCCAAATCAGAGACAATCTCTTGAAAGCTCAGAGTCGTCAAAAGAGTTATGCCGATAAACGCCGCAAGCCCCTACAATTCGAAGTTGAGGATCACGTTCTCTTAAAGGTTTCACCTTGGAAAGGAGTGATCCGTTTCGGAAAGAAAAGGGAAACTAGCTCCACGATACGTGGGTCCCTTTAAGATTCTAGAAAGAATTGGCAAAGTGGCCTACCGACTCGAATTACTAAAAGAACGCAGCATTGTACATCCGACCTTCCACGTCTAAAACCTCAAAAAGTGTTTAGCCGAAGGGAATCTTCATGTGCCACTTGAATATTTTCAAATAAATGAAACTCTGCACTTCGTGGAAAAGCCAATAGAAATCATGGATCGAGAGATCAAAAAACTCCGACGCTCTCGCATTCCTATTGTGAAAGTCCGATGGGAAGGCAAACGTGGCGCCAAGTTCACTTGGGAACTCGAAAATGACATGAAAGCTAAATATCCACACCTCTTCGTTACTGCCTCCACCTGAATTTCGAGACGAAATTCACTAAAGTAGGGGAGACTGTAACAACCCGATCTTTAGGATTGTTATCCGAATTCTGTAAATTCGGTTATTTCCGTTTATTTTCAGTTTAAAACCCGCTTGTACTCTGAGATTGATATAATGGTTTACAATTATTTTGAAACGCATATTACATCGCTTATTTATCGCATTTAAATCGCTTACTACTCGCAACTCGCAACGCAAACTCGAATCGTGGCTAAATATGTTACATTATGTTACTTATGTGTTATGTGTGCTTTATGATTTATGGTTATACTCGCTATCACAACGCTCTCACTCGCACGAATCGCTTAATCGCATTATTTTATCATTTAGAACGCTTAACATAACTATCTAATACGAACCGCATCGCCAAACGAACACCTAACGCGAATATAACGAACAAAACTTGCCATCAGGCCAAATTCGGCCAAACTTGGGTACCCCAAGTTCGCCCGAACTTGACCAGGGGTGAAAACATAAGAAATTCCCCCAAAATCAACAAGTTGGCTCGAACTTGCACGAGTCCAAGCAAAACTGGCCAAGTTTGCCCGAACTTGTGCCAAGTTCGCTCGAACTTGTGCCAAGTTCGCTCGAACTTGTGCCAAGTTCGGCCGAACTTGATGTCTGATCCCTTCATTTCTCCTCACCTATAAATACCCAGCACCTCCATTCATGCTCCCCTTGTTGCAAGTTCGTCCGAAAGCTCCCAAAACCAAAAACCTTTGATTTCCAAGTAAGAATCAACCCGTTTTTATGCAAACAACAACGTTTTACTATGATTTTGCACAAGGATTACCTTCGTTTCATCAAATCCCTTCTGTTTATGAAAACCTTCATCTTTTTCTACAAAACTTATACTTTTCACTTAGATCTACACTAAAGGAGTGTATTTGGGCTTAGCTTTGGCTGGCCAAGCTAGAAATCCTTGTGGTTTCAACTCACCAAGTGTTACATCTGAGAAAAACCTTTTAAAAGCATTGATTTTAACACAAAATACGGACTGATGACGTATGTTTTGTTCACTATGAAGTGGAACGAGGCGTTGTCAAGCAAGATCTCAGATCCGGAAGCACAAGGAAGAAATCGTCACTTTGCACAGAATGGACTAACCCGTCGAACCATCAAGTTTGCCCGGATTAGCCCGAGTTTCTGTAAAATGGCTAAACTCGCTCCAAAAGACCTCTCAAGCCTATGTTTTGCTCAGTAGCTTAAGGTTGGAGGGATGGACACTCGATTTCCTCGGCAAACGACGCGAAAACACACGATTTGGTGACCAAAATAATCAAGTTCGCTCCAAAAAGGGCAAGTTTGCTCGAAGTTGTCACCAGATGGTGACCAATTTCGCCCGAACTTGTCAAATACTCAAGAAAATCAACGAAGTTCGCTCGAACTTGTATAGGTTCCAAGGAAACCAGACAAGTTCGCCCGAACTTATATCAACTTCAAAAAAACAAAGCAAGTTCACACGAACTTGTTCAGTTTTCTAGAAAACCAGACAAGTTCTCCCGAACTTGTGCAATCTGTAAGAAAAACAGTCAAGTTTGCCCGAACTTGTACCGATTCCAAGGAATGGGTACAACTTCGCCTGAACTTGCTTACTACTCCTTCACACTTGGACCGTTTTAGCACTTCGGAAGACTGATGCACTTCTGTTCACGTTTACAGGCTGAACCGTCACCCCCTCAATCCAGAACCGCTTCGTGTTTGTTTATCAAACACTAACAATGAGTATACTTGAACCCTTTTTCGCTTTATCGCACTTTTGGGTGTTACATACGTCTCTATATCAAAACACGCTACACACAACGCTAAACTATTTTAACGCTAACCGCTCTCGCATGTTATACGTGAATCGCTGAATGTTTGTTTGCTATGTGCGAATAATGAGGACTTGTAGACCACCCTTAGCAACGATAGTACTATAATTTGGCCTCAGCACCCGATTGGTTCGGGGGTTGTTAAGGCTTGCAAATTACTTTACGTGCGTGTTCGCTATTGTGAACACGTATCGCGCATACTCACATCGCAGTCGTGTTGGTTAGCATGTATCATTATTATTAGATTAATTATGTTCACTTTCTCTACGTGTTGCATGCTGGTTACGCGTAAACGCTTTATCTCTACTATTATGCTATAAAAACCTGTATGCTCACCTTTACATTATTGTATTGACTTGTATTTTAACGCATGCAACAGGTTGAGGACGTTTTCGCTTCGAATCGGATTAGGTTTATGCTTTAGAAACTTGTAATAAATTTGTTGGTGAACTTTGAATTGTTTGGGAATATTTTGGATTTGTAATGAATATGAATGATGATATGTTAATTGTATGGGAAATTGACGTTTTAAATATTTTTGTTTATAATAGTCGTTTTGGATTCTCTTGAGCAATTTGATTTGCCTAGTGTCGTGCCCTGATGATTCCGCCATCGTTGGGGTGTGACAGATTGGTATCAGAACCATAACTATAGGGAATTAGGTAGAATTGCCATGTTCGACCTAGTCTATAGTTTAAGTACCCAAATTGACCGATCTTTGACTTAAATGCTTAAACTACTTGCCATAAATGCTTACATGCCTTTCCTAAGGCTAAACACAATTTACACGCTTGAAAACACTCGTATAACACAAACGAGTGATTATGTCGGGATTAGGTGTGAAAACCAAGAACTCCCGATAAGATCACTCACTCCGCGTACTATTCACTGCACGAGATTCTTTCTTTAAGTTAGTAGTGATATCCACATCTTGACGAATATCTCCATCTCTATTTCAGTGGAACTCCCGACGCTTTCGGTGAAAACCACAAACATGGAACGAAGTTGTTAAGTTAGGGGTGAAACTTTGATTATGAATGATGATATGTTAATTGTATGGGAAATTGACATTTTAAATATTGTCGTTTATAATAGTCGTTATGGATTCTCTTGAGCAATCTGGTTTGCCTAGTGCCGCGCCCCGATGATTGCGCCATCGGTTGGGGTGTGACATTAATGGCGTAGCGATCCTTGAAAAGTTTTCTATAAATCTTTGTAGTAACCTGCCAAACCCAAAAAGCTACGAATCTCCGACAGAGTTTTAGGAGCTTGCCAATTCATAATAGCTTCAACTTTCACGGGATCCAATTGAATTCCACATTCATTGATAACATGTCCTAGGAATTGGATTTCACGTAACCAAAATTCACACTTTGAAAACTTTGCATAAAGCTTCTCTCGTCTTAACATTTCCAGTATGCACCTCAAATTTTTCTCATGGTCAGCTTGACTACGAGAATAGATAAGTATGTCGTCTATGAAGACAATGAGAAACTTATCTAAATACGGTTTGCAAACCCTATCCATCAAATCCATAAAGGCTGCAGGTGCATTCGTGAGCCCAAAAGGCATCACTAAGAACTCATAGTGTCCATACCTTGTTCTAAAGGCTGTCTTCAAAACATCTTCCGCATGAACCTTGAGTTGATAATATCCAGACCTCAAATCAATCTTTGAGAAGTAGCTTTCTCCTTGGAGTTGATCAAATAGATCGTCAATCCTGGGTAATGGGTAGCGATTCTTGATGGTTAACTTGTTCAGTTCACTGTAATCAATGCACATCCGCATTGATCCATCTTTCTTATTTAGGAACAAAATTGGAGCTCCCCAAGGTGAAGAGCTGGGTTGAATAAAACCCTTCTCTAGAAGTTCTTCAAGTTGTGTCTTTAACTCTTTCATTTCCGTTGGCACTAAACGATACGGAGCTCTAGCGACAGGAGCTGCTCCGGGTATAATATCAATTCTAAATTCCACTTGCCTATCTGGGGGTAGACCGGGCAAGTCTTCGGAAAAGACGTCCGAGAACTAAAAAATGATGGGCAAATCTTCAATTTTCGGTTTCGTCGCGTCTATAGTTACTTGTGCCATGTAGATGACACAATTCTTCTTTACACACTTCGATGTTTTAAGTAATGAAGTCTTATCTGGTAATCCGTATTGTGAATCTCCTTGTATAGTAAGCACATCACCGGTTGGGGCTTTGATTTCAATGAGTTTCTTGTTGCAGGCTATATGGGCTTGGTTACTAGACAACCAATCCATACCAAGAACCACATCAAATCCGGCCAATTTCATTGGCAAAAGCGAAACAGGAATGGAGTGATTCTTAATGGATATGGAACATCCATCTAAAATCGTAGAAGCAGTTTCTATTATTCCATCGGCGAGTTCTACATCATAAGTTATGTCTAGAGTTCTTATGGGCAGATTTAGTAAGGCACTAAACTTATGATCTACAAAAGATTTATCGGCCCCTTAATAAAAAAACTCTAGCATAAACATCATTAACAAGGAACGTACCTGTTATCAGATTGCCATCTTTGACTGCTTCCTTCCGCTCATTTGAAAGGCACGAGCTTTTCCTTTCTTCGTTCCCTCATCCTGAGCAGCGTCTTCTTTCTTATACTTTGGGTAGTTGGGTTTGATGTGCCCTTTTTCACCACAGTTGTAACACGTGGCTTCTTTCAAATCCTTACAATCTAGGGTCTTGTGCCCCATCTTCTTACAAATTCCATAGGGTTTGGATTGAGAGTCATCCCGACATGATCCAAGTGTCGTCGGTTGCATTTCTTACACTTGGGTCTATCATCAGACCTCTGACGATTCTTATTGGATCCAAACCTCCGGTTTTTGTTCGACTGATGATTTCCGTCATCCTCTATCTTCCTCTTTCTTTCTGCTTCAGACTTGATGGACCGCTGCCTTTTCAAGTCCTGAGTAAGTGTCAAAGCCAACTCTGCTGTAGATCTAAAAGTTTCTGGCCTTGAAGCTATGACGTTCCCCATAATCTCCGTTTCCAGCCCCCCAATAAAACTCGCGATGCGTTTAGATTCTGGGGTAATCAAGTAAGGTACCAATCTCGACATGGAGTTGTAGTAAGACAAATACTTCCTACGGTCTAAATTCTTCATCTATAGTCCTAGAAAATCTGTTTCAATCTTTTCCACCTCGTGAGGTGGGCAGTAGGTTTCCTTGATCAAATCTACAAACTTGTTCCAGCTCAAGTTATATAGATACACCTTCCCAACAGATGTATCATTGACTTCCACCAAGTCAGGGCATCACCTTTAAAAGATTGCGCAACATACTTTACTACGTCCTTTTCAGCGCATCCACTATCTCTACTACCGATTCAATCTCATCCAACCATTTAAGGGTTTCAACTGACCCTTTTTCACCGGTGAAGTCACGAGGTTTACAAGATGCAAAGTATTTATACGAGCATCCCTCTTTTGAGAAATTTGTCTTCTTCTGGTATTCCTCCCTCTCTCTCCTCACATTCGAGGAGTGCTCCGAATTTTCCTTCTTGTCTGAAGGAGGCTATGAAATTTGTTTGGTGGTATGCTTCGAAGTGTGCTTGGACGAGTGTTTAGAATGTGAAGCACTAGACTCAAACTGCTTTTCAGCGTGATTCTTTATTGCCTTCTCAACTTTAGTGGCAACAAGTGCCTAAAGATCTCCTTTAGTTATAACAATGTTCTCATTCACGTCATTGTCCTTTCTTTGGCTGTTAACTTCATTTGAGTTTACCATCTTGTCCGATGAAACTATAATAATATTATGAGTTTTAACTAGTCATACACGCTTGATGACTTGTATTATAATGTGGGGTATGGTATAATTAAACCATGTAAATTTGTAAAGTTTTATGGGGTGATTACTCATGGCACAAAAGGCCTGTCACAAAGGATAAAACAAGAATAACACAAATGGCTTTGAGATTGAATAATTTCAATTACCTCGAGACAAGGAGTCGTAGGCTACATCTTTCATTGTCACTAATGGACAAGAATATGACCTATAGGCAGTACATCACTAATGGATGTTATAAGTAACACATCACTAATGGATGTTTACAATGTGGCCCGCACGTTTACACCACTAATGAGTGTTTAAATAATATGATCATCGCATGGATGATATTTAGCCAACATCAAATTGATCACGTAAGCTTATTAGATTTCGGACAGAGTCCATTAATCTTAGACGGCTTGTGTGGTTCCTCTAGTCACACTACCTAGGAGTGTTACCACTTTAAAGATGTTAACTTTTTAGAATAAAATCTTAAAATGGTTTAAGAAACTAGTCTAGATCAGGCAGACTAGGAGGCTTAGAACGTAGTTCACCACCTCTAGACAGAAGGGAATCTCAACCTTAACTATCATGGTAGAGTACCATATAATTCAATCTACCATTTTGCCAATATATGTGACCTAATCACTTGGCGGGTATGAAACCATTAAGATGATCTTTTTGAAATATATCGCAGATCATAAATTTCAAATTAAAATTGAGACGATCATTTGAACAACAGATGAAGCAAAATGCATAATTAAATAACTGCAAAATTTTCATTAATAAGAAAATGCAATTACAATAATGCCTAGAAATTAGGACTTTTAAAAAACTTGTCCTCGCAAGGACTAATACTGAAATAATTAAAATGTCCACGCATAGACTATATTAAATAAAATGGAATGTCCACACAGGGACTTCTTGGAAAAATAAAATTACATAATCAAAATTAAAAGGGTTTAGTCATCATTTTTCCCTTTTATTAACCTCATAAATCTTTTCAGATATTTCTTGTTCTTATTCTCTGATTTTTTAGTCTTTCGCTGGAATTCCTTTATTTGCTCCAGCGTTTCCTGCATAGCCTCAAGTACTGGCGCCTGAAGTTGAGGCTGTGGTGGTGGAGGTTGTGGTTGTAGTGCACCCGGATGTTGGTATACATAGGGTGGAGGTGCACCAGAAGGGTGGTATCCATGATAAGGATATCCACTAGCTTGGTGAGGTGGGAGCTGATAAGGGTTAGGATAAAGAGCGTTGAATGCAGCTGCTTCAAGGTAGGGATCTTGTGATGGTGCCTGGTGAATATAGTTAGGCAAACCAGAAGAAGAAACAAATGGGTTATATCCAGACGAATCTGGATATGAGGGGATTGGGTTGTCAAAACCCGATGGTGGTAGAGGAGGTAGTTGGTTCGAAGGCCCAACAGTGGATTGTGGTGGTTGAGGCAAAGGCTCAACCGCTGGTTGTGGAAAGTGTTCCACAAACGATGAGGTGTGAGAGGGTCCACCCATTTGTGGGTCCTCGGGGATAGTTGGGTAAGGGTTTGGTGAAAGCGACCCTACTCTTGGTCCTAGTCGCACAGACATGCGCGCCCCACGTATCCTTGGTGGTTGCGGTTGCTCCACCTGTTGCATTGGTACCTCCTCAGGCGGAGGTAGATCCGGTTGAGGAGTATGGTATGAGGGTGTGTTGTGGTATGATGGGGTGTTATAGAAAAATATTGTCCCCATCTTTCTTGGAAATCGTCGGGGTAGTGTTGGGGAGTTCCAGCATAAGAATTTGAACCGCTGGACAGTTCAATTGGGTGCCCCATTGACCCTGTTTGTGGCATTTCCGGGTCAGAATCTTCCTCCATAGGTTCAGGGGAATCCTCGGGAGGAGTAAAAGAGGGTTAAAGAAGACGGATGTCGGTGTTATAATATCCTTGAGAGGAATGGGAGCGAGAGTGATGGGAGTGGTGGCTATGGTGAGAATGATTGGAGTGTTGGGGTTGTTGGGTATGGTGTGAGTCAGAAGGTGGTGAGTACTCATGAGGTAGTGGGTGTGGGAAGGGTTCCCATGGTGACGAAGAGTCATCCGATCCTTCATAAGGGTTGTAAATGGGGCGTTGGAAGACCCCTGCTTTGAGGATCCACTCCTCATTAATCCCTTTCTTTTTGCTCCTCGCGAAAACTTAGGCGGCATTGTCCTGCTTCAAAAAAATAAGTTAAAACACAAGACAAGGCAGAAAATATTATCGAAATAAGGTAATGAACAATCCTAGGTCATAGCCCAGACTCGAGAGTCTAAGGAATGTGTTACTGTGTCGTTTGAGATCAAACACTAAAGATTAGTGTTGAATTCCCTCAAACGTTAGCTCTGATACCAACCTGTCACACCCTGATTTCCACGTGTATTCCGGTGGGCCCGGTGGGGAGTATCGTGAGTACAGTTGATATCATCATAACCAACTACAACACAGAGCAACACAGCGGAAATATAAACTATTACAAACCATAAAGTGTCCAGAGTTTGAAACACAATTATACAAACTTAAACATGGCTTGTAATAAGATCCACAGGTGGATAAAAAATATACATACACAAAATGATAACAGACTCTACAGGCACTTCTACAAGGTCGCAACTCCTTAGTATAATTGCCCCGCAGCTCCCGGCCTATTACGTACTTGTACCTGTAACTTGATCTTTGAAAATACGTCAGTTTACACTGGTAAATACAATCAACCGACACATTTTGAAAATCTTTTCGAAATGATTTTAGGTGCACAAGACACATTTTTATAAATAACTTGGGACAGTACAATTGACCTCGTATACAAATAACTTGAGACAGTACAGTAGGATATCAAGTCTATGTGTTTTTGATAATTTTAAATCAAACTATGTCCCGAAGGGGCATTTTGGTAATTTCACACATAGCTTTGAAGTCATAATTGGGATTCTGAGTTTGGAACTTGTACTTACTGTAAAAATATTGAAAATAAGTTTATAAATCAGTAGGTATCAAGTCTTAACTAATAGTTATGGTTTTAAACCATACTATGTGCCAAAAGTGCGATAAAGTCGACAAATGCCGTTTAATTAGATGTTTGATGTAAACTGAAGTTATCATCGGTTTAAATTACCAAAATATGTTATTTAATATGTTACAACCATAGGTATAAGATTTTGTGTCCAAAAGTCTAGTTAAAACCAATTTGTCGTAAAAAGGGTAGTTTGGTCATTTAACGGCATTTTATGAATCCATAGCATCAACTCAGCTTATAAACTGTTCTAACGTCCCAATATAACCTACTTATAATATTACATCTGTATATAAAAGATTTCATGGAAGAAACTATGTTTAAACTTCCTAAAATACCGAAAAGGGCATTTTAGTCGTTTTGACGCTTTAAAAATCATATTTGGTAAAAAGGCATTTTATGGTCAAATTCTTGACATCAAAATAACTTAGTAAATTTTACAAATCAGTCCATAACTCATTTGTATGGTGTTTCGTGTTTAAAACCTTGATTTATACCGAAAAGGACCTTTTTGCAAAGTTAGGCAATTTTAGCGGAACTTGTATAAAACGCAAATTATAAAGGGACCATGTAGTATAACTTTAATAGGTTATTCCACACTATGATATGGTCCTAAAACCAACTTAAGGTCAGTAGTCTAAGAATCCAAATTGGGTCAGAACTGAAAGTCAAAGCAGAAGTCAAACTTTACGACTTTCGGTTGCGAACCGACTCTAGACCGAGACTTGAAGAGTTAATTTAGTTTATATAAGTTCTAATACTTAATTTTAGGTTGTTTATGCATCAAAACATATTTTATAACATTCATATAACTAGTTATGCATTTTTACAAAATCTTGCCAGTTTGACTTTTGTTGACTTTTATATTAACTCGTCAATTGATCATGAATTCATGGTAATCAGGAGGTGCCCTCTTGAGGGATTAACACCTACATTATTACGATCATGTAGCCACTTTCGATAAGATGAATGGCTGGACCATCATGGTCCTAGATCAAAGTCAAGGCGTTTTTACCACGGAACTTTGACATGGACTTAAATCTTAATATAAGGGACTTAGCACGAATTTGATCACTTACATAAGGTCAAGATGGTGCTAAGAATGAAGAGGAATGCTTGAAGATGGCCAGGAGCCTCTCTTGATGAGCTTAGTGAGTTTAGTGTGCATGTAAGATTGTTGCAACTCACCAAAATGTCACCTTAAAAGCTATGGAGGATTCCAGGAGGATTGCCAGGTGTTGGTGGGTGTAACAAGTGTCATTGGTTGTGGCAAGCATGCATGAAGGGTGGCAAAACGACAAGAGGTGGCAGGTCCTTGCGGACCGTATGGATTATGCCTTACGGTCTGTAAGGACGTTAGGCGCCCACAGAATTTGGTGGCCTTGCGGACCGTATGGCTTGAGCCTTGCGGTCCGCAAGAGGCCTCCAGAACATGAAAAATTTCCAAATTTTATTTTAAGTCTCTCAACTTTCTTCAGTTTCAACATGAGGTTATTATTTATTGTTTCAACGACTTTGGACCCTCCTGCTTCACCATATGGCACTCGAGGATTACCGGGACACGTGTCGGAACTTAATTGGATGTAAAAACACGTAGTGTTACATGTTGAATTTGCTCAAATGTGCATGCTTGAAACATTGATAACAAGCACGGCGCAGATGTGCGCGCAAACCATGTGATGGGAGCGAAACGCTAGTGCTTGATAAGCCCGGGAATGGGTGAAGATGTTTGGAAACAATTGTGATAGCAACCAAGTAGGTAACTTAAAAACTAAAACAGGTCGAATAATTGCAATAGGGGGGTTTATAAGCAAACAACTTATAAATCGGATCTCGATACGAGTAAGAATGATAAACGGCTCCGTAATTTAATTACGGGCGTATAGAAACAAGAATCGTGTAAATCGGATAAGTAGATTGAAAGTTATGCAAGTTTATGTATCATGCTTGTGAAAGTTTAAGAGCTGGGAATATGCAGCACCATTTCAAAAACTTTCTGTCGAAATTGGACCTTGGCGTCATGCGACGACCAAGAGTGATTACCGTCGCGTGCGGCAACGGACCTAAAACGTGCAAAAATTGTTTATTTGTTATTTTGAGTTAGTAGCTTGGTTTGATATACTAAGAAACCTTAATCACTAATGTTGGTAGTGTTTTTAATGTTAGGTGAATGTTATAAGTCTCCGGAAGAAGATCAAGTGACGAGCATGAACCAAACACACGTTAAATGAAGCTTCCGCGTTAAATCTTGTTTTGTTTGTTAACAGTGACTTATGTAAATACTTATAACCATTTTTTTTGAAATGTTTTAACCATGTGTGAATATCTTTGATGTAAATGTTTTATAAGTGACATTTTTGTCGTAAAATGCTTAACTTTAATGAAACTAAAATCTTAAAATTAGAGTGGGTATTACAAATAATCACAACATCACCATTGATGATTGAATGTGCAGGTCCCACATCAACTACATTCTTGATCAAATTTACGACACAAGTTGGTTCAGCCTGTTTGAGTGTATCAGCATTACCAAAGCAATAGAAATTTGATGAAATTGACAAATGTGGGTGGTGGTGTGGAGAAGGAGGGGTTGGGTAGTGGCGGGGTGTGGCCGGCGACAAGGTGACTGGAAAAACGTAATGGCCGGAGAAAAATGGGGTGGGGCTGCTCTTTTGTGGGAGAAGACAATAAGTGGACCCCCCCCCCCACACACACACACATATATATATATATATAATTATTTAATTTAATTTGTTTTATCATTAAGGGCAATTATGTAATTTAACATTGATTTAACTAAGTAAACTAATGGCCATTCATTCAGGGGACTACCCGAGTAACAAGTGAGCAAACCATATGGATCAAACATGCTATTTTGAAAAGTTTGAGACTAAACATGAAAAAATGGCAAACCACAGGGACTATCCGGGCAATTAACTCGGTACTATCCGGGCAATTAACTCAAAATAAAACTTTAGGGGATGATTTAATGGGTGTTTGGGATTCCTTATTTTCACCATCTTTTAACTTACTTATTAACTTATTGAAAAGTTATAAAAGACTTTTAAAATGTTTGGGAATTGAAGTCAATAAGTTAGAAATTCTAACTTATTAACTTTTCATAGAAGTTAATAATGAGTTTTGAGAAGGAATTCCAAACACCCCCTTATTTTATATTTTTAAGTTTAAAATTATTTGATTATTTAACAAAACACGGCTATTGTTTTTTTAACGGTGATAATATATAACTTGTTGTGAGAGAGATCATACCTTCCTAAACATATGGCCCTAACCTCGCTCAGGTCATATTATGTTGTTTTAATCAGGCCACACTAACGTCAGAGTTTGGCTAACGGCGTTACCCGAGAAACCATACCACTCACTTTCAGTGGCCGGGGCTTGCGCTGTCACAAGAGAGAGTCTCTCTGGCGTAACACATGGTGGACTAAAACCGGGGGTGGCTCGGGCTCGAACTCTTGACCTAGGGTCTGGGAGAACTAGTCTTCATTGTCTTTATCCACCAAATATGGCACTAGTGAGGATTGAACTTGAGTCTCTAAGGAAAACCTAAGTCTTTCTAACCACTAGACCACAAGTGATGGATAAACACGCCTTTGTTGATGCAACTAGTTAATGAGCACAACTTTAATTAAGTTATTAGTGATGGTAACTTACTAACGATGACGATAAAAGTCTACATTTTCATAGCTAAAGTTTTAGCTTTGGCATATATTTTCCTTTTGGTTGTAATCCGTAAGTTAGCATTACGATCGTTCTGATTGTCAATTGAAATCTTAGATTCTGAAAATCACGTTTATTAACCATTGCTTGTACAATTGTTTCTATTCATTGGGCTTACGCTAAACGTGTTCCCTGCAACTTGCATGTATTATTTTGATGTTAAGCAACTATGTTCCATTCTCACCATTTAAGAAGTATATTTTTAATATAGTTTATGATATAATATTTATCATCATCAAACAGTCATTATGGGTGAAAATTTCCAACAGGGATAAACACGATACTAAATTATAATAATTTGGGTTGTCATCCCTACCTTGGGCCAAACTCAAGTTGACATTTTTAACCCATTTGATTAAATACCCTAACCTCTTAAATTAAATAGGTACATCTCCAACCCTTTTAACACATCTATTGCAGCCCACCCAACTCGTTTAACACATTTACTGCTAAAATATAACATGTTGATCATGTACCCAGTGGCGGAGATAAGTTAATTGGAGGGTGGGCACAGGCCCACCGTCCATCCCAAACCATGAACATATTTATTCTGCTTTTTCAATGAAATGAAACTGATATTGTAGCAATGCATAATATCATTTTTTAGGCCCATATGGAAAGTTTGTGGCCCAATTTGCATAACCCTTTTACCTGGCTGCTAGCCGTACAAGAGCAAAAGACAAACCCTTTTGTCCATAAGAACATAAAAAACGATTTTGTGATACAAGCAAGTGAACAACAACAATGTGATTGATCAAGGTCTGTTCTCATCTTCTTGAGTTATGATTCTATGTTTTTATATTTGAGATTGCCCTTTTGTTTTTTAGAATTTTTCTATTTATGTTTACTTAAAATTTTAATTTATGTTTTCTGGGGTTTTTAAATTTCGTAAGCGAGATGTTGCTAACCTAATTCGACGATCGAACATTCGAACTTGCTTAACCTAATTTGGAGATGTCTACACATAACCTTAAACAAGGTGCCTATTTTTTTTCCCTAAAAACTTATAGGGTTACTTGTTTTGTTAATTTATATTTGTTTTTTTAGCTATGTCGTTATTATAGTTAATTATTTAATGAGCTATGTTATTTTATCATCGTTTTTTACCTATTTTTAACTTAACCGTGTTGTGCCCACCCTAAGAAAAAATTTTGTATCTGCCAATGCATGTACCCGACACCGATATTTTGTATGCATAATTGAGGTTGATTCACATATGATTAGTTAACAAATGTGATTTGTACAATACGTATAACAGGTGATCACATATGAAGTCAACTCATAATTACGGTTCATTCACATGTGAATTCCTATAAGTTTCACAAA
Source organism: Scalesia atractyloides (assembly GCA_947069175.1). Classification (NCBI taxonomy): domain Eukaryota; kingdom Viridiplantae; phylum Streptophyta; class Magnoliopsida; order Asterales; family Asteraceae; genus Scalesia; species Scalesia atractyloides. The sequence continues at coordinate 54,976,671 of CAMTDV010000019.1, forward strand.
CCATGTGATAATGTTGATGTTTGCGATAATTTCTGAAAAAGAGAGTTATAATTATATGAACTACATTCATAGTCTATGCTATTTTCATGTATGGTTTGTATAAAGGAAGATAATACTTAGCAACACTGATTCACAAGAATTATGAATGATGTGGTTTTATTTAGTTCACTGCATATTCCTATGTGAATTGCAAGTATGAAAATCTTGTAACTCCCATATTGATAATTAGCTTGTAATTTTGTTATATCATAGGTTAATGGCTATTTTGTACGTTTATTAATATTGAACTAGTAGTGTGCCGCGAGATGCGCCAGGAGCGACACTTTGCATTACAACACTTATTTCTGGTAGTTTTCTTATTTGTATAATATTTATGGTAGCATTATTGTGGTGGATATGTGTAATAAGTGTTACACATGTCTAATAATTATTAAATGTAGAATTTAATTATCAAGTCCTTAAAGAAACAATTGATACAATAAGTAAGACAAGAATAAAAAAACAAGTCTTAAATATATTAAAAAGTTAGGGCAATTGTCATAAAAACCAACATACTTTCTGTTCATTCTCATAAAAGTCCTTCCACTTTTTTTGCACTTAAAAAACCAACATACTTTTTTTTGTTTCATAAAAGTCTCTCCACTTTTTTTTGCACATAAAAACCAACATACTTTCTACTCTTGTAACATACACGTCCCTTAAAATGTTAAACTTAACAAAAAAATTCTCTTAATTATGATCGGATGAAATCAAGAAAACAATACTTGACCATATAACCAATTTAAAACATGAATTCATGTAAATTCTTTTCTAACATGATATTAATAAGTAAATAATAATAATTCACAATTTTGTTCAAATTTAACATTTGGTGGACTTTTGTATGCAAAAAGTTGTTTATGGACTTTTATGAGACAAAAAGAAAAGTGCGCTGGTTTTTAACGTGCAAAAAAAGTGAAAGGACTTTTATGAGAAAAAAACAGAAAGTATGTTGATTTTTTATGGTATTTCCCCTAAAAGTTATATAAAGTACTACACGAATAAACAACATCATTTTTCAATGGCTTAGGATATCATGGCGAAATTATCTTCATGGCACATGGGTGGACTCCGTCTTCTGCTCGTGGGTTTGTTGTTGATCTGACTGCAAGTTTTTTTTTTGTTTTTTTTGTCGTTATGCTTGTAGAAACACGTTGAAAAGGGTTGGAATGTGACACTGTAAACTGGACAAACCCAAACAAGGTACCATTTTACATTTAATCCGCACAACACTTACGGTTGCAAATAAATATGTATAAGTAAAGTGATATTATTTATGATGTTTAATTCTATCAACCTGCTTATCCTTTAAAATAAATATTATGGACATCTAACAATATCTTTTGCATACACATGTGGATCTTTGACTAAAAAAACGCAATGCAAATAACCTGCTAAAATCGACAAAAAAGTTATTCTATTATTTTGGGGACATCTTAGCCTATTAAATGTTTCTCCTTTTTTATGGCCACATACAAGTTCATTAGGTATAAAACATTATTAGATGGAGAAAACTAATAAAACATTATTTTAATATAATCAATTAGATAAAACAAATGAGCTTGTTTGATGTCAATTTACTACTTGCTAACCCATATAAGTGTGTGCACCCAATCAAGTAAGTACACAAACATATAGAATACGAACAAAGCTCACATTAAACCCGTATGCGCAAGGTTTCAAAATTTTATCTAGCCGCCGATACAAATTGGTGAACAATATTAATCAAACGAAAATCAGAGTGAAAGAGGTTGAAATATTATTAAAATGATAATAATGACAACAACGTAGAGAGTCTTGAGTATTTGAAATGTGATTGAACATATTGCTTTAATCACTTGTACACTAATGTATCATCTACTTGTACATTTTAATCCGCACAACAATACTTACCAAGACAACTACCGAAACGTCGACAAAAATGAGGTCATCACGGTACCTTTGGATTTTCTTTAAACATTATAGTTTATGAGATACGACAATAATACGTAAAAGAATTATAAGTTTGTTGTGGAAGGAGAAAAATGTAACTAATTATCTATAATTTTGTTAAAATAAAGGGATTTAAGTGTAATAATATGAGGGACTAAAATATAATTAGTGTTTAAAAGACTAAATTACCCTTATTTTAGGGGTGTTTTTATAAATAAAGAGGGAAGAAGTTTTTATTTTTTAGGTATCGCAAAATACACATCACTCGTGCATTATAACATAAAAGTTAATTCATTTAGTTTGGTTGAACATAGTAATTCATTTAACCTTTTGTTATTACATGATAAGGTAGAATACTATGTAGAAGACTTTACTCACAATGTTTCACAACAAAATTGCATAACTTGTACAATGATCTATAGAGTAACATGACTATAGTGATGAGATCGATATAAATTCAAAGATATCATGAAAGATATAAATTACTTTACTATATAAGCTTACCTTCACAGTTGTTTCAATAAACAAACATACAAACTTACCAAGGAAAATTTCACTTATAGCAGAGGTATTGATAGCGTATGGAGAGGGTGGGATCAGGGAAAACTTTTCCTTTATCCCAGAGGCTACAGAGGTGCTCCTACCAAGACCCTCGACTCCAAAAACCTTATTTTTGTGCAGTATAGCAATTGTTGTTTAGCTACAACCCTTAAATACTATTTAGGGCTTTAGGAACACAAAGATCTATCATAACTACAGAAACCAAATGCATACTAATGCACAAAATGCCTTGTACCTGTACCCACACAAAAGCTCAATACATGAAAGAAAAAAAAACCATAACTTATATATATATATATATATATTATATATTATATATATATAAGGGGATGGGTCATGAGAAAACTAGTTTAAATGAGAAAACCAAAAAACTAACTAAAAAAGCCAAAAAACATATCAATTTTTTTTGAGCTTTTTTATTAAAATTCGCTATATATATTATATAAAAAAACTTAGAAAATAAAAAAATAAAAAAAGCATATAATGCACATGTGCAACATATACATATAATGCACATGTGAAAAAAGGGTAATGCACGGTACCCTGACCGCGGGAGGGTTCTCCCTCCCCAAGCTAGCTTAGCCCCATAGCTGCCTGACGGTTGCTACCCAGCAGGATTATTCGGGCCGAGCTGGACTCGAACCCGCGTCCTCCCGTTTGGAATGGGTGAGGCTGGCCACTGGGCTGACACCCCGTGGTTATAATGCACATGTGTAGTACACATATAGTGCACATGTGCAGTACATGTTTTTTTTTTTTGAAAAAAAAGTTTTTTTTATACATAATATGCAGGGATTTTTTATAAAAAAAATTGTATGTTTTTATGCTTATTTTTGGCCTTTTTAGTTAGTTTTCTAGTTTTCTCATGATCCTCTCCATATAATATATATATATATATATATATATATATATAATACATAGAGGAACAAGATAATAACATTATTACATTCATTTAGGATAGAGAATAATATGCCATAACTTAGTTTTTTGAAGGTCTCTCACGTAGCATTGTTTCCGATTCGATATGCTTTCGAATGGGCACATGAAACATAAGTCTTTCTATCCTTTTGTCTTATAGGATAGAGAATAATATGCCATGGTGCATAGACATGCCAAAAAAAAACATATTTCAAGGAAATCTTATTTCCATAATTGTAGTATACTTTCATAATCAATGCCCCTCCAAAGTGGAAAAGAAACTAAAATTTGGGGATACCCATAACAATAGACTTTGTTTATGATGAATTAAAGAGAAGAAAATATAAAAAAGGTCAAATTACAAAAAAAAAAAAAAAGGTTACCTATCTACAAAGAGAGGGCTGCATTTGTACAAGAAAAAATCACTTAGTAAACTTCCACATTCCATTGCCCTTCTTTCTTCAATTGCTTCTTGTATGTTGCCCATTCAATGCCTACAAAAAAACATAGAAAAATGAATGTCAAGGACCAAAAAAACAGAGTCAAAGAGGGTATTTTATAACTTATTTCAAAAGTGTATATTATTATTTACAATTTTTGTTATCGTACTTGTCACACTAACTATTAACGAAGAAAGAAGTTTTGGACAAAAAGTGTTTCGGGTCAATCTAACCCAGTCTGTATCGAAAAATACCCATTACCAAGCCGCCCATTTTAGCATTTTAAGTTTTCAAGTTTTCTTACCTTCTTCAGCAGCCAATGTAGTCATGATGTCATCAATACCCTTCTCCATGCCCTTAAGCCCACACATATACACAAAGGTGTTGTCTTTCTTAAGTAACTCCCATAGCTCTCTGTCATACTGCGCCATGCGGGTTTGAATGTACATCTTTTCGCCCTTCTCATTAGTTTGCTCTCTGCTCACCGCAAAGTCAAGTCTAAAGTTATCCGGCTTCAACTCCTTCATTTTCTCAAATTCCTGAAAATTTCACAAAGTCAAACTTAACTTAAGATAATCGTCAAATCGGTTTTTAACTCGTGAAATGAGGAAGGATAAGTTCTTTTACCTCTTTGTATAACAAGGAACTGCTTGTGGGAACACCCAAGAAGAGCCATGCCAACCCATTGAACTGCAATTAAGAAACAAGTTGAAATATTAGTTTGACCATATTATTATTAGTCAACAAGATGTATTCATGTGAAGGGTACTTCATAGTCTTCGTGCTTCTCGAAGAACATTTTCCATAAAAACGAACGGAAAGGAGCAATCCCGGTTCCTGTGCCAAGCTGCAATCATAAAAGTTCATTAGCGCCTTACGCTTTTTTAAACCAAGGTTGAGTGACTTATTAATGGTCAAATGTTGCACATTTAACGGTACAATGGGAGTATAAGTTTATACTAAGAGTGAAACTTACCATGATAACTGTAGCATTAGGATCCTTTGGCATAAGCATTTCTTTTCCTACCGGACCGGTTATCTGCACCTCAGCTCCAGGCTTTAAGTCACCTGAGTTGCAAACAAACATTTTATGCAATACCCATGTTAGATATAATTTTATACATCTAACAAAGGCGAAAAAAAGTGTCGCCTGTTAAGAATAAGTAACTGGAGAATTTCAATATTTTTGTACTTACACAAAAAGTTAGAGCAAACTCCTTTAACTTCTTCCCCTTGGTCATTTGTGTAAACAAGTCTTTTCACACATAAAGAGACCTAAACAGAATGTCAAATTTAAAAGATCAAAACATACCTATGTAACATTTAGCATATGATATTTTAATAAGTTTTTTTTAACATTTATGCTAAAAAAATAGTATAAGACTTCTTTTTTCAAGATTTTATAAAAACAAAGGTATTGTGTTGTAATGCTTACAGTTTTGGAGTCTCCAAAGTCACCAATAGCACTGCTAGCAATGGAATACAATCTCAGTTTGTGTGGCTTTCCGTTTTTCGGGTCAATCCCGTCCGCAATTACTCCGATGGATTGTCCTTCCTTATACGGGATCTCACCTAATCGACCCAAACAATAAACCAATCGGATTTAACTTGACTTGATATAAGAACATCTTTTTTAAAGTTTTAAAAAGAAAATAGATGGTGAATTCATTATGACTTTTGAAGTCAAAGTCCAAACACTTTAGGAATCCAAAATCAACATTTTATTACTTAAATTACAAAAACAAAAAGTATATTAATGTTAGCATTTAACATTTAAAGACATCCATTTAGAATCATATAGAAACTAACTTGACATAATGTTTAATGTTTCAAAATGAAGACAAATGGTTAATTAGATATTTTCAAGATGCACAATCTAGTTTCTATGGGAAATGCACCAGCAACAGATAAAATACACCCCATGATTTCTTAATCCACCAAGAATTCATTATGACTTTTGAAGTCAAAGTTCAAGCACTTTATAAACCCAAATTCGACATATTATTACTTTAATACAAAAAATAAAAACTACGATAATGATAGCCTATGATAAATTAACCAACAGGCACCCTCTTATTCAGAAATAACAATTAAACACATATCAATTTAGGCACATAAATTAAATAACTTGACATCTTGTTTAAAGTTTCATAAAATAATAAATAATAGAGTAAACTGCCATTTTGGTCCTGAGATTTGGGCAGTTTTACCACTTTAGTCCAATTCTCAAAACTTTTGCATCTGGGTCCCTGTGGTTTAGTTTTATTGCTATTTTGGTCCAAAAGTGATATTGTCTTCTAAAATCCTGTTATTTTGTCCTATTTCTCAGGGCAAAATGGTCATTTTAAGCAGAGTTTGAGGTATATTTATACATATAATATATATTAATGCTTAAATGACCATTTTGCCCCTGAGGAAATGGAACAAAATAGTAGGATTTTAGAAGATAAATATCACTTTTGGACCAAAATGGCAATAAAACTAAAACCACAGGACCCAGATGCAAAAGGTTTGAGATTTGGACTAAAGTGGCAAAACTGCCCAAACCTCAGGACCAAAATGGCAGTTTACTCTAAATAATAATAATAAAAAGATTGTTACATATATATATTTTCAAGATTCACACTTTATATCCTATGAAGAATGCACCAGAAACACATGAAACATACCCCATAATTTTCTAATCCAGCAAGGGATCATTTTGACTTTTTAAGTCAAACTCCAAACGCTTTAGGAATCAAAAACTAAAATAATATTACTTTAATCACAAAAACAAAGACTAGTTAATGTCATGGCACCCTCTTAGTCAAAAATAACAATCAAACACATACCAAATTAGCATCATAAACCAACTAGTTTGACTCACAATATATAAACTGAAATTAGTGAATTCACTAACATACATACCCTCAGTGCTGAAAACCATGTGCCAAGTTTCACCAGGAGCATCATCACCTGTGATCTTGGTGTTGAGAAGACACCTACCAACATATGGTTCCTTTGGTTTGTATTTGTTTGTAATCACACCCTCCTCTTGTTTCTTTGAAATCTTCTCTACTTTAGCAGGTGCCTCTGTCTCAGCCTCTGTTGTGATCTGGGCTCTAATTGATAACAATCTACCACTTGTTGACACATTTTTGTAATGTGGCACCTAAACATCAAAATTATAAAATACCCATTTCAATAAACAAAAAAATATGCAAAACCCACATCATATGTGATTATGTGGTACAAACTGAAGCGTTTGTCGGTCCAGTTTGACTGATTTTGACGAAAATTTTGGACTGAACCAGTAATTATGGTTTTGGGAAATACTAACGGAACTGGCTGGGTTGGTTGGGTCAGCCAAACCGGCGGTTTTCACAGCTTGCTGGTTTTAAGGTTGTAGATAAATAAAATATTTTTTCAAAAAAGTATATTTTTGTAACAAGTCCAAGAAAAATGGTAAGGACTGTTTTTTTAGAACGGCTACTTTCTTGTGTTTGGCCACCGTACTCTCCAAAGTCCCATTGTCCCACTCCGGCGAGACTATGTTGTCTTAACCGGGCTCATACTGGCTTCAGAGTTTGGCTTGGGCGTTCCCATGGGAAACCATACTGCCGGCTGCCACTTCACAGTCGTTGTGCCCCACAAAAGTAGAACTCACGTAATACACGATGGGACGAAAACCGTGTGGGCTCAGGATTCGAACTGACAACCTCGCACAAGGCCTAGCTCAAATCCTTCATTGCTTTGATTCACCAAAACTGACACAAATAGAGATCGAACTTGGTTTCTCCACCGAAGAATCAAAGCCTCCTACCACTAGGCCATAAGTGATGATGATAAGGACTGTTTATATCAATATAATATACATTCATAAATCATAACTAACTATATATTCGTAAAATAGATAAATAATAAATATTAAACGGTCGGTTCAATTTACCAAATAATAAATAATATATTTCTTTTTTATATTTTTTAAATGATGTGCTTTAAAAAATAAAACAAATGCGAAACCAAATAAAAAAATTGTTCGAAAATCATTATAAAACTATAAACTAAAAAAATTGTTCGCAAATCGTTATAAAACTATAAACTAAAGGTTTATTGAAGTCATGGAACCGATTGCTAGGATCTTGAATATGAATGAATATGAATAATGCTAGGTTTTGAGTTTCCAAACTAATTTCACCCGACCGACCGACCCGACCCAAAAGATATGTAAATGTATTAATAGAGACTCAAGCACCGAAAGTTGGCGACACCCATATGAAAAAAATTCATGTGTCCATCACTACAGAATCATAAATCGTCAAACCGTTAAAACTAAACCGTTTCAAACCAGCCGACTTTCTTAGGTTGAGTCAGTTTTGGTGGTCTATGATCACCCCTATTATGTAGCATAATAAAGTAAATATGAGGGGGAAATGATGGATGATACCTTGGTGAAGGTGACTCTTTCTGGAGAGATTAAAGATGTTCTGGTTGAAACAATGGTGGATTTAGAAGAAGGAAGGGAGACCACAGCACTTACTGAAGCAGCCATGGTTATTGAATAAAATGTGAAGAGAGCTAAGAAAAATTGAAGATATACTATGAGTGAAGAAGAAGGGTGATTGTGAATGGGAGATGGATATTTGAAAATTGGTTGGAGGACAATGGAAAGCCAATGGCAGTGCAGTGGCAGATGTGAAGATAAGAAATTTGTGTTGTCATAATAAATAACAGGATTTTCTTTTAAATATGATAAAAACAAATTAGATTCTTTGAAAAAATAAAATATCGTTTTTCGTATCTTCAAATATGTATTTTTAACATTTTGTTTGAACCCGAGGTGTTTCTATAAAATATTTTTTAATTTTTTCTTTCAAATTACTTTTTCATGAATTTCACCTTCAAATTCAAAATCACTGATTTGGTACAATTAAATATAATTATTTAAGTAACAAAAAACGAATGAGATAATAAAGTATCGATAAAATTGTAGTTGTCGTTTTAAAAACTTCAAGTAATTGGGTTAAGTAGTTCACATCTCAACACAATTACAACCAAGATGTGGAAATATTGCAAGGCAACGCTATCATGGAACATAAAGTTGTTTTTTTTCTTTTTTTTTTTTAACCGTGCTAATAGACATTTTCAAAGTAGAATTGCACCTAGTTGGTACTTCCAATTCGGGCCAAAAAAAGGTTTTTCGTATCGCGACATAATTTACTGTATTCCAAAAATCCTCTATTACTGACCATAAAACGTCATGTAACATATTTTTAAAACTATTTGATTTCTTATATTCCTTCAACCATGAGTCCATATTTCACAATCATGCGTCCAACACATCGATTATAGAAAAAAACGTTACAAAGTGGTTGATGTTTTAATTTAACATTTGAAACATATTTGTATCTTTGAGGCGTTATTCAAAGATATTAAAAGTATTTTTTTCTTGTGCATTTTTCTCTAAGTATTTGGATATCAAAAATTTTTAGCATCGTGTGCTTCATTGTTTGCCACATATGGGGATGGACCCGAAGTGAAGTAACGCAAAGGTACGAGTTCACTAAATCATGTGGAGCCGACCAAACATCTATGTAACATTCTGAAAACGGATTTGGTAATTAAACCAAATTTAATTGAGATGAGATGAGCGGGTAAAATACCGTTAGTGGTAGAAGTTAACACGATAAACGTTAGGATTTAATTAAATAAACCTAATGTTAAACACAAGCTAAGTGAATGCATTTTAGAGGATAAAGTTTATAAAAGGCCCAGACTATCGGGACTTAATTCAAATCGAGTTATGGCTTTCCCGAACTTAGTAAATCCAGTTATGTTGTTTGTTTAACAATTGACATGAAAATGTGTAACTAGGAATATTAACCAAGTTAACATAGTTGTTTATTAATGAAGGTTATAAGCCTTAACCAAACAAAATACTAACCAAAACTGAAGGACTAAAGTGGGTTAAGTGCGAAAGTTGTTTTGTAAAAATAGATGGAAAAAACATAATCTTATTGTCTGTTTGTGTATGAACGAGATTGAGAGAGAGAGAGAGGTGAAGTTCCTCTTCAAAATCCATAATCATACAAAATCAATGGATTGAAAGTTAAATCCATGTAATTTCCCTTGCATGTTTGGTGATTTTATTAACACCCCAAAAACGGGTTTGGAAATCAAACCATGTTAATATTAATGAACGGGTAAAATACCGTTTGTGGTAAAAATTGACCTGGTAAATATTAGGATTTAGATAAATAAACCTAATATTAAATAAAAAGAGAATAAAAGCTTTGAGAAAATGGGGTTCATAAGAGGCCCGAGTTAACGGGACTTAAAACAAAAACAGGTTATAACTTTCCCGAACCCACTAAGTAACTAGGAATATCAACCTAGTTAGTTAAGTGTTGTTAAATAATAAACAAACTTGATTTAATAACCTTTTTATAACCTTTGTATATTAGAGGGACAAAAAGGGTTAAAAGTGGAAGTGTTTATTTTTATTTTTACTTAAAACAAAAATCAAAACACCAAAACACACACAAAGTGTGTGTTCTGGTCGACGCATGCACAGACCCAAGAAAAGGGTTCTCCTTTGAACCCTAAATCACCAAAATACAACCAAATTCAAGAAGGAAGTCAAGTCTAAATCAAAAACCAGCTGAAATTAGTGATCACTCAAGTGAGGGGATCGCAAGGTATGTCTAATTTTCATGTGTGGTGATATCTTGAAATTTCGGTGAACACTCGTAATCAAAATTCTTGATGGAATGTTGAATGATGAGTGAAATTATGATGAATCCATGTCTAGGAGCAAACCCTAGTTGAAAGTTTGATGATTTAGTGTTGAAAACTATGAAATTGATGAACCCCCATATATGTGCTAAGTGGGTTTTTATATCATTGTGATGAACACACGATTTTGTATGTTTAATTGTGAGAAAACTGATGTTATGATGAAGATAGTGATATTGTTCATGAATACTAGACCAATGGCTTGATTTTGATAATATAAACTTGGTTAAAAGTTAGTAATGAACTAGATAAAGTAGTATAAAAATATTGCCCGCAAGGTGTTTGTTAAAATACCTAAACAAATGTTGATATGTAGAAATTACGAAAGACACAAGTAATTGGCTAATTTGACTAATTACGTGTGACATGGAATAATACGGGTTCTAAACACGATGTCGATTTTAACTTGATTGTGCATATTATATGATCAAAGGTAGTTGACTTTTTGAAAGTCAATTAACTAATGATGAAGTCTAATAGTAGTTTCGACATAAAATCTGTAAGATGGAATGGTCGTAAGTAATGATGACTAATCTAACCATTTTGATTATAGTTTGACGCTTGACAAGCTAGGTGAAGCTTGGGAAGGAAGCGGGTCAAACAAATCAAGTAAGAAGGTTAAAGCGTAACTTGGAATGCACGGTAAGTAAAGCTTACACCCTTTATGTAAGATATGTATGTATTTATAGGTTATAAATACGAGAAAGGTTATATCCGAAATATGGTTCCGACACGAAATGATACGGGTCGGAATATATAAAAAGATGAAAAAACATGTTTATTGGTAAAAAGGGGCCAAATGGTAATTTGGTCATGAGATGACATATATAAAATGAGTTTTTGAAAGACTACTTTATAAGTAAGCCTAAACAAATACAAAGGGTGAAATGGTGATTTAGTCACAAGTAGACGGATAAAAGTTGAAGTTTAAAACGACACCATGTGGCATAAGCTATGTTGGGTCAAAAGCGTAAGAAACGGATTTTAGAGACATAACTAAATGGTGAGAAATCTGAAATTTGTTAATTAACGAAATGGTAAATAAATACCATTCAAATATAAGCGCAAAATGTTTGACGTTTAGACCAAACGGGTCAAATGGTAATGTTAATACCATTTGACAAATAACGACTAATAAGTACTTGTTGAGTCTAATGCTCACAGGGTAAAACGGCTTATGGAAATTTGCATTTGTTATGTATTAGCAAATTATGGAGGCAAGGTATTAAAACGGGTCAATACTTTGACCCGAGCTAGGTACGCGTAAATAAGAATTATGATCAAGTAAATCTTTGATAAATGTAAAAGTTACAAGCATAATCTTTTTGGGTCAAGTGCCTAAAAATGGGGTCTTTTTCCGTAAAATTCTACTAACTGAATGGTAGAATTCGGAATAACTAGTTTACCACATTTAATCCACCACAAATATAGTGATGGGAGACAAATCGACATTTTAATGTAGAAGTAAGATGCGAGTAAACAATGAGCAAGATTTATGCTCAAATGCTTAAATCTCTAAACGGTTCAAAACGAATTATGCGCATAGCAGGGTATTGGCCGCGTAATTCATAAAAGTTATAATACTGAGCTAAAGATTTTGAGTTAAATACGTTGGTGTATGCTTTATAATAATTTAGAAACAAGCTGTTTAATAAATCATGAATAGGGTCAAAAGTTTAATAATTAAGTTTTAAGCCGAGGGCTTGAAATCTAGAAAAAATTGTTAATCCGGATGTCGGATTTTAACTCCATATGACGGAGAATTAAATTACGATCACGTAGGAAGAAACAAATCGTAAAACAGATATGTAAATTGAAAGTTATGCAAGTTTTTGTGCATATTAAGTTTGAGAAAATGGAGTTGGACAGATGCAACTCAAAACAACAAATCTTCTGTCGAAACAATCTTGTCCCGCCCCGCGACAGAATTAACTAAAACAGTCACGCCCGCGAGAGACAGTGGAAAGTCTGTCCCGCCCCGGAGGGGCCCAATAACTAGCAAAAGTGTTTTTTTCTTGTTCGTTTTAGTATTCGGGCTTGATTTAAACACCTATAAACTAAATGACTAACTCATTTTCATGTTGTATGAAATGTAGGTATATTGTAAGGTAGAGGAAGACGATCAAGCTCAACGAAGAACCGAACACGATCAAGATACAAGCTTCCGCACTATGCATCATCGTCATCTTTAAATGATGAATTTCATATATTATTTTGTAGAGTTAATTACTGTTTTCGTCCATGTGGTTTGTCAAAAATCACTATTTAGTCCATTAGTTTAAAAATTGTGATTTCAGTTCCCTGTGGTTTCACTTTCGTAACCACTTCAATCCATTTATTCTGTAAGTACATGGACTGACATGGTTGCGAGGTGGACTGAAATGGTTACGAAAGTGAAACCACAGGGATTGAAATTGCAATTTTTAAATTAATGGACTGAAATAGTGATTTTTGACAAATCACAGGGAGGAAAATAGTAATTAACTCTATTTTGTATTGTTTTAAATCTGGAGAAATTTTAATAAACTCGTATTTTTCAGATGTATGTGTAATCGTAAATACACATTTTAGTCGAAACCTATATGAAAATTAATAAATAGAAGTAAGGGTCTTACATTTTAGTTTTCTAACATCATCTAAACTGAAGGTATGTGATAAAATTGTGTATGATGAGTTTTTATGTTAAGTGGGTTTTGATGATATGATGAAATTGATGATGTATCGATGTTCATAATCATCATACTTGCTTGTTTGTATAAAATACTTGAGTAATAAAATGTTAGGTCCGAGTTTTCAAGGCTTGTGATTATAAAGCAATTAAGAACAAACAATATTGAATTGTATAAGTAAAGATAGATAATCTATCACACAATGATTCTCGGTGGACTCGGACTTCGGGTGTATGCGTGACCATTTATAACAGTAATCACAATACACATGAAAGATGGGAATTTAAAATAAATTAAATAAAGTACAAACTTGAAGTAATAAATAAATTTATACAAACTGTTCGTACTAAAAAAATTACAGGCGAATCTGATATACAAAATGCAACTTGAGACTGATAGGGTCTTTTCCGTTGAGTTACAAATTCGATATATCAAAACCAAATAGCTCCAGCCTATTTCGTACTTGCCAAATAACTTGCGCTTAGTCTTTTGAAAATACGTCAAATTTCGCTGGTAAATACAATTAACTGACTGTTTTGAAAATCTTTTCAAAAAATTTGATACCATTTGGTATATCATTTTTAAATAACTTGGGACAACTATATCTCTTGTTACCATTTTACATGCTTGTCAATACAGTCGGGGACCGAAACTAAACGCCGGTACATGATTAATCTACACACCACATTTTCAATATCATATAAATATATAACATTAGTTTCTGTTAGGTGTATGCCTACACCCCGCGCTTAGGTCATGGCCATTTGCAATTAAATGAATCCAGATATCCAGGACACAGTCGTATTAACCCCTAGGTGTTTAAGTTATCAAGCAAAACAGATTAAAACGGGTTTTAATTGAATTTCTATGACATCATTCGCCCTTTATTCAATACCCAACCAAGAGGCTAGTGCCGTATCACAAGCCTTTATAAATAAAATAGGCTAAGAGTATTTACCTATGTTAGTTTTTACAAATCAAATATGCTAAGCACAACCGTAAATCAAAACAACTTAAAGTCAGGCGCAATTTACTGGAGGCTCCTAGTCTGGAATGAACAGAACGATGCGTTAGAATGTTAACGGGTCTTATACAAGTCACTAGGTTATCACCTAGGACTGCTTCCCGGGTTTGAAAAAGTTTTTTATATTCTAATTTTATGAGTAATATCTATAAACAAATTTTAAAGTTAAGTTATAATCAAACATGGATTTTTGAACATGTAGCACAATGATAAATCATACTAATTAGTTATGATAAAAAAGACAAATAATAGTGTTCAAATATTTCAACCAACAAATAAACACACAACACTGAATATAAAAAACAATATTATGCGAAGATGATTTTGATAAACACGATTTTATGAAATATTAAAGGTCTTGATCTTTGCAAGAAAAATCTTTCTAACTTGTTGACCATTTGAAAATACCCATTTTGCCCCATGGAACTCCCCCAGATTTTATCAAATCATTCCAACCGACAACATTATACCTGTAACAAACAACAATTAATAAATGTAGATATGAAAAAAGACATATGCAGTATATTATAAATAGAGTATAAACCTTGTAGTTTTGAAAAGCCCTTCTTCTGTAGATATTTTCAATTCTCAGTCGGATCCACCAATCATTTTTATAATTCTTTTGGAATTATCGTATAAAACATATGTAATATATTATAAATAGATTAATATTAGAATGTAAATTGTTAAAAAGTTAATAACTACCGTACAAGAAATATTAATGCAGTAGAGTCATTTACCAAGGTATCGACTATACAACTTCCAAAGACATTATACTTCGAATCATAGGAAGCCCAATGAAGTTGTATGGCTTATAGGTATCTTCAAGATCAATGGCATCTGAGGTTGATTTTCTCAATAATATTTTACAACCATCTTATTAAAAATTATAGTTATAAAAAATGTCTTATTTTGCATTATGAAATAGCCAAAGGCCAACTTAAGTTTATACACAAAATTACTCGACCATCTATGAAACAAAAGTAATTGCCACACTTATTTTTTTTAAATTTGGTATGATATAATTTTTGTTAATGTTTACACACTTATTTTTTATAATTATTTAATTACTTATAAGATTAGATACATGGAATATTTATACAATAATTCATTTAATATTTCGTTAAACTGAATTACAAATTTGCAAAAAAATAAATACTACACAATAATTAGTGACATAGAAAACGACATCCTAAAAAGAGTACTTAAAAATACGTTATAAAAACAAACAATTTGTATTATTAAAATAAAGTTATTCATAAATACTAAAGATGATAAATGTCAAGAAATCATGTAAAAAAAACAGAATACTTTCATTTGAAGTTAAAGATTTGAAATTCAAATTGTCGAAAATTACCGTGGTTACCTTTCAAATTATATTTATTTTTGAAATGTGATTGTTGCTTTATTATTTAAATAATTTTTAAAGAGTTGGTTATATCTACCAAAACAATTGCATATATCATTTTAAAATTTTATAAGTATTAGAATTTTAAAATATTAAAAAAGTTTAAGTAAACATATAACGAATATTGATTGACAATTTTAGTTTTATTTTTGAATATATTATACAGATATATTGCTTAGTTCATGTGTAATCGATTGTATAGGAATAAAGGAAAGTATAATTGTATGGAATTGGTTAAAAAATTCGGTCACAGTCTAAAGTTCAAAGATACAAATGAATCATACCATAAATAAAAAAAATCATATATGGAAAAAGTTGTAAACGAAAATTAGAAAAAGGAACTAATTGTAATTGTGAACGAAAATAAAAAAAAAGAAATTATTCTAAAAATTGATGACTTTTAAGTATGAAAAATTAAGTATGCAATTACCTTTTTAAAATAACGCCTCATTATTTTCCCGCCAAAAATCAAATCTAGAGGCTCTAAAAACATGACACGTGTCCCACATTTGTTTTCATTTATTATATATAAAAGATAAAAGATTTGACTTTGACCGATTAACTTAATAGATACGTTCGTTCGTAGATTAACGTTGACCGAATATATAAAAGATAAAAGTTGACTTGACGGTTAACTTAAGATCGTTCGGTTCGCTAGATTAAGCGTTGACCGGATTGAATGTGGATTGTACCCTTCCGAGTGAAAGGGCTCGTGTAATATGGGTTAAATAACCAAGCATTCTGATTTGACCTGAATTTGAAAGGTTTTGACCAGATTCGGCTAGTTCATATATTTTATGGTATCTAAACTAGTTGTATGCGTCTATGCTGTATCGGTGGTCAAATAGGTATATGACAAGTCCATTATGCCAAAACATGTTTCATTATGTTATAACTTCAGTTTCAAATTCATATTACATGTTTATTTTGTTTTAAAATCATTTTTGTGCCATAAGGGCATTTTGGGTATTTTTAAGGTATATTATGTGGACTTATCAATAAACTCAACAAATGATATGATCCGAATGTATAACCTCAGAAGGTTATTCCTTACAATAAGATGATCATATAACAACCCTTAATCAAGTTCTAAACTTGACCAAACGGGTCAGAATCAAAACATAAATCAAAGTATTTGATTTTCGGTTACTAAATGAGCTCTAAGCAAGAAATGACGAGTTGGGCATAATTAAACATGTCCTAATATGTTATATGAACTGTTATAATGTCGAACTTTAAGGTTTAGATACTTATAAACTCATTTAGCGTAATTCGCAAAAATCTGCGTTTTGACTTTTATTTTATATAACTGTGACTCGTCATTTCGCCTACTTAACGTGATATTCAGAGGGTGCAATCGCAGGGATTAACACCTTTGTTATTATGATCATGTTACAAAGTTCGTTTCGAACTTGACTTGACCGAAATGATCGACTTTCGGCTAAGAACTAGCCTAGGAATGGAAATAGATTGAAAGAGAACATTTACATGTGTTCAATATGAAGATTAGACTTTAGGTGGGAGGCCTCTATAGATCAGAAGCAGCTCCAAGAGAAGTGAGAGTGAGAAATTTAAAGGTGGAAGTTTGAATGAATGAAGAATACCTTTATTTATACTTGAACAAGGATCATAAGGTGATGCCAAGTTTCCCTGAAGCTTTGAGGTGCTGAGAAGTGTGCTAGCAGGTGTCCATAGGTGGTTCAAGGTGGAAAAAACTGCAGGCTGCAGCTGCCAGTAAGAACAATCTGCCAACGAATCACTTTTTGCCCTAAGGGGTGGCTTACGGTCTGTAAGGACCTCTTGGCGCCCAAGTATTCAAAAGCCTTACGGACCATAAGGCATAAAGCTTGCGGTCCGTAAGGGACCTCTAGAAGGAAACTTTGGTATTTTTCATATTTAATCCTCAATTTTATAATCTTCTATTTCCAATCAAATTTGTCCCTCTCGTCCAAATATCTGGTATATTGAGAGTATCGGACACGTGTTGCTATATTATTGATAAATTTTGCAAGTGTACATAATCACAAGCAAGGAATCATCATCAATACTTTTTTTAATTAATAATAAAAAAAGATTACAAAAGTTTTACAAATGATTGACTCCACAAACTTCCCTCAGCCTGAACTTAACAATTTTATTCGTACAAAAGAAAGGTCATTGTGTGAATAATAGATCTCTTTAACAGTGAGATCTATTTATACTAAGTTCGAAGCTCTGCTTGTAATTGGCTGACATCACCTGACAGTGACATCTAACATTTCTAACAGAAATGATTCACATATGTTGCAAACATCTGTGCAAATCAAGCATGTGATCTAAATGCTAAACATTGTTATAATCAAGTACCGTTACATTGGGAAACAATGTTAAGGGATATCCTCTGTTGCGTTTGATCCAAACATCTCTTTGGCCATACAAATGTTTGTTCTTCTTATCATACCTTTGTTTGACTGTTAGGATTCAACAAACCTTGTTTCTTCATGATCAGTGGTTCCAAGGCTTTAATAGATGTTTGCTTGTCTTCCACAATTGTGTTGATTTAGGTGTTCAAGATTCACTGTCTTTCGGAAATCTGGTTCAATCTTCTATTTATTTCTTGATCACTTGATCATGTTTTGTCTTTTAAATATCATTTGTTCTTTTGTGGGTCCAACAATCTCCCGTAGAACAGATGATGCCAAACAAATGTTTATTAAATCAACTTTTGTTACTCTCAACTTCTCTTGATTTGGGATTTGAATGCTTCTCAAATCTTTGAGAGAGAGAGAAAGTCATCAATATCCCTTTCGAGTGGAAGATCTAGTAGATCTTGCAGATCTTCAATTTTCAGGCTCATGCCACTATTCATCAAAGTTTTTTCACTTCTCCATTTGCCATGACTATTGTTAATTCATGGTTTGCTCTGTCTGAGGACGATATTAGAATTTTAGAGGCTGATGGATTTACTGGAGTGTTTTTATTAGAAGAGGCAGGGGGGGGATATGCTTTCCCAAGACTTGCCCTAACAACTCTTCTAGTTTGGCATCAGGATGCCCAAACATGAATTCATTTCTGATCCCTGCCTTCCTTAATTCATGTTCATATTTTTATAGATCTTCTGCAGTCATCTCTTTTTGTGTTTTGAGGTGGCTTCTAACCATTGAGGAGACATGCTTTGAAGATGGAAGTTCAAAAGGACTAACCAGAGAGTTGATATGTAAGTCTTCATAGTTTGGCTTTTATGGACCGGGGGATCTTTAGCTCTTAATGCTTCTATTTTTTTGTAACTCTCTTTGATTGTTGGCTCATCCCACCTGGCCATGGATTGCATAGATCCAAATTTTGCTACCACCATCTCTTCCTTCATTCTTCTTAATTCAACTGCTTTTTGACCAACGGGTTTTCTACCAATAGTCCAGTTGGGAGGAGTGGGCTTGATATTTGGATTGAGCTTGAACATCTCAATCCTTGTAATTTCTTTTAGGAGGGCTTCTATAGTCCTACCAGAGAATTGAGCTCTTGTGCTCTATAAGGCTTATTTTTCATTATGAACTCCATATAATCTTCCCTTAGTTCCTTTTTGAGTTCAGGGTTATTTACTTGTCACACCCCAACCGATGGCGGAAACATCAGGGTTAGTGGCACTAGGCGACCAGATTGATTTCACGAGATGTTCCATAACAATCATTTAACATATCACAACCTGCTTAATATCCCATACTATTAAACGTAACATTTAAACAATTATTACAAAACGGAGATTTCTCATAAAACTCAACCAGGTTCGATATCCCCTAGATTTATTACACTTGGAACTAAACAAAATAAAGACAAAACTAAACTACGCTAAGCATGCAACATTGAAGCATCCATAGCTAAAATCCTCAACCTGTTACAAACGTTAAAATACAAGTCAATATAATTAAGTAAAGGTGAGCATACGAGTTTTTGTAATACTAGCATAATAAAGAAACCGTTCGCGAGATAACCTAACTACATATCATGATACACCGAAACATTTCACACAGATTAACATAGGCTTAGTTCTCATGCTAACTACCGTGAGAAGGCTTGCGCGTCCATCCTAACTAGACCCCGTCGGGTGTAAGCCTCACTATAGTACCATACTAGCTAAGGAGACAAGCTAACGAAAATAAGTCCTAGTCACATGTTTCTAGCATCACGTATTGAGTATATATAATCAGATTACTCGCGTGTGATAAGCAGTTTGATTTGTGAAGTGATTTTGATATAGGAACGTATGTAACACCCAAAAAGTGCGTTAAAGCGAAAATGGGTCAAGTATACTCACTGTGGGTGCGTTTAGGTGAGAGTTCGGGATCTGCGAGGAGCTGAGAAGAGCGCCGGATCAGCATGCATACGCGAACGGAAGTGCATCAGTCTCCGAAAAGCCGAAACGGTTAAGTCTTGGTTGGGCAGTAGCCAAGTTCGGGCGAACTTGTGTGTAAACACATAAGTTCGAGCGAACTTGTATGGTTTTGGTGGGTTTAGAGTCAAGTTCGGTCGAACTTGGTAAGATTCTTAAGGATCTTGTCAAGTTCGGGCGAACTTGTTAGAATTTCTTACTGAGGAGGCAAGTTCGGGCGAACTTGCATAGTTTCTTAGGAAACTAGACAAGTTTGGGCGAACTTGTGAGGTGTTTGGTGAAAAAGTGCCCAAGTTCGGTCGAACTTGACCCATCTCGGTGCAAGTTCGGTCGAACTTGACCTGGGGAGCTGGTGATTCTCGAGCGAACTTGATGTTTTCGGGTCCAAAATCTTGCGTTTTCGCGTCGTTTGCTGAGGAAAATCTAGTATTCATCCCTCTAACCCTGTGCTAACTGAGCAAACTTAGGTCGGAAAGGTCTTTTAGAGCTGTTTTACCATTTTACAAAAGCGTGGGCTAATCCGGCGAACTCGAGGTTCGTTCGGGTTAGTCCAGCTTGTGTAAACCAACATAAACGTCATTATGCTTCCAGATCTGGGATCTTGAATGATAGATGCTTCGTTTCATATCAGAAAATGAACGGAACACCATCAATAGTCCGTATCTTGTGTAGAAATCAATGTTTATCAAAGGCTTTTCTCAGATCTATAACTTACAAGCCGAGATCTTTCAGATCTAGTGGTTGGGAAGCCTCTGCTAACACCAAACGAACTCGTATTGTGTAGATCTAAGCTTAAAACAGAAGTTTTTGGAAGAAAAAGATGAAGATTTTCGTAAAAGAAAGAGTTTTGATGAAAACGAAGGCTATGCCTTGTGCCAAAATCGTTGTAAACGTTTGTAAAACGTTGTTGAACATCATCGCAGTTGTAATCGGTTTGATTCTTACTTAGAAAACAGAGGGTTTCGGGAGCTCTGGGCGAACTTGCAGCAAGTTCAAATGAGAGAACAGAGCTTGGTATTTATAGGAGAAGGCAAAATGTAGAGCTGATGGAGCCAAGTTCGGCCGAACTTGTACAAAAGTGTACAAGTTCGCGCGAACTTATAGAGTTTTCAAAGGGGATGAGTTAAGTTCGGCCGAACTTGTGCATATGTGCACAAGTTCGAGCGAACTTGAGTAAAACAAAGAAGGATGTTTGGCCAGTCAAGTTCGACCGAACTTGGCGTGACATTCGTGTAAAATGATTTCAAAATCCGATTCGTTCAAATAAATCAAGTATTAAATTTGAAGTCTTGTTAAGTAATTTTTTTTCCCACTTAATTTATAGTTTATAAATAAATTAAAAAGGAACTAAAACATTAAATAGAAATAATAAAGTTAATAAATAAGGTTAAAAATACTAAAAAGAAATACAATCGGGCAACCGGGTTCGAACCCGGGTCCCCATCAAACACACACACAGCGTAGACCACCGAGCCACACACACCACTTGTTTCAAAAACCAAAACAACTATATTTTATACTCGATCAAAGGTCAGCTTACAAATTTGAATTTTGGCTAAATCAGTAACGGCCGACAAGCTCAATTCAAGCAATCACGCTAAATTATTGGCTTCCGGTTGAGAAAGCGTGTGTAACTGATGTTGAAAATCAGTTATAACCGCAGGAAGAATAAATTTGATATGAAACCAATTGAAATCAATGATTTCAAAATCAAGATTTTAAAACCGTAAACTTGGCCATCCTTTGCCTATAAATAGCAACTTCAACCAGTTCTAAAACTCGTCAATCTCCCAAACTCTCTCTTAAACTCTCGCTAAAACACTCTGAAGCTGTCCCTGCAAGTCGCCGGAATCCGCAGCTACTCGCCGGAAAACCGAGAGCATCCTTCTAGTCGGTATAATCCTTTAAACCTCTGTAATTCATTATCTAGCATGTTTTAAAACTAAATCGATTCACCAAAACTGATTAAGCATGTCTCAGTCGAAATTATGATTCTGGGTCTTAAATGGTGAAAAAGATGAAGTCGAGATATTTTTTAAATATAAATAAAAACGGGTATTTAACCGGGTTAGACACACAGTCCAGCGGTGGACTGTGTGCAATTACAAAGCACACGTCCCGGGTTCGAGTCGCACATGTTTCCGATTTTCCGAAATAAAACCAACACTTTTTAAACTTATTCAGATCAACTCATAACATGTATATAAAATTAATATAATTCAGTGTTTATGCGGGTTAGACACACAACCCAACTGGCTGGGCTGTGTGCACACGAACCGTAGGTCCCGAATTCGATTCCTGCTTCTGTAACCGGTTTTGGCAATTATTAAAGCTTTTTAAATAAAAACAAAATATAAATTAATCTAATTTGTATATATATATATAATTAAAAACGAGATTATTTCGGGTTAGACACGTAGCTCAGTTGGTAGAGCTGCGTGCACGTATACGGGAGGTCACAAGTTCGAACCTCGCACGCTACAAATAATTAAACCGGTTGAACCGGCCGTTGACCAGTCAACCCTTAAAAAAAGGGTAATTTTTTTAATTAAAAATCCTTTTTATTTTCTTTGAAAATTAGTTAAAAATACCTCAAAATAAGGTTTTAAAGCCTAAAAATTTGCATTAAATTCACAAAAATAAATCTAAAAATCTCATTAAGAGCACTAATTAAAAATATTAATCTCAAATAAAATTTATTTATTTATCGAATTATTACGTTATTATTTAGGTTAGTTTTCCCTCGTCGGTTGAATCATAAATTTGTGCGCATTCATCATTATCAAGGAACGCACCCACTATGAGTGAATTCTTACAAATTCTCCTTTTTATTCATGTTTTGGGGTGTATCATGTGTCGCTTTAATTATTTCGTTTATTCAAACTTGTGCTATTACCATTATATGATCTAAACTTGTGATGTAAATATTGTTTGTTGTGATGTGTGTTTACATTTTGTCAAGTTGCGTGCAAATCATTCATTAGGCCCATCAGTTCCTCGTTGGAGACGAGTTGAACATCGCGTGCCTCATTAGATCAGCTCCGTTTGATTGAGCCTTGATCTCATTGTTCATCATTTGGTGTGTGCGTGTGCATTATTTGATATTATGTGTTTTGTGATTAAATTTACATTTACGTTTACTCATATGTGGTTATGCACCTTTTTATAACCAATATAATAAATTCGTTCAAATGTTTTTATAAGATTCACTCGCCAACTTTTGTTGACCCAAAAACCCTATTTTTACGCATGATACAGGTGGACAGGTTGAAGCAAGGAACACATAGGAAATTGCCTTAGAAGAAAAATAATGAAGTCATAAAGAAATGTACTTGAACATGTTGTACTCAAATGTTTATTGTAATTTCTTCTTTAAAAAGAAATAATAAATATGAAACTTTATAGTAAATGTCATGAGCTTTGATGAAAACCCAATCATGCCCCGACTACCATTTCCTCTGCGGGTCAGGGTGTGACAGATTGGTATTAGAGCTTTTGACTATGTGGATATAGGATAGGTTATTAGACCCTTAGAGCCTATACTATAGTTGATTAGATTTTAATTGTTTATGTGGTTACATGCAAACTCATGATGTTTATTTGTTTCGTATTTATTACACACACAAATGCATGCAAACACTTCCACTATCATTTTGTGTGATACTTAATGAGTTATACTTGTTGTCAAACATAACATGCTTACATATACATTCATCACGCATATTCTAATGTTCACATACTCAAATCATCTTCATATTTCCTTTATTCAAGATTTTGTGGCATTTTTCGTTTTTCAATCTTATCAAAGTGAGTCTACGACGGGCATGTAATAACTGGAAGGGTACAAGTACCGGTAGTCGAAACGTCCTGTCTAGGTTGGCATTCGTATAAATCCAATATAACGGACCAGTTTGCCTACCTGGGGACTAACGATGAGAGTACGAAGGACCTATTAGGCCAAAGCATGCCACACCAAACGTCGTTCGAACTAACCCTGCTTTGAGTTGTCATTGTGTCCATACCAGGACACCCTCCGACCTTATACTTTGCTGTCATGTTTTAGGATTTTCATTCGGGTGGCGCAAGTGTTAATAGGCCAACACCAATATGAACCCTACCAGAGCCCAGTAGTCATGGAGGCCCACATGACTACCAAGGCCAAGTAAGGGGACATATGGGAGCCCAAATATGAGCAAAGCCCAAGACATCCTATGGATGTAGCAAATTAATTTTCTTCAATTGTTTTGTGAATGTTCATTTCTAAATATGACACATGACACCTAAAATGTCAAACTCATACTCTCGATACGTATTCCCTGTAGATGTCTTATAGTCTCTCTCGTAGAAGTATGAGATCAGGAAAAATCCCGCGAGCGCATGGCTGCCCAAATCGCTCAACAAATGGCCGCCGTAATACCCAACATCGTAGTTCAAGTTCAACAAGCCCTTACCGCTAATCCAGTCACCCCAATCAACCAAGAAGATCAAAACAATGTCAACCCTCCCCCAAATAACACTAAATGCACCTTCAAGCATTTTAAATCCTGCGATCCTCCAAAATACGAAGGGACTGAAGGTGTCACCGCTCTCCTCCATTGGTTTGAGGAGATGGAAAACAATTTTCTCAATTGCGACTGCCCCGATGATCGCAAGGTGCAATATGCTACCGGTCGTTTGTTCGGAGTAGCATTTACATGGTGGAATACAGAGAAGGCCAAGCGAGGTGCTGAGGATGCTATGACTTTGACTTGGGAAGAGTTGAGGGAAATCATGACAAGTTGTTTCTGTCCAAGAAGCGAAATCAAGAAATTAGAAGATGCGTTCTATTCTTTGAAACAAAAGGAGGGCGACCACACCACATACAACAAGAGATTCCTTGAGTTGAATCAGATGGTCCCCAACTTGTTCACTCCCCTCTACCGTTTGATCGAGCACTACATTCGAGGTCTCCCTTCAAAAATTCAAGACCCTGTAATAAGTACCACACCTGCAACTTTGGAAGCAGCAATGGAGTTAGCTACAGAGCTCACCGAAAACCACATACGGAATAAAGAGTTCAAGGAGGAGAAGAAGAAGGATAAAGCATCAACCGAAACCTCAAACTCCACCCAAACCGAATCATCTTCTCAACCCACTTCTAAGAGAAAACGAGATGGGCAAACTTTCGCTGTCACCAAACGCAATCAACCAGCTTCATAAACTGTACCCCTCCAAGCTATCCCAATCACTCAAGTAGCACCCAACTCTATTTACCCAAATAAGAAACCTTACATTGGACCGCACCCTCAATGCAACACCTGTTTTTATCACCATCCATCTACCGTACCTTGTCGACTGTGTGCTAATTGTGGGCGTTATGGTCATTTGAGCAGAACTTGTCGCACCCCTCAAAACCAAGCTTCACCCCCTACCCAAAACATGATCCAATCATATCAACAACCTCAATACCCCATAGTTCCATATGTTCGAGCTTGTTTTAATTGTGGCGACCCTACCCATTTTAGAAACACGTACCCTCGATTGGTTAACATCATAAACGCCCAAGCTCAAGCAAACCCAGTTAACCAAGCAAATCAAGCAAACCCAACACTACCACCAGCAAGAGGAAGAGCTTACAACATCAACGCCAATCCTGTTGAAAATAATAACGGCCAAAACGAACAACCCAACTAGCCTTCCCTCACCAAGGATCAAGACTCAACTCCAACTGTCTAGTTTTAATGTTTTCTTATGTTATCTCCATCTTTACGTATCCCAGTTATAAATTGGGAATTTATGTATCCAAGAATTCTAATGCGAATTGATATTACAGTTTTGTTTTATGTCTTTACTCATTGATTTAACTTTCATATCATCATACATCATGACGTATCTCGATCTCATCATTTAAAGAAGTTGGGTTATGTCTCACTTTTACATAGACTGGCCCATTCATCATAACAAACGAGAGAGATACAGTCATCATTCAGTCATGTATTCTTTCAGATTTGAGACTCAAGCTTTGGCTGTTGTGTTTGTTAATGTTTTAGAGTCACATAGAACTAATCATAACTTACTGACAAAGCCAATGAAAATTTGACGAGAATATGGTGGATACGCCGCTGGTACTTCCTATATATAAGTATTCTTGTCAAAAGATCGGAAGCATTGTCAGGCGGTTATGAGAAGTTCCGTGTAGGTTTTAATATCGTCATGGTTGAAGTTTTTGTTTTATGATATAACCTTATCTTTCCAAACGTATCAATTCTCTCAAAACTCTTATACATGAGATCATACCTAGTCAATCAACTCTGTTTATCCATGTTTCGCATTTTTTAGGCATCAAAAAGCGATTCCTGTAGCAGGGTATTCAACCCTTACTAGGAACGTTACCGCCTCAAATAAAATTTAAACTCTCACCCTCTTCTGATTATGTAATTGTCCAATTAAAACACCCTCCCTTCGAGTCAAACATACCACTACTACTTAAATTTCGGGACGAAATTTCTAAAAGTAGGGGATACTGTGACATTCGTGTAAAACGGGTTTCAAAACCCGATTCGTTCAAATAAATCAAGTATTAAATTTGAAGTCTTGTTAAGTAATTTTTTTCCCACTTAATTTATAGTTTATAAATAAATTAAAAAGGAACTTAAACATTAAATAGAAATAATAAAGTTAATAAATAAGGTTAAAAATATTAGAAAAAAAATACAATCGGGCAACCGGGTTCGAACCCGGGTCCCCATCAAACACACACACAGCATAGACCACCGAGCCACACACACCACTTGTTTCAAAAGCCAAAACAACTATATTTTATACTCGATCAAAGGTCAGCTTACAAATTTGAATTTTGGCTAAATCAGTAACGGCCGACAAGCTCAATTCAAGCAATCACGCTAAATTATTGGCTTCCGGTTGAGAAAGCGTGTGTAACTGATGTTGAAAATCAGTTATAACCACAGGAAGAATAAATTTGATATGAAACCAATTGAAACAATGATTTCAAAATCAAGATTTTAAAACCGTAAACTTGGCCATCCTTTGCCTATAAATAGCAACTTCAACCAGTTCTAAAACTCGTTCAATCTCTCAAACTCTCTCTTAAACTCTCGCTAAAACACTCTGAAGCTGTCCCTGCAAGTCGCTGGAATCCGCAGCTACTCGCCGGAAAACCGATAGCATCCTTCTAGTCGGTATAATCATTTAAACCTCTGTAATTCATTATCTAGCATGTTTTAAAACTAAATCGATTCACCAAAACTGATTAAGCATGTCTCAGTCGAAATTATGATTCTGGGTCTTAAATGGTGAAAAAGATGAAGTCGAGATAGTGTTTAAATATAAATAAAAACGGGTATTTAACCGGGTTAGACACACAGTCCAGCGGTTGACTGTCTGCAATTACAAAGCACACGTTCCGGGTTCGAGTCGCACATGTTTCCAATTTTCCGAAATAAAACCAACACTTTTTTAACTTATTCAGATCAACTCATACATGTATATAAAATTAATATAATTCAGTGTTTATGCGGGTTAGACACACAACCCAACTGGCTGGGCTGTGTGCACACGAACCGTAGGTCCGAGTTCGATTCCTGCTTCTGTAACCGGTTTTGGCAATTATTAAAGCTTTTTAAATAAAAAAAATATAAATTAATCTAATTTGTATATATATATAATTAAAAACAAGATTATTTCGGGTTAGACACGTAGCTCAGTTGGTAGAGCTGCGTGCACGTATACGGGAGGTCACGAGTTCGAACCTCGCACGCTACTAATAATTAAACCGGTTGAACTGGCCATTGACCAGTCAACCCTTAGAAAAAGGGTAATTTTTTTTAATTAAAAATCCTTTTTATTTTCTTTGAAAATTAGTTAAAAATACCTCAAAATAAGGTTTTAAAGCCTAAAAATTTGCATTAAATTCACAAAAATAAATCTAAAAATTTCATTAAGAGCACTAATTAAAAATATTAATCTCAAATAAAATTTATTTATTTATCAAATTATTACGTTATTATTTAGGTTAGTTTTCCCTCGTCGGTTGAATCATAAATTCGTGTGCATTCATCATTATCAAGGAACGCACCCACTGTGAGTGAATTCTTACAAATTCCCTTTTTTATTCATGTTGTGGGGTGTATCATGTGTCGCTTTAATTATTTCGTTTATTCAAACTTGTGCTATTACCATTATATAATCTAAACTTGTGATGTAAATATTTTTTGTTGTGATGTGTGTTTACATTTTGTCAAGTTGCGTGCAAATCATTCATTAGGCCCATCAGTTCCTCGTTGAAGACGAGT
This sequence comes from Scalesia atractyloides, assembly GCA_947069175.1. NCBI lineage: Eukaryota > Viridiplantae > Streptophyta > Magnoliopsida > Asterales > Asteraceae > Scalesia > Scalesia atractyloides. The sequence continues at coordinate 55,005,093 of CAMTDV010000019.1, forward strand.
TGAACATCGCGTGCCTCATTAGATCAGCTCCGTTTGATTGAGCCTTGATCTCATTGTTCATCATTTGGTGTGTGCGTGTGCATTATTTGATATTATGTGTTTTGTGATTAAATTTACATTTACGTTTACTCATATGTGGTTATGCACCTTTTTATAACCAATATAATAAATTCGTTCAAATGTTTTCATAAGATTCACTCGCCAACTTTTGTTGACCCAAAAACCCTATTTTTACACATGATACAGGTGAACAGGGTGAAGCAAGGAACACATAGGAAATTGCCTTAGAAGAAAAATAATGAAGTCATAAAGAAATGTACTTGAACATGTTGTACTCATATGTTTATTGTAATTTCTTCTTTAAAAAGAAATAATAAATATGAAACTTTATAGTAAATGTCATGAGCTTTGATGAAAACCCAATCATGCCCCGACAACCATTTCCGCTGCGGGTCAGGGTGTGACACTTGGTATCACCTAGTTCGAGCGAACTTGACCCAAATATTCGGTTTTCTTCGTTTATTCGCGTTAAGAGTTCGTTTGGTTATTCGGTTCGTATTAGTTATATTAAGCATTTTAGTAAAGCGTTATATTTAGCGATTCTCGAGTGCGAGAGCGATGCGATAGCGAGCGTAATCATAATCATAAACACACATAACACATAAATAATATAAAACCACATAAATAATTGCGATTTGCGATGCGATGAGATTAGCGATGTGATTCAATAAGCGATTAGATGCGGTATGACATACATACTCATAATTAGTTAACATAAACTTTATTAATAAGCGAATCTCGGATTTACAAAGGATAGATACAATCGATAACAGAGAAAAAGATAACAACGAATTTCCGAGTGGTTATATTACTGGTCCTTGAGAAGCCTTTTGACTAACATCTTTAGCAAAATCTTCTAGTCTATTCACCTTAGTGAATTCTGCATACATGAATTGTTGAGCCTCCTTATCACTTTTGCCTTTGCGTTTAAAAGCAACTATTCTTTCAGCCTATTTGATCTTGGGTTCTAGGTACTCTTGTACATTTTTAGGCTTTGAATATCTTTTGAGGGATGGAAAGGTAAGTTGGCTGCAATGGTATAGTAGAAAGATTGTATCTCTTTTGACACATTTTCTAACTCTAGTGGGTCGAATATGGTGGTTGATGGTTTTGTTGGGGGTGATGTAATGGTGAGTATTGTGGTTGATGGTTTTGTTAGTGGTGATGTAATGGTGAGTGTTGTGGTTGTGGTAATAGATGGTTGAGATGTGATGGATATAGCTATGGTGGTTGTGGTTTGGATAGGAGATACATAAGGAGTTTTTCCATCATCATCTTGGAGAATGAATTTTGTTCTCCTGGATCTGGTTTGAAGTGTTGGTGGTTGTGGAAGTTATGTTGTTGGTTTTCTTTTGTGGATGAGAAGTCCTTTAGGGGACTTGTGTGTTGGTGGTGGTGGTAATGTGGTTGTAACATCTGTTGTCACTTTTATAGTGCCAATAGATGTTTGGGTTATAGGAGCAGTGGTTTGAATGGAGGTTGTTTGGATATGTAACAGTGGTTTGGGTAGAGATTGTGATTGTTGTAGTGCTTTCTGGAACCTCTGTTGAAGATCATTGATTATCTTGGTTTTCTTCCTTTCAATAATCTCTTGCACTATTATCTGTATATTTGCTTCCTTTGTATCCATATTCTTTTCTTTCTTCGTTGCTTTAGCAATTTCTTCTTGTCTTGCCTTTTTAAATGCAGCCGTGTTAGGCCTTTTCCAGCCTTCTTAACCAAAGGTGGGAGCTTTCTCATGCATTCTTCCTCCTCCTTTTTGGCATCATCAACCGACTCAAACGTATTCTTTCTGATCGGACTCATTGTAGCAACGTTGGAATCGGCTCGTCGAACCCTAACAAGAATCTCTTAACCCTAAATCCTAGCCTCTAAACCCTAAATATATTAGGGTTTTGCTTTAGGGTTTATCATTAGCATTTAGGGTTTAGCTATTAGTGTTTATAGTTTAGATTTTACGATTTAGCTTAGATTTCAGCCTTATTGTTTAGCTTATGGGTTTAAAGTTTAGGATTTAGGGCTAAAAGATCTCAGTTAGGGTTTGACGAGCCGGCTCTAACGCCGCTAGAATGAGTCCAATTGGAGTTCATTTGAGTCAGTTCCCCACTTTTTAGTTTTCCCCAATAAACCCTCCTCTATATATATATATATATATATATATATATATAGGGGATGGATCATGAGAAAACTAGTTTAAATAAAAAAGGCAAAAAACATATCATTTTTTTTATATTTTTTATAAAAAATTGCTACATATATTATATAAAAAAACTTTAAAAAATAAAATAAAAAAGCATACAATGCACATGTGCAATATATACATATAATGCACATGTGTAGTACACATATAGTGCACATATGCAGTACAAGTTTTTTTTTTGAAAAAAATGTTTTTTTATACATAAAAAGCAGCGATTTTTTATAAAAAAATTGTATTTTTTATTCTTTTTTTGGCTTTTTAGTTATTTTTCTAGTTTTCTCATTTATATCTAGTTTTCTCATAATCCTCTCCCTATATATATATATATATATATATATATATAGGGTGAGGTTCATGCGAGAACCACCTTTATTGTGAGAATCGCGAGAACCACCTTTATTGCAAAATAAAATAAAAAAAGCACTCAATTTTTTTTAATTTTTAGTAGTTTTTTTAATAAAAATCGTTATATTGCGTTACCAAAAAAACTTTTTTTTTCGAGTAATAGTTATCCATGCACATGTGCATATGTATCATAACTTCGACAAATTCAGTAATACGTTATCACTAGTAGCTCTTTAATTTACAATACCATTCATCATACACTCAATTTTACATTAAATGCACATGTGCATTATTATGTATAACAATTATATACCGTGTTTTGGTACAAAAAGTTTGTGATTTTGAATGATCAAGTAGGCTCATATATATTTTTTTGGTTAGTTATATCTAATGGTTCATGGGTTCATTATAGTTGTCACTTTATGATGTAATATGTTGATTGGATGGTATAAACGGTGTTTCTATACATGTAATAAAGTGAAAATATTGGTATTGATATTGTATTATAAATGGTAGGAGGTAATGGTATTGTATTATGGATGGTAGGAGGTAATGGAAGTGTATTATGGATGGTATGATAGATGAAAGAGAAAGTGTATCCAAAGTAGTGTACCAAAACACCTTATTTCATGTTGATACATATAGATGCACATGTGCATTTCTTATATTGGTAACGTAAAAAGTAATGTATTACACATGGTTGTGTAAATGAAAGTACAATTGTCTAATATTTGTAATGTATTACGGAATTTGTCAAAGAAATAATGAAAATGCACATGCGCATGGTAGTGTATTATGGATGGTATGATAGATGAAAGAGAAAATGTATTCAAATTAGTGTACCAAAACACCTTATTTCATGTTGATATATATAGATACACATGTGCATTGCTAATATTGGTAACGTAAAAAGTAGTGTGTTACACATGGTAGTGTAAATGAAAGTACAATTGTCTAATGTTTGTAATGTATTATGGAATTTGTCAAAGAAATGACGAAAATGCACATGTGCATGGATAGTTGGTACTCAATTTTTTTTTTTGAATTTTTTTTATTGTTGAGTAAATATAGCAACTTTTTCAAAAAAAAAATATTAAAAAAACAAAAAAAAATGGTATTTTTTTGGATTTTTTAAAGTATTACTATTTGTGTTCACACTGGTTCTCGCGGTTCTCGCAATAAAGGGTGGTTCCTAACGGATCCTTGTCATATATATATATATATATATATATATATATATACATATATATATATATATAGGGGTTGGTTAACGTACAATGTGTACGCTGAGAAATCACACATGTTATAAAACTCAAAAACCCTAATCAAGCATGTTGAAAACCATAATCACGCATGTACAAAATCAGAAATCACGCATGGGATAAAAAACTTAATAATGCATATTATAAAATCACAGCGTACGCATCGTATATTAAGCCTAATTGTACAATACATTTTCACTACATATATATATATAACGTCTATAAAAAGTTATTATATTATTATGTATAAGTGAGCAGACATCATAGAGTGACAAGTGTCAACAATTTTTTTTTCATTTATTGGTATAGAAATATATAATATTAGTTTAAAAATTGGCTAAGGGTTTTTGGGCTTTTCATGAGAAGTCAACAACACAAAAAAAATGGATGGAGTAAGTGGATTAGACCTAAATTGATATGAAAACCAAACTATTAGATTAGAAAAGTAAAAAAAAAATATATTTCGGATTAAAAAAGATATTATTAGATTAGAAAAGTAAAAAAAAAAATCTTTTAGATTAAAAAGATATTTTTAGCAAACCACAAGTACTAAAATAGTATTTAACTCTAGAATTTATTTATGTAGCTACTATAAAGAGTCTGTTGCTATATTTTAACCCCTGTATTTTACATCAGTTACAGATTTATCATAAAACATTCATCAATTTTAACTAAACATGTTTCCAGAAGGCGGTGTTTGAGTGCCTGAAAGGTCCCCATGCTCAGGAATTTTTGACCGTTATACCAATTGAGGGGTTGGGACAATGTATGTCTGCAGTAGAATATAGAGCCATTCTCAAATACCGGTTGATGATCCATATGTACCCGGAAGATGAAACTTGCCCGATATGTCGTAAAGCTTGTATGGATAAATACGGGGAGCATGCAGTTCACTGTAAAGAGCTCCCTGGGTTCAAATATCGGCACGACTGGGTGCGTGATGCTTTGTGGGACATCTTAAGAAAAGCTGGGATTTCGGCTAAGAAAGAGGCCCCTGTGAATTTCCTCACGGACCCTATGGAAGGGAGATCTACTCTGCGACCAGCGGATCTGCTCGTCTTTGGTTGGGCTGGGGGAAAACATGCTTGTGTAGACCTCAGGGGGGTTTCCCCTTTGGTTGGTTTAAGGGAAAACGGGTTTGTAGCTGGACAAGCGGCAAGAAATGCAGAATCAAAGAAAGTGGATAAGCACGCTAAAGCTTGCGCAAAGAACCAGCATGTCTTTGTCCCTTTTGCCTTTGATACTTTTGGCTCCCTTGAGCCAGAAGCTATCCACTTTTTGACGAGGGTTCAACGGGTCGTCTACAGCAATTGTTCAACCCCAAGGGAGCAAGGGTTTGTATTTGGAAGGTTAAGGTTTGCAATTCAGAAAGGATTGGCGGCGCAGCTTGTTGCCCGGCTACCTTCTGTTTTGATGTAACTTGGCAAGTTTTCTGAATTTAAAAATAATATTATTTATTTAAATACATCTTGTTGAACATTACAATTTGACTGAGGATTTCTTCACCCAACTCAGATATCTATTAACAACCTGCTAACAACCATCACCGCCACTACCCTAAACTACCATGTAGCCACCACCTCCACCAACAATTTCTTCAAATCAAGATCGTTAAAACCCACCACCACCGCCGTCATATACCACCACCACTGCCCTCTTTCCTCATCAAAACCCACCACCACTTCCACCGCCCTCTTTTCGCTGCAAAACCCAACACCACCTCCCTAACACCGCCGTCACCACTTTTCTCCGTATGTTCATCCAAATCTGCAAATCTCAAAACTATAATAATGTATACTTCAACCACTTTTTATTCTTTTTTAGTAAAGTGAAATTTGCCTCCCTGTGGTTTGCCGTGTGACTCCCTGTCATTCACTTTTTGCCCGATCAAACCCTCACGTGGGTATTTCCTTGCTAAATGCCCCCAGACGTTAGTCAATGGTTAGGCTGACCGTCTGAACCAGGGGTAAAACAGTAATCTCGCATCCCACCACCTCTATCATCACCACCACCCCAACACCCACCATCTCTATCATCACCACCACCCCCAACACCCACCATCTCTATCATCACCACCACACCCACCACCATCTTCATTACCTCTACCCAATTTTGATACGATAACAATGATCAACAATCCAAAATTCAACAGTGAGGAAGACCAACAACAATACACTGAAATCAGATCATAATTTCATTGCAGATTTCACAAATTGTAGTTTCTAAAAGAGGAAACTGAGAAATGAGACACACTTTCGATTAGTATATTCAATCATAAAATCAAAATCAAGACAAAATTCAGATCCTAATCGATATACATCATCATCTCTATTCCTTAATCGTTGCAGTTTCAAATCAGAAATCGATTATTATAGTATAGAAACAATGAAAAAGTCAACACCTTAGGGTTTCAATCACATCGATCTACACAGACATCGGATCTAGATCAAACATCAAGCACATGCCTGGATTATCAACAACAACAACAACCTGCTCATCATCACCACTCCTAAATAACAAGTATCCAACAACCAATCCAACAACAATCGCACGTCAGACCAATTAACAAGGTTTTGTTCAGAACTTAAACTGAGGTTAATTAAGACCAATTAACAAGGTTTCGATCAGATTTGAAACTGATATCCCCTAAACTTCACTACACCGGAGGCTACCATAGAGACCCCTTTGATGTCACTAGGAGCTGCAAGAAAAACACGGTTTGGGGCAGAGGATTCGAGATCTGTATCAAATGAGGTGGCTACCGGAAATGGTGGTGATGAGCGGTTCTTGATGACTGTGTGGATCTTGATGGCTCGTTTGGATGATGATATTTGTGGTTTGGATGATGATGATGATTGTGTGATATTATAACCACATGAACACACACATACACATATATTTATATATATAGAGAGAGAAATAGTGGTAGAGAGAGGGTTGCAAAGAGTGGTAGAAAGAGAAAGAGGAAGCTGTAAATGTAGAAGATGAGTGGGTATAATAGTATGTTCCTTGTTTTCAACGGTCAAACTAACCATTGACTAACATCTGGGGGCGTTTGGGCAATGAAATAACCACGTCAGGGTTTCATAGGGTAAAAAAGTGAAAGATAGGACAGAGTGGCAAATTACACTTTACTCTTTTTTCTTATTGCACTAACACCTACATACCCACATGAAAACACCACTAAAAATTGCTAAATTTATGAACAGAGACCACCCATCAACCACCACCTTCCCACATCGAACCAGCCATAGGTAACAACCACAATTTAGAACCCGATTCCGACTAAACCCGATTCACAATCACGATGGCGGAGGCGGTGGTGGAGAGGATGGGAGATGCGTTGTTATCAGGGACGAACATGGTGGTCGTGGTGGGGATGGTGGTGGATTTGGGATTGCTTTGTAATGGTGATGAAGATGTTGATGGAAATGCTTGAGAGAGTTGTTTTAGATCTAAAATTTCTTTTCAGATCTAAGAATAGGAAGAATGTGTTGAAGATCTAAAGTTTCTGATGGAAATTCTTGAATAGATGGGAGGTGGGTCTTGCACAGAGAAATATAAATAAATATTGAAGATTATTGTAACATCCGTAAAATATGGGTGTTTAAACCCGACTCGTATTGTAAACAGATATTTAACCGAATAAATGAAATGGAATTTTAATTAGGGTTCGCATTATTGAGGATAATTTAACACCTAAAATTGTAGGTATTTAAACATTTAATAATACATAATAATAATAATTAATAGTTATAATAATATAAATATAAAAATTATAATAATATAATAATTTATAACATAATAATAATAATAATAATAATAATAATAATAATAGAGTTTTTGTTTGTGATTCGCATTTAATGATTAATCAAAGAAAGAAATGAACAAAAAATAACAAAACAAATAAATCGAGAATGTGCAAAGTTTGTGTGGACTGTGTTAATATAAATCAGTTTCACATTTTTAAATCAAATGGTATTATTATATAATCAATTCTTTAAAAATAATTAAAAACATTATAACTCTACCATTTATAAGATGATAAATATCATACATAATATTTTCTAATCAACACAAGTATGACTCATTTAAAAACTAATTTCACTCCATTTACTTGTAATTCTTAAATCCTAGCCATCACCATCTCTCTCCTCATCCAAGAATTGCAAAATTCTCTCAAGCTATCTAGTGGAAGCAAGACCATCATCTCATACTTGAACGAACCCCCTATCTTAAATACTCTCTTCTTTGGAGGTAGTTTTATAAATTTATTTTTTTCTCTAATTTTTTTTGATTCATGTCCTTGCTTTATTTTTGGAAGTTTTCATTTTTTTTAGAACTTGTCTAGTTATAGTTTATGTTTTGTTTTAAATGAAGCTTGGGTTTTAATCAAAAGTGATTGGGTATAATGTTCATCATCATTTTTATTACATCTTGTGGATGTCATGTATAATTATTTCATGGAATATAACCTTTATCATAGGTTCACGTGAATTGTATGAAAATGAATTTCTCCTAAAAATAAAAAATGTAAGAGATTTTTTTCCTTGTCAAAACAAAATTATGAACTACTTAGTTGAAGAAATTCTTAATGGTTATAGATTATAAAATGGTTATGAAAAACATATGCTACAATCTAAAAGATATAATTTTTGAAAAATAAAATAAAATACATACATTCATATTTGTTAAAATGGACATATCATATATATTTTAATATCATCAACTACTAAAATATAATAAATCCTACTTTTGTAATATATATAACTAAGTTTTAAAGAAATAAGTCCTATTTTTGTAATCTATATAATTAAGTTTTAAAGAATAGTACTTTATATATATATAAATTTGGACTTTATAATTTTGGAACAAAAGAAAATATATCTTTTATTTTTTACATGTCCATTTTAACAAACATGAATGTATATTTTTTTTATATTTTTCCAAAAATTATATCTTTTATATTGTAGCATATTTTCATCCCTAACCATTTTGTTATCTATAACCATTAAGAATATCAATAAACTAAGTAATTCATAATTTTGTTTTGAGATGGAAAAAAAATCTCTTATATTTATATTTTCAAGAGAAATTCATTTTCATACAATTCATATAAAACTACGATAAAGTCTATAATTTATGAAATATTATATATGACATTTAGAAATGTAAAAATTGACAAGATGTAATAAAAATGATTGATGAACATTATACCCAATCTACTTTTGATCAAAACACAAGCTACATCTAAAACAAAACACAAACTATAACTAGAAACCCAAAGAGCTTGAGAAGAAACAGGTAGTGTTGAAGATGAGGGAGTGAACAATCGAGAGACTTGAGGAAGAAAATACGAAGAAGCTCAGGAAGAACACGGAATAGATAATGAATTCTTCGACAATGGGAGTTCAGAGGTTGTTACCGAATGAAATCCAATTACACCTCAACTGGAGGTTAGGAGGTCAGGCAGAGTCAGTAAACATACTCAAAGATATTCTCCATCTTCTACTGACTGAGAATGGTGAACCACTTCTGAAGCAGTTAGCTTGAAAGACTCATCTTAGTGGGAGCGAGCAATGAGGGGGAAAATGATTCGCTTAGTAAGAAAAGGCATGGGTTCTTAAAAACTTCTAGTAGGAAGAAAGCTCTTCAAAATAAATGGGTATAAAGAATCAAGGACTGGAGTGATGGAATTAAACGATATAAAGCACGGTAGGTAGTTACGGGTTCCAACAGAAACCAAAACAGTGGTAGAATTTAATGAAATTTTCTTTCCTATGGTGAAAATGACTACAATCAGGCTTTTGGTGCTTAGTATTGTGGCTGTAGAAAATTTACTTCTAGAGCAGCTGGATGTTTTCTGCATGGTGACTTTAAGGAGGATATCTACATGGCAAACCAGAGGGGATTTCAGACTCCTGGAAAAGATAACATGGTGTGCAAGTTGAAAAGGAGCTTATATGGATTAAAGCAGGCACCCATGCAGTGGAATATCAAGTTTGATGATTTCAGGGGCAGGAATGGATACAAGAGATGTGAGATGGACCACTGTTGCTATATCAAAAAAAATTCGCTAATTCCTATATCATTCTACTGCTATATGTAGATGATATGTTGATAGCCGGTTCAGACATGTCAGAGATTAATAAGCTGAAGGGACATATGTTTGAATAATTTGAATGAAAGACTTAGGTCCAGCCAAGCAAAATCTTGGCATGAGAATCATGAGGGATAGAAAGAACGGATAGAAAGAACAGTTCTCTAACTTTATCTCAGGAGAAATACATCGGGAAGATTTTAGAGAAGTTCAACATGGGCAGTAAGAATACCACTACCTGCAGTACGCCAATGAGTAGTCACATTACACTTTCAAAAGATTAGTCTCCAGAGACAAATGAAGACAGCGCAGCGAAATGGAAAAGTTTCCCAATGCATTAGCAGTTGGTAGTCTTATGAATGCGATGGTGAGCACGAGAACTGATATAGCTCACGAAGTAGGAGTTGTCAGCATGTATATGTCTAATTTGGGGAGAGCTCATTAGGAAGCAGTCAAGTGGCTGTTTAGGTATTTGAAAGGTAAATGATGTTATTCTTAAGGGGCATTCAGATGCTGACTTAGGTAGATTTAAGGAGACCTACAAGAGTAACAACTGGTTATGTGTTTACTATTGAGGATACAACTATTTGTTGGATGTCTAGATTGCGAAAGAGTGTGGCACTCTCAACCACTGAGGTTGAGTACATGGAAGTTGCTGAAGCAGGAAAGGAGCTTGTTTGGTTGAGGACTTTCTTAGAGGAGTTAGACAGAAAACAAGTGGATTATCCGTTGTACCCCAATAATGAAAGTGCTGTTAAACTGGCAAAGAATGTGTATCTGAGAAAACGAAGCACATTCATATGAGGTATCATTTCATCCGGGGATTAATAAATGATGGGACTATTCAATTGAATAATATCAAAGGAGACAGAAATCTTCCAGATATGTTTACTAAGGCGGTGAACTTGGATAAACTGAGGCTATGCGTAGCCTCAATTCTCCAGGAATAATGTTGAGGAGGCAGTGACAAATAGGTGGAAGACAAAGGCTTTGAAGATACAAGATTCCAGATTACAGATACATACATGTGAAGCACATGTAAAGAATATTCTGTGGCTTCAAGTGGAAGATTGTTAGGATTAACGTGTGAAGCCCAACCCATTCCTGGTCGGGCAACTTACTGGCAGAAATTAGAAGACCAACGGGCCGGCCACCCTTTGTGTTTTTTTATGTCCCACATGTTTATTTCCTGTTGAGAAAGAAAAGATAATGTAATCCTGGATCAGTAAATATATATATATATATATATATATATATATATATATATATATATATATTAGCCTTCGTATATATATTGTCATCTCATGTACTTGCAATATTGTCACCAAAAAGTAATAAAGAAGAAACCCTGTTCGTTTCCCGTGGACATAGGTTGCACTCCGTAACGAACCACGTAAATCTCGTGTTGATATTTATTTTTTCTGCACATCATACTATTATTATTATTGTTTGTGTGTTGTATAAAATAGGGAAAAGATCAAATAGGAAGTTTAGTTTGGGTAGGAATGATAAGAAGCAATAGGATGAGGACATGTGGCAAAGATGAAAAAAATATAAGGAGGGGCATTTTAGTCAAAACTCACCATCTTCAAAAAAATTGAGCACCTGCAATTCATTTCTCTTCCCCGTATACTCAAACCCACCATTTTGAAAACCATAAACTACCCACATAACAACACAAACCAACACAACTACCACCACCACCTCCTCCACCACCACCACCACCACTATGATCGCCACCATCTTGCCGGAAACTACGTCTGAAACCACCACCACCTTCAACCACCTGTTGGGTTTTTTCAGAGATCTGAAACCACCATTCCACCATCCACCTCACCGCTCCTGATAGGACCGTCCTCCTTTAGCATAGGAACCTAGATTTGTTTCTAATGTTCAATTAGGCGGGAACTAATGACGTGTTAACCAAATAACAAGAATTACTCATTTAATGTTTGTTTTATTGATCAATAATGTTCAATACATTCAAGTTCCAGATCCGACAGAGCTTCGCCGTCTTTGTGCCAAAATCTATAACTCTTACAAATGAAATCCCAAGGCACCTATTTGTAGGTTTACAAGTTCGCTAGGATAGACTACAAGTTCGGGCGAACTTGTCTTGAACAAGGTTTGGCCGAACTTGTTCTCACATGACTAGTTCCGGGTGAACTTGACCTTTACAATCATAAAAACGCCTCGTTTCTAACAGATTAAGCTCTAATCACTCAGACTCGATACACAATAACGCAGGCAACAGACATATGCACTAACAGACTCCCCCTTGGATGTTGCGCAGTCATTTTTGCCTTAGTTATTTGACTTCAAATAAGCTCTTGAGTCTTTATCGTTATCCTTGAATAAACTTTAACTTCTTGATCTTCAATTCTTCTCAGCTTCTTGAGCTTGTCTTGATAAAACTTTAATCACCATGATTCTCCTTGCTGTAAGCTATTTTCCTCAAACTCTGTAACACCCCAAAAACGGGTTTGATAATCAAACCACGTCAATATTAAAAGACGGGTAAAATATCAATAGTGGTAAAAGTTAACCCGATAAACATTAGGATTTAATTAAATGAACCTAATGTTAAATAAAAATGAATAAACGTTTTATAAAGATAAAAGTTTATGATTGGCCGGGCTAACGGGACAGAATTCAAGTCGGGTAGTGGCATCCCGAACTTAGTAAACTGAGATATTGCATTCACCCGACAATTGACATGAAGTGTATAACTATGACATAAACCTAGTTAGCAATACATGTCTAAGTAATAAAATAATGGATGGTAATCTTCCATTGTTATGTGAAACAAACTTGAGGGACCAAAGTTGTCTAAAAGTGAACTTGGGTTTTTAAACAAAAAGTTAAAACATAACACACAAAAAAAAGTGTGTATATGTCGATCCTCAGGAGAATTAACATGGGGAAACCATTGTTCAACCTTAATTCATCAAATTGGAGAGCGAATCGAACACAGAATTGATGCATGAACGGTTTTAATGATCACCCAAACTAGGGGATCATGAGGTATGTCAAATTTTTGATATTGATGAAGTTGTGAAATTTGATGAACATCACAAGAAGCGATTTGGTATGAATCATAGAGGCTATGGCCAATTAGTGATGTATACTTGTTTAGGAACAAAACCCTAAGTGAAAATTCTACTAGGTTGTTGTAATTTGGATGTTTAGATGATTTAACACACTTAGATAAGTGGGTTTTAATAGTATGATGAAATTGATGATACAAACATGATTAGAATCATCATGCATGATGGTAATAAGAAAGTGTTTGATTAATTTATGAATTCGGGTATATGTTCATACTTGCCATTGAATGGGTTTTTGTATGATAAAAGGGAATTGATGTTTAAAAAAATCATGTTATTGATGCTTGAAATCATATTACCTACTAGCGAGTATGTAAAATTTGATTTCATTAAGTATTTGGATGAGATGCCTATGTGAGTTCGATGAACCAATTTGTGCATTCATGTATGTTAATAAGTCAATTGATTTTTCAAAAGTCAAACTGACCAATGATATGGTCGAATGATAAATTCGACATAAAACTCGTAAGGTGGAACAGTCGTGATTGATAATGACTAATTTAACAATCTTACGAATTATGATGACAGTTTGACGCTTGACAAGCTAGGTGGAGGCTTGGAAGGAAACGGGTCAAACGAATCAAGTATGAAGGAATAACGTAATTTGGATGCAAGGTAAGTAAAGCTTACACCCTTTTTATAGAATACTTACTTGTGTGTATTGGATATGAATAAAGTAAATTTCGTAATTGAAATATGATGTTCCGATGTGAAATAATATGGGTCGAAACAAGTGAAAATGGTGAGAAACCATAATTTATGGTAAAAAGGATAAAACGGTAAATTTAGTCATGTGATGAAGAACAAATAAAGAATTCTGAAACATTACGTTATGGTATAAACCGTGATGGGTAAAAGTGGTAAAAATTAGTAATCCGGACATGAGTTGACAGATAGATAAAGAGATTTGAAAAGACACCATATGGCGTAAGTCATAACGGGTCAAACAAAATATGAAACAACTTTTAATAAGATGTACTCACAGAGTAAACCGGAATAAAAGAAGTGAGATAGTAATTAAAGACCACCTCATAAAGATAAATGGTTATTTCAAATAAAGGGTCGAATGGTGTTGTTAACACCATTTGACAATAATATTTGATGATCGCTTGTTGAGCTTTGTGATCACAGGAAAATAAGATATGGTTCGCGTTGCTATTATCTAGTAATTAATAGTGAAAAGGTATTAAAATGGGTCAAAATGTGACCCGAGCCAGGTACGCATAAATAAGATTATAGTTTAAACAAGCAATTTTGGTCAAATATTTAGTGAAAGTCCTTCGTCGTAAAATGAGGGACTAAAATTGACCATAACGCCCTTGATGGGTAAATCGGGCAAACGATCCTTATGGGTTGTTTAGAAACATATATTATGGTAATGGTAAACCTTAGATAAGCATAAAAGTTATAGGAGAAATCTTTCACTGTTAAATGCCTAAAATGAGTCTTTTCCGTAAAATGGCTAACCAAAGGGTAATATTCGAATAAATAGTTTACTATATTAAATCCATCACAAATTTAGTTGTGGTGGATAATAAGTAGATATCTTAATGTGGAAATGAGATGTACGAAAAGGAAGAGCGAGAATTAAGCTTAAGTGCTTAAATCCCATAACGGGTCAAAATAAATATGCGCATAAACCGGGCAATGGTTGCGCAAAATATATAATTATGGATCCGAGTAATGGTTTACGTATTTACATATGATAGGGAATGATTTTTAAACATAAAAACTTGATTTAGAGTAATCTAAACACTTGTTTGGTGAAAAAACATGAAATTCGTGAGTCAGGTCTGGGTTCAGCGCCCAGGGCGCCAAAATCAGAGCACTGTGCGCCAAAATGTAATTGTCTGCTGTGGTGCACCGAAATCAGCGCCTAGTGGCGCCGAATGATAAAAGCCTTCCCGTTTTTCACGTTTTGAACTTCCAATTGTGTGTATGCTTCAAATACTCCATGATGCATCAAAAATAAAGTTTTCATTTCCAGATTTCGGTTAAATGTGTAGGAAAACATTTTACGAACATCTAGAAATAAGTTTCAAGTGAAACGGATGAAAATTGAGCAAGTTACGGAAGATTTCGTAACAAAAAACGGCAAACTTGAAAGTCGCTGCAGTGGCTACGTAGTTACGTAGGCGTCTGCTGGTCGCAACAGAACCCACAAACCATACGCTACGGTCTGGAATCATAGCTTACGGTGGGAATCGACAAAAAATGTTATTTTCTTTATGTTTGGTTATTTTTGGCATTCGGGTCTAATTAGACATGTTATATACTTGATATAACTAACGTATTTCATGTTTTATGAAATACAGGTCATTGGTTTGAAGTACCAGAGGAGGATCAAGCTCAATGAAGAACCGAACACGATAAAAATTAAAGCTTCCGTAATATGTTTAGTCGTTTAAAAAAACATCGATAATATGTTGAAATGTTTTAAATTTTTAAGAAGTTTAAAGAAACTCGTAATATAGTATGAACATGTAATCGCAGATAAAATCTTTTATATGCGAAATTTTCACAACTTTTCAATTTGTATAATAAGGGTCTTACAAATTCCCCCTTGCTTTGAGCTTTCTGGTATCTTCAACGTTTTATCCAGCTCCTTTTAAAACTTTACTTCTGTTTCAAAGTTCTTAGGCATTCAAATAACCATTTCAAATTCAAACTTTGAAATTTTGTAACATCAACATTTCAAATTTTAATCTCCACTTTAAATCTTTACAAACCTTTAGTTATTCAACTTTAAATAATGACCTTGAACATTTTTACATTAAGACCTTGTCCTCTTGATAAAATTTTCAATTATGAAATCCAGCTTATTCCCGTTTACCTTCTATCTTGATGTAATTTAGTTTGGTTTATAAGCAGATTAAGAAGTTATAATCGAATCGCTTAGTTGCAGATTAGAAGTTATATATCGAAATCCGCTTAGTTGACCAAGTCCAAGTTAATGACCTTGGTTAACCAATTTCGTTTACCAAGTCCAAGTTAATGACCTTGGTTCGACCCTTGTGAACAAAACGATGTTTTCTTCAATTTTAAAGTTTATATTAATGAACTTTTCAATATTTTTATCATTTTGGTTTTTCACAGATGTCATTAATATTTTCACCATTATAGCATCTTACCAGACTTCGAAGAACCTTCTCCAATATTGGCCCATAGAAACTAATGAGGAAACAAAATCTTTTTGAATTTTTTGAAAGTTTATGCTAAAACACACTGAAAATCTTTTTGATTTTAATCTGTAAAGCAGATAAACTATGTTCTGAACAAAGTAAAATATGTACAAATATATTTACAAACATATTTTTGCGAATTCGTGTCTAAGGATCATATCAGTTGATTGAGACATATCACCAGTACCGTTGACCTTTAATGAGTTTAAGTTTTAAACTCGTTTACCTAGATTGTCGATATGTTTGTCCACTTAAACTTCTACACATTTCTCAATTGTTCCAAGATATGTTAGATATGAATTATAAAACTTGACTTAACTATGGTTCCCATCTCAGAATATACTCCCGTATCATGATTCCCTAGATTTCATCTTACAGGTGAGTATATGTAAATGATATCTGTATCTAGGTTATGCGAAACCTTGAGAGCTCAGGTTAGTACTGCCGTACAGACAAAGAGATGAAGGCTCGACTTAAAGGTGTGTTCCACTAATGGAATCTTTTCAGCACTACAAATGATTAGATATTTCGATCTTTTCAGTTTTGCATGCATTTTGGGGATTTATAGCATAAAGTATTATAGAAGTTCTAGGCTATTGCTTCCGCAAAATCAGAAGAACTTGTATAATACCCCAGATATCAACTATCTATAAAGACCTCGTATCTCAGAATCAGGCAATCTCATCAGAAATTTCGGAGTACTAAGTCCATATATCCGAGAGATGTTAATCCACATGTTTAAGCATTTGTAAAATTTAGTTTATATCCCGGAAACAATTTACTGAACGTGTAAAGCCTATCGACACATCCACAGTAAGACTAGTTTATCACTTTTAAACTTTACATTTCCTTAGCATACTGTGATAGTCCACTGATGTACTATCATTTCCTTTTTGTGACACAGAATTCTTTTTGTCTTTTTCAATGTTTTTATACTTTTTGATTTTTCAAATGTTTTTGAATTTTCTTCATATGTTTTTGATTTTTTCTAAAAGTTTCTTACTCCCCAAAAAATCAAAAACATCTTTTTGGATTTTAGTTTTTAAGGAATACTAATCTAAAAGATAACAAACCAATAAGGATCCAGAGAACTTGTTGTCCGATCCTTTTTCTAACATCTGCATCTGCACCTGTTTAACAAACAAACCATTAACCTCATTTACGTGAAAGAATAAATGGTTTTGTTATAAACTCAGTTTTCTGTTCAACAGTGTGGATTTGCACAATTTGATTTTTTTGAATTTTCTTTTCAAAATCTCCCCCTCAAAATGACAAAGATATGACACTTCTGAGTAAGTTAAGTAACATAAAGCTCAGCTATCCAGATACAACTTTGACAATGTGGATCTTTAGAGCCCCTCACATGAAAAGTAACTACTTGAAAAGTGAAACCCAAACCTTTTTGGTTTTGGGTTGAACTTGACAAAGATCATCGTAATCTCTTTCAAGTTCATCATAGTAATCAAAATCATCATCAAACATTTCGCCCGACGTTAAATTTGAAGACTTTTCAACCTTTTCCTTCTTTGTTTGTTTTGAAAAATTTGACTTTGAACGATCATTTCTGATTGCTGTTACAGTTGATTTGACATTTTTAGTTTTATCAGAAACAGACTTTTCACTGTCAGATGATGAAGATTCTTTCTTCGCAACCCAGGATTGTGACTTACTTCTTGCCTTTTTGACGTAGAATCTAGAATCTTTGTTTTCTTTAAATTTTGAAGTTTCACCTTTTTTAAAAATTGAATTTTCAAACTTTAGTTCAGTTTTAGGTTTCACTTCGTTTTTAGATTCTTTGCTTCTTTTTAACATTGTGATTGGCTTCACAATCTCTGGTTGTTTTTGCTTTTCATCTTTTGAACATGTTTTTCTTCTCGGATACACAGGCTTTGTTTTCGGACACTTGCGAGCAATGTGACCAACTTCATCGCATTTAAAGCAAGTCCGATTATCATGAACATGTCCACTAGTGGGTTTCACTCCACTTGTGGACTTAGCCTTGTCCCGAAGCTCTTTCTCTTTCTTGAATTCATCATTAGATTGCTTACCGATCAAGCTTTCTTCCTGAACCGTGTTCATCCCATATACAAACTTCATGTGTTTACCTGTGTATTCATGGAATGGTGACTTCTGGTTCTTCTTCGGTTTATCTTCACTTACCTCCAAACCCAACCCAGCTCTCATGTTCTTAGGAAAATCACCACCATTCTTTCGGTAGTTGTTAAAGTTCCTTTTGGGTTTCGAGTAAAATCGTTTCTCATTTTTCTCAAGATCATCTGACGATACTTCGACAAGTTTGAACAATTTGTCAATTTGATCATCTTTCACGTTCCGAGTCGGAAAACTATCATCAAAGTATAACTATCAGATTCCTTAATCTTGTACATGACAACATTAGGATCATCACTTAGATCATTTTCAGATGATGTATCGTCATCTTCAGATTGTGATTCCGAGTTGTTCGAACTTGTGTTGGCACTTTCAGAGCTGTCGTCGTCAGAATCATTTCCTAAGACATTCTTAACCACATTATTCACAATCGCTTCATTGTCATTGTTTGATTTCCTATAGACTACGTCAGTGTTCTCAGGCAATTTATCTTGTGTTTCTGATAAAAGCGTTATGTTTATTGCTTTTTCAATACCATCCTCTTTCTTGTGGTAGTAACTCGCAAGTAGTGGCGGTGGAACATTTCTTATTCTTTACGTTTTTGACTTTTTGGTTTATCATTATTTTCCTCCGACTTAATCGTAGGAAGAATGTGATCAATGATATATGCGTTTGTGGTGTAACTTTTTAACAATTGTCTTACCCTCTCAGTTTCTATCTTCATGTCTTGAAGCTCTCTTCTTGTTTCAGCAATAGTGTCAATATACGTGTTAATTGCTTTTTGTTTTTCAATGACAGTTGCACTTAACATTGTAACATTAGCACTTAATTCTAGGTTAGCTTTTTCGACATTACAATAAGTACCTTTCATTTTTTCATACGCTTCTTTCATTGTTCTATAATCATAGCTTTCGTTATGCACAGTCATTTCGCTTATGATTTTCGACTTTTCAGAACATTGTTCACAAGGATTTGCGCACTTTGTGCAAGGTTTTTCAACCTCCACAACTTTCACAATTTCCTTCTCAATATTTGTTACCTCAAAATTTACCTTTTCAGCCTCTGATTTCATTGCATTTATCCTTTGAGTTTCAAGATAAACCATCTCCTCTTCCTCTCTTTGTTGCATGTATTGCTATAGAATTGCATTCTCCAGTGCTGCATTCTCAGCTGACATATCATGCTCTTCCACGATCTCAGCCATAAGAGCGACTCCAGTTTTCTTGTTAATATCTTGTTCCAATCAAAACCTTCATTATCACTTGAAGCAATCATGGCTTTTTCTGTGGTGTTGGATGATTGATCTTGAACTTCGATTTTTCTTGGAAGTGGCTTGTATTGCAGTGCTTTCTTGTAGTAATCATTTCCTCCAAAAGGACTTTGATTGCCACTTACTTCTTGGTTCGGACACTCTCGTTTGAAATGCCCTTTTTGTCAGCACTTGAAGCAAGTAACTTTTGTCTTGTCAAAACCCAGTTTGTTGCTTGAATTACCAATATCTCTGCCAGTTAACACTACAAACTTGATAACTCTTCTGATGATCGAGGCCATACTCCACTTAATGCCCATCAGCTCCAGCTCTTCTTCGTCCACCTGATCGTAATCCTCAGTAGTCATTTCAGGATTTCCGATCTTCCCAGCAACTAAACATTCATACAATTCCAGAATAGTAGCAAGAAGTGCTATGTGTTGTTTAGCCACCTTTTCAGAAAAAACATTCTTCAAATTAACACGATGTTGCACTGAAAAACATTTGGATCAGAACTGAATTGGTTTGTCTGATATGACTGGTTGTTCTGATTTTGAAACGAAGAATTTGAACCCATGCTTGAATATCCAGTGTTTGGAGAACTCTGATTCTGTGACAAATAATTTGTGAAATTCATATTAGCACTGAATGTTGTTTGAATTTCGGACACTGAATCAGAGTATCTTGAACTCCTCCTTTGTAATACACACCGACATCTTGAACAACGTTTGCATTTTTTGATTTCACAATCTTTAACAGTTCCATTTCATGACCTTCTAGTTTGTCGATAAAAGATGACAACTTTAAATGCATCCAAGCCGGACTGTTCTTTAAGAACATCAAGTAAGTTGACCATTCTCCCTCAGGAAGTGCATCAGCCAACTTTTCTATCTGTTCTTCTGTAGTTCTCTTGATGTCGTGCCTTGACATCTGGACCATTAGATGATAATATCTGTCAATCATCTGTTTCATCGTCTCTCCTTTGATCATCGTGAAGATTTCGAATTCTTTCTTAATTAACGCCTTTTTGCTCTTTATCATCTCATCACTTCCTTTGAATTTGTCACAAAGAACTTGCTACAATTCTTGTGATGTTTCACATTCTGGTAACAGTATCAAAATATCTTCCCTCACAGATTGTTGAATAAAACTAATCATTTTCTTTTCGGCAACATACGCCTCTTTATCAGCAGGTGAAAACTTAATAAAAGGTAGATCTTGTTCACGTTCATCCTTTGGCCATTTGTACCCATTCTCTACTGCAGCCCAGCTGTGGAACTGATTAGCTTGTACCCAGTTTACAAACTTCTCTTTCCATCCCTCAAACTCGTCTATACTCATTAGCTTCGACGGTTTAGTCATAGTACCCATCTCGTTGTCGAGATTCATCTGGTTAACTGTTGACATTGAAGCTTGAGCTACTCCCGCAGCAAATGCGTTATGGAAATCTTCCATCTTGAAAAACAGGTAATTTATCTGAAAAACACACGTTCACAAACTTCGAGAAATGATCAGTACATTGACAAGTTCGGGCGAACTTGGATTTGGTGAGAAATTAGATTTGATTTTATACAAGTTCGGGCGAACTTATGTTTTTGGAAAAATTAGATTTTAAATTTACACAAGTTCGGGCGAACTTGTGTTGACACCTTTGAAAATTTTCTCCCTGATGAAGTTCGGGCGTCAAGAAAATTAACAAGTTCGGGCGAACTTGTAGTTGAAGTTCAACAAACTTTACTCAAGTTCGGGCGAACTTGATAAAGTTTGTGTAACTTCAAATACAAGTTCGCCCGAACTTGTTAATTTTCTTGAAATTCAACATAAGTTCGCCCGAACTTCATCAGGGAGAAATTTTTCAAAGGTGTCAACACAAGTTCGCCCGAACTTGTGTAAAATTTCTCCCTGATGAAGTTCGGGCGGATGAAGTTCGGGCGAACTTATGTTGAATTTCAAGAAAATTAACAAGTTCGGGCGAACTTGTAGTTGAAGTTCAACAAACTTTACTCAAGTTCTGGCGAACTTGATAAAGTTTGTGTAAAAATCGAACAAGTTCGAGCGGACTTTATCAAAACTCTTGAAATATCGATCAAGTTCGGACGGACTTGATTAAAATTGATGAAACTTTAATCAAGTTCGAGCGAACTTGATGCCAAGTTCGACCAACACAGTTTTGTGAAACATGGTTTTTTGAACTTTTTGATATCAATTCGTTTGAATTTGATGTCCAAACTCTCAGGGGTTTACCACAAGTGTATTTTACATGACATATTCAAGTTTTAGCAACTTTTGTCCATGAATTCTTCAAATATGTGAAAATTATAAGAAAAATGGTAGAAAGAGGTAGAATAAGAGTGATTATTGTGATCAATTCAGCAAATCTAGGTATCCAGGCTCTGATACACTTGATAGGACCATCCTCCTTTAGCATAGGAACCTAGATTTGTTTCTAACGTTCAATTAGGCGGAAACTAATGACGTGTTAACCAAATAACAAGAATTACTCATTTAATGTTTGTTTTATTGATCAATAATGTTCAATACATTCAGGTTCCGGATCTGACAGAGCTTCGCCAACTCTGTGTCAAAATCTCTAACTCTTACAAATGAAATCCCAAGGCACCTATTTATAGGTTTACAAGTTCGCTAGGATAGACTACAAGTTCGGGCGAACTTGTCTTGAACAAGTTCGGCCGAACTTGTTCTCACATGACTAGTTCCGGGCGAACTTGACCCTTTAAAATCATAAATACGCCTCCGTTTCTAACAGATTAAGCTCTAATCACTCAGACTCGATACACAATGACGTAGGCAACAGACATATGCACTAACAGCTCCACCGCCCACCGCCACCACAAAAAGTTTCCCCATGGTGTATTGGAGTTCTTTCTCCGTCCACCGTCGTTAATCAGAGTTCTTTTATAAGTTGTGTTATTTTTTATTTTTATTGTGTTTTAGGTTATCAAACCTCAATTGCGTTTTTAACCTCATTATGTTTTTGTTATATTTCGTTTCATTTTTGTTATTCTGTGTAACATTTGTAAAAAAATCGGGTTTTCAAAACCCGCTCCGTTTTGTAATCGAATATCAAGTTATAAAAGTTACGTTGAATATTTATGATTATTTTGATTTAAAACGATACATAATTAATAAATAAACTAAACTATAAAAATTATATTTGATAAAAAGTTAAAACAAAATAAATAAAAAAATTATGTTGCTGCCGGGACTCGAACCCAGGTCAGCCAAGAACAACTCCAACGACTTAACATACACTCACATCACCACTCCGCCACTTTGTGTTTTCTGTTATCTCTAGGAAATAAATGAAATTTATACACAAACTCGGTTAAAACCGGTTTCGCCAACTGAGAAACGGAAATCGGCAAATCAATCGTCAAATCGTTTGTTTTCTCGCGTATTCACGTTCATAACCGATGAACCGATGTCTTTAATCAATTCAGAATTGATTGAGCATCAAGTCTCATCATTATCGGTCTTCATAACCGAAATGTAATCAAATCCAGAATACTTCAACCCAAGATCACTCTCTCGACTCAGAAATATCATACCAGCATCCAATTTCACTTTCGCCGCATTTTCAGACCATCAGAACGCTTAAAACAGCTCGCCGGAATTTTCTGCAAAAGTCGCCGGAAAACCGTATTCATCCTCAAACGGTAAATCTTTCAATATTCGTTGTAGTTCAACAATTCTTAAGCTATTTCTAACTTAAATCACTCAATTGAAATCGAATTCAGGCGTTGTATTCAACTAATTCCAGTTCGCCGGAAAGATTCTGAAAGTCGTTATTTCCGTCTGTGAAATGGTAATTGTCTGTTCAGTTGAGGTGCACAAAAACAGAGACCGACGCCTGCCGGAACTCTGTAACCAAACGTTCACCGGTATGTTCTTCCTCTAATCGTCATCCCTGCTATCTCTTATCAGTTTGTATAATGCTTAGCAATCGAATTAACAAGTTTTAATGATGTAAACTGCCGTCGGTAAAAATCCAGTGAAGAAGATGAACTCTGGTAATACTATAAGTATAATTAAAATTGGTAGTTTAAACGGGTTAGACACACAGTCTAGCATGTCCCGAGTTCGATTCCTGCTATACGCACTCCTCATATAATAAAATGCCTTTTTGTTTAAAAACTAAACCGGGTTAACCCAGTTAGTGGTTAAGTATAATAAAAACCGAGATAATAACCAGGTTAGACACACAGTCCAGCGGTGGACTGTGTGCAACATTAAGCCATACGTCGCGCGTTCGAAACCCGTCACTAGCACCGGTCCGTTGAATTAAAATGTTTTTGCAAATAAAAGAAATTCGGTTAAATTGAATAAGTGTATAAATATAATTAAAAGCAAGATCTTTCGGGTTAGACACGTAGCTCAGTTGGTAGAGCTGCGTGCACGCGTACGGGAGGTCTCGGGTTCGAGCCTCACCCAGCGCAAACCATGTCCCTGACCGAACAGGTCAACAAGTCAACAGGTCAACGGTCAACGGTCAACGCAGAATAAACAATTTTTATATTTTTATTTATTTAATTTAATTTAAAAATCAATTAAAAATACTTAAAAATAACATTTTTAAAGATAGAAAATAGCCTTAAACTCACAAAAATATATCTAAAAATTTCATGAAAATCCTTAATAAAATCCACTCATTTAATATATTTTTCCGTTATTATTTAGGTTAGTATTTCTCGTTGTTCCGCTCATCTAACTCGTGCGCATCTCACCATCTCCAATCCAACGCACCCAATGTGAGTGAATCTTTACAAATTCCCCGTTTAATCACGTTTTGGGGTGTATCATGTGTCTTGATATATATATTATACTTAAACCATTGTGCATACATCATATCATGAACTAGTGTATTCAGTTTGTTTCTATTGTATAGTTATTGTGGATGCAAGTTTATTATTTTCAGTACATGCAATTTCATAGGCCGCCGCTCTCCATTACATTATGAGCGTTGAGCATGTTCCCCATTTCATTATGAGGTTGAACCTGGCGTGCCCACATACGATCGGCTCCGTTTGATTGAGCCTTGATCGCACAGACATTTTCATTTTCAGTACATGCAATACGATCGGCTCCGTTTGATTGAGCCTTGATCGCACAGTTCATTTATGTTATTTATCGTATGTTGTTGGTATGTTAATGTATGCTGTCATATGTTATTGTATGTTATGGTTGTGACTGCTAATTGCCACTGCTTGATTATTTACATTTGATCATCTATGATTATGCACAATTTTTCATTGATAAACTAACAAGTAATTCATTAATAAATGTTTATCTAATAAGGTTCACTCGCCAACTTATGTTGACCCAAAAACCCTCATTTTTACACATGATACAGGTGAACCAGCAGCAGCTAGGAACACATAGGACTTGGACTAGAAGAATAAAACGATTTAGAGTTGGGATTGTTATGTTTGGTTTATTTTCTTTGTATTGAATGAACATGTTTGGATATTTGGAAATGTAACTTTGACTTTATTAAATATGAAACATATTAGTAAATGTCATGAGCTTTGGTGATAACCCAATTATGCCCCGACTCTTATTCCGCTGCGGGTCGGGGTGTGACATTCTGGATGTGAAAGGAGAGGCATGACCATGCTAAAATAGAAGCATGATCAAGTTGGAAAAAATGCATGACCACGTTAAAACTCATTGCTTTTTAGAACCTACAATGCAGAGAACATGATCATGCTAAGACAGAGGCATGATCATGTTGGAACTAAAGCATACCCATGTTAAAACTACATTGCTTTTTAGAACCTGTGTTAAAAGCCCATTGTTTTTTAGAACCTGCAGTGCAAAATATTGATCTTGGTTTCATTGCGTCTTACAACCTGGAATGTAAAGAACATGATCATGCTAAATAGAAGCATAGTCATGTTGGAACAAAAGCATGACCATGTTAAAACTCTGTTGCTTTTAGAACCTATTGTGCAAAATATTGAATTTTGGTTTCATTGCGTTTTACAAGCAAAGAACATGATCATGCTAAAATAGAAGCATGGTCATGTTGGAACAAAAGCATGACCATGTTAAAACATAAACATGGCCATGTTAAAACTCCATTGGTTTTTAGAATATGTAGTGCAAAATCTTGATTTTGGGTTTCATTGCGTTTTAGAACTGGAGTGTAAAAGAATATCAAAGAACATGATCATGGTAAAAGGGAAATATGATCATGTTGGAACAAACACATGACCATGTTAAAACATAAACATTACCATATTAAAACCCATTGCGTTTTAGAACCTGAATGTTAGAACAGAGGCATGACCATGTTAAAACAAACGCATGGCCATGTTTAAACAGAAACATGACCATGTTAAAATAATGGCATGGCCATGTTAAAAGAGAAACATGACCATCAAAAATTCGATTGCGTTTTAGAACCTAGGTTACAATGTGTTTTTTATCCATTACGTTTTACGCATCTGGGTTTTCGATTTTTTTTTCAAAAGTATGACAATAGTGCGCTCGTTATAAAGACAAAAAACGCTCATTTTTATGGTGCAATGTTTATAAGAAATATTGTCGTGTGAAAAAGTTATTAACGTTTTAAAAACGATGGGAAATTGGAGGAGAGAGAAACTATTGACTTGGATTGACTAGAATGCCCTCAAACTAACTCACATGCCTCTCTTTTTTTTTGTTCAATTTCACTTATTTAATTTTAACCCTTGATTAATACATAGATGGTCAAGTTTACTTTCTGGCCTCCTACCCTAATAAACTTCTAGTATATCCTGACCCGTATAAAATATTAATCCTGACCCGTATAAAATATTGTAGAAAGCATATCGTATTTGCCATAGCATTTGTGGTTTATGTTTTTTGTCGCCACCATGTTCGAAGTAGTTACCGTCAAAGATTTTGAGAACCAAAGCAAGGTTGCTTTGAATTATTTGAGTTAGCCAATCTGAAAAATAGCAACAACATCCACTCACGTTTTCAAAGTACAACAATAGTGATTAATATATGTTGGTGTTTATTGTTTTTTCAAACAGAAGCAAACTAGGACGAATTAGGTTTGTTTATTATGGTTTGATTACAATCTTGATTAGGGTTGTATTGGTTACAGTAATATTGTTTATTATTTGGGTTGTTATTCCGCTGCGTATTTTGGTTCGGTTGATTACTCGTTTTTTGTTACTCGTGTCACTTCTCGTGCTATATTTGTTTTAGTATTTAAATAGAAATACCGTCAAGTTCTTAAGGACCGACTCCTTTGGGGTCATTTGCGTGCGTGTGAGTGTGAAGTTATTCTAACAGTTTGAGGTGTAAGACAATTGTTTTTATTTATTGAATTGATAACATGTATGACAAGTTCAATATTATGAAAGTTTACATAGTAAAAGAAATCACTAGAAACGAGGAGTCACTGAAACCATTAGAGGGACTCCCTATGCATTGCAGTACCAATGGCCTCACTCATGTCCAAATCCTTGTTTTCTCTACCTTTTGGCAACGACATATCAAACTTGTAAACGATATTTGCTAATGCAAGCTCCAAAGCAGACACACTAAACTGAATACCGGGGCATGATCTTCGGCCAGCACCAAATGGAAGCCATTCAAAATGCAATCCTTGATAGTTAATGGAATTGTTCAAGAACCTCTCAGGTTTAAACTCATTTGGTTCTTCCCATGAGGCGGGATCTCTTCCTATTGCCAAGGCATTGATGATCACTTGTGTGCCTGCTGCAATGTCATACCCCATTAGTTTTACATCTTCCATTGCCATACGAGGAGAAAGAAGTGGGGCTGGAGTATGCAACCGCAAAGACTCTTTTAGGACAGCCTTTAGGTAATCCATTTTCTCTAAATCCTTCTCGGGAATCATGGATCTTCCTTGTGCTATTTCGGTTACTTCTTGTTGGAGTTTTTTCATTACTCTTGGGTTTCTTATTAGCTCACTCATTGCCCACTCTAGAGTTGTATGTGTACTTTCAGTTCCACCTACAAGGAACACAATGTTTAGTGCTTTTAAGAGCATTGCTATTATCATACATAAGACTACAAGAAACCAACTTGAAGTTTCAAGATTAGAAGTGGTTCATTCAAAAAATATATTAATAATTTACTGATGATGTATATTAAATGACAGTAAATGAATCAAGATTTACAAGACATGTTGAATGAATTAGAAAAGTTAGAACAGAAACAACACTTTTCACAAAAGTTAGGGAATTATATCATGTTTTGCTAAACTTTTAGAAGATACGAAGTCGGTAGATGATTTACGAATTCATGGTTCTTGACACATACACTAATTATCACCGAAATTGATGCAGTTTCTGGTGCAATCAAATGGCTCAAGATTATTTGGTTAATCAAAGTCTCGTAACAAACTAATAGGTTCAAGAACAATGTTCTTTTTTTATTAAAATCCAGTAGATAAATATAAAATAATATTCGTATATATCCTGCATCAGAAATCGTCATCAAATTAGAAAGAAAAATATACGGAAGATGTGGAAATTATACCAAGATTAGTGCTTTAAGGGAATCTCTGTCAAGGGTAAAGCCGTTTGTGTTATCTTTTTGGAGATCTAGTAAAATGTCAACGAAGTCTTCCCCAACTTCATCACTTTTAGCAACATCCCCTCTTTTCTTGTTTACATGTTCTTCAATAACCCCTTCAAGCAACTCATCAAATTCTTTAGAAATTTTTTCAGCTTTTCCTATGGAACCAGTGATACGATCTACCCATGATAACCAAGGAATATAAGTACCAATACTAAAATATATTAACATATCCATGAGCCTTTTCAATAAATCTGTGTACTTTACTCCATCGAATTTCCTTCCTAGGGCAACCCTGCAAATTATGTTATTTGTTAGTGAAAGAAAAATCGACCCCATATCAATGGTAGTCCCACAACTTTCTCCAAGCACTTTAATCATTTGCTCTATTTCGTTATCTCTCACTTTTTGGTATGACTTAACTCGTGTATTACTTAGAAGCTTGAGCACCATAATGCTCTTCGACCGCCTCCGGTGTTCACCATAAGGGGAAAATGCTATGTCGTTATTGCCATAGAATAGTATTCTAGGCATGGGTAAGACAGGCCAACGACAAAATGAGAGATCATGGGTTTTCATGATCTCTTGGGCTGCTTCAGCAGAGGATGCTACAAGTGTGGGGGTGCTACTAAGGTGAAGGAGCATGATTGGACCGTATTTTTGGGATAATGTTTGGAGGTTGCGATTAGTGCTTGAGCCTAATTGGTGGAAGTTTCCAATTATTGGAAGCTTTGGTGGAGATGGTGGTAAGTTTGTCCTATTCTTGGAATCAAATGAAATCCATTTGAAACAAACAGAAATCCTATAATGATGCATGAAAACAAAGAGAGGAGAAGAGTTGGTGATGAAAAGATTTCCATGATTTTACTAGCTAGAAAATTGGTTGGTTTGCTGTGTCCTAATGCCTCATGGAGGCTATTTATAGTAGTGGATCTCATTAGTTATAATTTATCATATTTATTGCCAAAGGGATTAGGCAATTAACGGAATTAGATAAAGCTAGTTTAGTCGAACCATTTTGTTAGTAGAGTTAAAGACCACTTTAAAAGAATGTGGGGATGACAAGGCTCCCGGGCCTGACGGTATTAATTGTAAGTTCATTAAAGCTTTTTGGCATTTATTCGAGGCAGATTTTATGAAAGTTCTAGACTACTTCTTTGAGAATGGGGTTTTTAACAAAGGATGTAGTTCGTTGTTTATAACGTTAATCTCCAAGATGGAGGACCCGGTGGAATTAAAAAATATAGGCCGATTAACCTTATTGGGATTGTTAGCAAGGTGGTCTCAAAGGTCCTAGCAAATCGGCTTAAAAGTGTTATCGGCTCGGTTATTTCTGAATCTCAATCTGCCTTCGTGACAGAAATTATTTCTCGACGGCCCGATTATAATCAATGAGTTATACCATGGGGTAAGAAATACAAGAAAAAGGTTTTCTTTCTTAAAATTGACTTCGAGAAGGCATATGATAACGTTAACTGGAATTTTTTGTTATCTTTATTGAATCAAATGGGTTTTAGTCCTAGATGGTGTGGGTGGGTGAAAGGAATTGTGGAATCGGCTAGATCTTCGGTTCTTGTGAACGGTTCTCCAACGTTCGAATTTCAGTGCTCGAAAGGGATTAGACAAGGTGACCCGATTTCTCCGTTTCTTTTCATTATTGTTATGGAGGCTTTATCCTTTATGATTGAAAAGGCGAAAAGTGAAGGGATTTTTTCAGGTATTCAAACTCTTTTGAACGGACCGATGGTGTCTCATTTGTTCTATGGGGATGATGCTATTATTTTGGGGGATTGGTCTAATAGTAATATTTCTAACGTGGTTCGAATTCTCCGGGTCTTTCGTATGTGTTCCGGTTTAAAGATTAATATTGCCAAGTCTAATTTATACGCGATTGGAGTTTCTAACGAGGAGTTAAAGAATATGGCCGATATTATTGGGTGTCAAGCCGATATGTTTCCGTTCAGGTACCTCAGCTTGACTGTGGGTGCTAATATGAACAAGGTTTCTAATTGGAAGCCGGTGTATGATATAGTCGAAGCGAGATTGGCGAAATGGAATGCGACGTTGCTTTCCATTGGCGGAAGAATCACCTTAATTAAGTCAGTATTGGAGTGTTTACCAAATTATTATTTTTCGTTGTATAAAGCTCCGATTCAAGTTGTTAAGGATCTTGAAGCAAAAATAAGGAATTTTTGTGGGGTGGAAATAACTCGGTGAATAAGGTTAATTGGGTGGCTTGGGCCCGGGTGGCTTTACCTTTGGACAAAGGAGGTTTGGGTCTTAATAAACTCAATTAAATCTGGGATGGATGGCAGTTCAAGGAGGACAAAGATAAGTTGTGGGTTAAAGTGATCGAAGCGGTTCATAAGTCGAGATTAATTGGGATGTTTTCCCGGTTAAGAAAACTATGGGGGGGGGGGGTTGGTGCATTATAGTGAATATGATAGTGAACACCTCGGTTGACAGTATGCCTCTAAAGAATTTATTCAAAGGGGATGTTGGAAACGGTGAGGCGATTAAGTTTTGGACTGATCCGTGGCTGAGCAGCGTTCTTCTAAAGGATCAATTCCCAGCTCTCTTTAATCTTGAAGCGAACAAGTATTGCAAGATTAGTGATAGGATTTCAAACAATAATGTGGGTGTCAGATATGTTTGGCAGTGGAGTAGATCGTTGGGGGTGGAATGGAAACGGACGAGATGGTGGGGCTGGTTACTTTGCTTCACGGAATAGAGTTAAAAGAAGAGAAAGATAGATGGTCGTGGACGGGAGCTTCAGACAATCAATTCAGTTGGGTGCAGTTAAGAGGTTTTTAAACAAAAATGTTGGATATCCTGAGATGTATGTCCGGATTGGTGCAAGTGGATTCCAAGTAAGTGCAATGTATTTATTTGGAGAATGGGGTTGGATAGATTGGCTACAATGGATGCGTTAAATAGAAGAAACATAGACAGGGGAGATCCTTTCTTGCGTGTTACGCGGTGAAGGGGAAGAGTTGGTGGAACACCTGTTTACATCTTGTAGTATTGTGTCGATGTTATGGCCGATCATTAGTATGTGGTGCAAGATCCCTAATATATTGGCTTTCTCGGTTAAGGATTTGCTTGAGTCTCATGAGCATATTGGTTTAAAAGGGAATAAAAAAATGTCGTGCAAGGGATTATCAGGATTAGTTGTTGGAGCATTTGGAAGACTAGGAATGATGCTAGATTTAATAACAAGGTAGTTAAATTAGAGGGGATTATACGGGAGACAAAAACGGTTGACTTCTTGTGGTTAAATAGTAGATCGAAGAACATAGAGATTAGTTGGGAAGAGTGGTGTAAATTTGTTAATATTTAATTTTTGTGTTGTAGGTTGGTTTTGTGCCGCCTCGGTTTGAGGTTTTGGCTGGTTTTAATGAAGTTCACTTTTCAAAAAAAAATATATATTTATTTAATTAGTGAGGCATACAATATTAGCTCTGAGCAGTTAGCACACCCGGCTTGAAAGCATTTGCATACCTTATTTAGACATGTTTGGGATTCCATTTAGAACCTTCTTATTAACTTAGTAACTTTTTAAAATGACTTTTTCCTCTTATAAATGACTTTTGGAAAAGTTAATAAAGAGGTTTTAAATGGAATCCTAAACATGGTTTTATTATGTTCTAAGTTCATATTTTCAACATAATCGAACTAAAGTATAATAAACATTAAACTAAAGTATAATAAACATTAGCTTTTATCAATGTGAGTTGATGCAATCCTACTACAAGTACTAAGCTATATATCTCCAATTAAGTTGCATTTAACTTATGAACTTGTCAAACACAAAGATTGCATTAGAAGATCTAATGCAAATTTTTTTATAAAAAAAGTTGCAAATTTTATTAAAAATTGCAACCTTTTTTATTGAAAGGTTGCATATTTTATTAGAATTTGCAACATTTTTAGGAAAGTTTTATTGTGAAAATATAAATATAACTCTTATTTTAAAGGTTTCATTGTTAAAAAGTTAAACATTAAAAATGTTAGCATTTTTTTATAAACTTAAAAGCAACGTTTATTTTAGAGTTTCAAAAAAAAGAAAATTACATTTACTTTTTTTTCTTTTCTTTTTAACTTTTCCAAATCTCAAGTTTTAGTTACATTCTTAATTTACCTTTTATCGATTTTTTTAACTATTATTTGTAAATGTTTTATATATAATGTTGGTAACCATCTTGCTTTGAAGTCCAAAAACTCATCTTGATTAGAATTGGATGAGGTGGACTACGAACAACCATAGTTGAATTCTCAAAGGGACCTACTAAGTGGATTTGATAAATTGTGAAGCTCTCGTAATTTATCTTGGTAAAATGACTTTAGTGCATTCGTTTCTTGGGAGAGAATTTTTGGAAGGAGGGAAATATTAATGAGTTGGAAAATTTGATCGTTGTGGGCTGTGGAGGGAAAATTGAAAAATTTACGGAGGAAATTAATTAACTAATTTTAGATTTTAGATAGAAAAATCTATATCTAAACTATGTAATATGAAAGAAACTATTTAGAGAACACTTGTTAGAGTGTGGGGGGTCATGGTTGGGACATGATTTGCCACCTTGAGAACATGATTGAAACATTACACCACCCTCTTGCCTGATCCACCATGGTTTGCATGAATTAAACCATGGCAATCTTGGTCCTCCTCTCCATTTTTCAAGAAATAATTTCATTTTTCTTTAGCAAAAATAAATTAAAATAAATAAGGGGCTAGTGGTTTGGGTCATGACCACACTCTTAAGGTAGTGGTTTTGGATGGTGGATTAGAGGTGGGTGACATGACACTGACATTGAGGGTCATGGTGATCGTAAGGGTCATGACCACACCCTATGGCTATGTATCTTTTGATTTTTCCACCAATCTCTTATGGATAATTAATATTTATAGATAACCCTTCTATTAAATATTATTTAATTTAATATGTTATGAATAATTATTATTTAGTTTAATCTCTTCTAATTAATTATTAAAAACTCTCCTACTAAATATTTATCTAATTTAATTTCTTCTACTTAATTATAGATAATTTATAACTCCGTGGTTTACACGGGTTGCATAAATTAAATGTTATACAATAAGTAATATGTTATATCTTTAGAATACTTAGTGTATTGGACGAATTAGATAAATATAATGTAATCGATCAACAATACAGTCATCAAGATATATATTTAAATGATGAAAATTGATGTATTATTTACTTATTAAAAACTTAATTTGTTTTTTTATCTATTATTAGGTTAGAAACATGCATATTACACGTGGTAAAACCAATAAAATTAGATGATTATAAATAAGCGGAAAAAAATAAAAAGAGTTATAAATAAGTAAAAGAGAACCATGAAGTTTGTGATTTAATATTATTTTCTTATTTCTCTATCATATCTCTACAAATTATATATATATTATTAATTCAAAGTTTGATAAAAAAATTTATTATCCTTATCTAGTTAAACTATTGTTATAGGAACTTAACCTATAATACAAATTATATATATTAATTCAAAGTGTATTAAAAAATTATATTTTATTAATTCAAAGTTTGATAAAAAAATTATTATCATTATCTAGTTAAACTATTGTTAATAGGAACTTAACCTATAATACAAATTATATATATAATTCAAAGTTTATTAAAAAAATTGTATCCTTATCTAATATTATTATTTAATAGAAAAGAAAATTGAAAAATAAAATAAGGAGGCACCAGAGATTGACACGTGTCAAAAAAAGATTTTCGTTTATTAGTATAGAGATAAGTATTATTTAGTTTAAATTTAATGTATACTTCTCATTTATAATATTATTTATTTTATTTTCTATATCATATTTATATTCGTTGTTTATATTACCTAACGTGTCATATAACAATTACAATTTTTCGTTTCCTTTTACCCAAATTATTACATCTATTTGTAATATATAAATTTACTCTTATTCTTTTCGATGATTTAATGAAGATAATATTATATAGAAAATCAAATAAATAATATTATAAAAGAGAAGTATACATTAAATTTAAACTAAATAATAATTATCTATAAATGTAATTAAAAATATTTAGTAGAAGAGTTTTCTATAATTAATCAGAAGAGATTAAACTAAATAATAATTATCCATAAGAGATTAAATTAAATAATATTTAGTAGGAGGGTTATCTATAAATAATAATTATCCCTAAGAGATTTGTGAAAAAAATCAAAAGATACATAGCCTAATATGATGACAAGTGTCATTTAAATGGTTTCTTTTATTATATAGTACCAATAGAAAAAACCGTGTGCAAACACGAGTGATATTTAGAAAATTTACATACCACATTTTATTAAACAACGAATCACTATACTTATTCAAATTCAACATCACTAATCAAAAAATAAGAAATGCACTTGTTATAGTAGCTTTTGAAAACTAAATCCAATATCATTAATCATAAACGGAAATTTTCAATCGATTTACATTCACTCTTACCTGGTGATGACTGTTTTGGGTATTCCTTGACATATAAAAAATGAAAACAATAACAATTACATATGATTAAAATTTAAAGTGTTACAAAAGTAAAAATTACATATGAAAAAAAAGCTAATCAGACACTTATACTCTAATAGCAAGAATCAAGAAACTTTAACTTCAACTCCATCGAGCACTAAACTTCTCGATGTATGTCCTTGATTTTTGTCATGAACTCCAGGTCTTTATTTCCACACTCTATATTACTTGCAACACACAGGTCACGAACGGAAGTCGTCGGCATCACCCTCAAGTCTCTCGAAACATGGTCTCTTGTCAGCAGACCAAGTTGCAGTTCGTTAAAACACCCCTTCAACTCTTGAAGAGTAGACCTATCAGCATAAACTTGCTCTTTAATTTGTTGAAATCGTCAGATTGTGCATATGTTACAGATGCCATTTTATGTTATCAGTGATGCAAAACAATAACAGTTGCTTTTGTATTTCACTGAATGAATAGGTGTATGATGAAAAAACATTTGAATTGGCAATGGTATTATATAGTGAAATATCTAACAGCCCATATGTCATTTTTAAATGCAAGCATTAAATAAAAATTTATATTTAAAAACCATGTACATTTAATGATTTAAGAGGGAAAACGTGTACATTTAATATAAACATGTACATTTATATTCAAAAACCTTGTGCATTTAATGCAAAATCTTTCAAAAATGAGTTTTCATGTGAAAGCAACTAAAATTAAATATATAGAAACCTAAAGGACAAAATTTAAACTATCAAAAACAGGTTATCATAATTAGGAATCATCTCTTCATTTAACATATCAAACATAGTAAATATATTAAAAGGTTAATGATTAGTTTAGTTGAAAACATCAATAATTCACTTTTAAAAAAAATTCACACAAAAACACTCTCTAAATGGAAAACAGAACCTTACTATTGGGCAGATACTAACGCAGTTAAAATGGAATTTTCAAGATGGTCACTCCAAGAACAGAGAACAGATGAAGAACTCAACCAAAAAGTTGCTATCGTGAGTGACAATTACTACAAGCAAACCTGGAGTAGCATTGCACTGTTGGATGAAGTTGTCCATTCCACTCCATCAGTGTTCAAAGATAAAGCAAAAGAGTTTATCACACAGCTGCTGAAACAGGATCAGAAGACTTGTGATATGCTAGTTGCTATGCAAATTAAAAGAAAAAATGAAATTGCATGGAAGAAGGCGAGAGTCATAGATATCCTATGACGTGTTAATTGTAGCGTGTAATGTTTAATATTTTTCAAAATCAGAATTTTGTTATTCACCATTTATTATCGAATTAAGAAAATTCGGACTTTGTTTTTGTAAAGTTACAATCTTTTTATCAGTGATCAATTGGCGAAATGACAACTTTACCCTTTAATTCCTAATATAACTTATCGAATGAATAAAATACCCTTTAATTATCAGTGATCAATTAGCAAACAAAGTATGACATACGCAAATAACCTATTGATTTCAAACATTCTACCTATCAAATATCTCACAAATCAAATTATGTAAATTCAGTTAAACACAAATAAAACTATAAATTCAGTATAGCACAAATGAGACTATATAAATTCAGTGTTACACAAATCAAACTATAAAAATTCAACATGACACGTAACAAATTATATAAACTCACTATAATACATATCAAATTATACACAAATCAAATTATATAAATTCAGTATAGCACAAATCATACTATATAAATTCAGCATAACACAAATCACACTATATAAATTCAGTATAACACAAACAAAATTATATAATTGTAGACACTTAAGAGTGGATTGCAGCCATAGTAGGCCTATAATTTTCAACTAACCTTTCAATAAAAAACTGGATCTGAAATAATTTTTTATATCAATGTACAATGTTCATGTTGTAGGCCTATAATTTCTTGTCCTTCAAAGCAAACCTAAGAAATAATCAAAATTATTGTTTATAGTTAATAAACAGCTTAATGTCACCCATATTTTGAGATGCATTATTCTTACCTCCATTTGTGTTTCTCCCTTTAGTTGTAGATGAGAACTGATGCAAAAAGACTGATCTGAATGGAGTTCAAGACCTGGTATCAAAGTATCAAACAATTGATCCGTGAGAAGTGTATTGTTTAGTTTTAGATTAGAACTGATGCAAGAATTTGTTTACAAAGACTTAGAATTTCTACAACATGTTCACAGAATTGCCATTTCACCTTGCCCTAATACGATTCTACACAAACTGATGAAAAACATAACTTAAGTTAATAGTCCAGTAAATCAAACAATAATTTCAGAAAGTGTGCAAACTTGTTCAGAACAATTTAAAATATAAATCAGAGAACGAAAGTTAACCGTACCTATTTTGAAATAAATTTTCTGCAT
This sequence comes from Scalesia atractyloides, assembly GCA_947069175.1. Taxonomy (NCBI): domain Eukaryota; kingdom Viridiplantae; phylum Streptophyta; class Magnoliopsida; order Asterales; family Asteraceae; genus Scalesia; species Scalesia atractyloides. Next base: position 55,042,166 of record CAMTDV010000019.1, read on the forward strand.
CAACAATCGGAACTACAAGATGACCTTAAACAAATATGTTGCAGCTATTTGAAGTCTACAAACATGTGAATATTATCAAACCTTGCACCACAGAATAAATGATGAAACAAATATATTCCAAATCTAATCGGATACCTTTATATTAACATCTTTGACAATTCTTCAAACTTCATGGCAGATAACACTTCCTGATTTTTATTAACTAAAAGTGAAATTATTTTTTAATACAAAGAAGAAAGCTTACAGTATCATCACTTAAAGGAAAAAAAGAATTGAAAGGAGCTACCTTTGACGTTAGCCTCTATTTCCTTTTCCGTGGCTGGTATTGATTCAATGTAACACCACTTTAAAAACCGACACCGAAATATAACTTCACGGCTAAAGTTATTGCAGTCACCACCCAAACCATTTTCACTTTAAACTTGTTTCTCCACTAACCTTTTATTAAAGAAATGGATCTGATACAATTTTTTTCATATCACTTTAAACTTGTTTTTCCACTAACCTATAATTTAGCAAACATCTTCATCATAACCAAAAATATTCCAGGGATACCAAATTCAAAAAAGCTGAAAGATCTTGAAGGATCCTAAAACTGTTAAATTCTAAAGCAAGTGAGTGTCAGGTATTCTATGAAAATATTAGACTAAAATCTGAAATGAACTCACATCATATCTAAATAGATCAAATTTATTAGAGTTCGAAAAAAAAAACAATCATGGTGAATAGACACTTCATCCAAGTTCACATACCATCCTGTCTTGATAATGATCCTGAAAGAATTAAAAAAACATCAACTGTTGTCAATTATGGTAGACCAAACTAAATACCAAATCATCAAATTCAATGGCAAAACTAATTGTCAAATCATCCAAAGTCACACATACAAAGATATAACCAAACACCAGAATTAGCACACTGATTTTTACAATTTATTTCAACATTCAAGCAACCATTCTTAAACATGCATCCGAACAAATATAAATTGATGGTAGTCGTACCTAATAAAAAAATGAATCAGAGCAAAGAATGGCAATCCAGTAGAGCGGCGAAGGGTATAGTTTGGTGAAACTTAGAATAATTTCCACAAATAAAACCCAAATCAGTGAAGCCCTATAAATAAAAATCTAAATATTTAAAAATCAAATACAAAGAAACTTGAAATTCGATTGATACCTGGATAATAATCATCGGAATCAGAGACTTGAATCAGAGATTTGGATGATTTGAGAAAGAAGAAAGCATCAATACGGCCTGGATAGTTGGTGTTGAAGACCATCTTCCATCACATTCGCCACCGAGAATGATAGTGCTAGGGTTATATAAGCCCCTGTTCTCCTCTATCTGCATCTCCAAGGTTGTGTTTGAGATTTAGGATTTTCTATATGGAAGAGTTCAAAGAGTGTCGCCTGAGTGAGTGAGAGAGAGTGAGAGAGAGAGAGAGAGAGAGAGAGAAAGCAAATATTAGGTTTGAATTTTGAAATTTGAAATGGTCTGTTTGAAATCCCCAGATACTTCTAGGATATATATGTTTTCAATTTTGAAATTCATATTCAAATGAAGGGGGAAAACAATTATGTATCATGTATTTTAAATAAATGAAAGTGATGTATTTTAAATAAATAAAAGTGATATTTATGATGTAATAATGGAGTAAGCAAAGCTGAGTTGGCGTAGCTCATTGGTTGCCAAGTAAGCCTTTCTTATGCCATGCTCATTGGTTGAAAAACATTTTGGATGACATCAATAACTTAAGACACAATATAATTATATGTATAATATGCACATTTTAATAAAATAATACCCAACTATATTTTTAAATAACCAAATTATTTATCACCAAAACCAAACTTTGTATTAATATATTATTTATTGTTATTTTCATTACTAAAAAATATTATATCAATTTTCTTACATACTTTTTAAACAAATGTATATAACTTTCAATATTACTTTATTTAAAACAAGATTTATTACGAGTTTTTTTTAAATATAATTTATGTTTTATCACTCAAATGGCTGCTTATTTGCTTCTTGAATAACATGTTTGACCACTGTATCTTCTTTTCAATAATCATCTTCGCAATCACCATATTCATCGCGTACCGAGTATATCCATTAGTTTTTTAAATATAATTTTCTTATCATTTGGTATTGTCACACCCCAATTTCCACGTATAACCCGCCCGGTGGGGAGTATTGTGATGCAAGTTATATCATCATTACCAATCAATACAAAGTAACACAACGGAAGTCTGGATAATTAACTATTACATACGTTTTTGATCAAAGTTCAAATAATTTAATTACAACGCTTTTAAATAGATCCATAGGAGGATCGAATGTTTAAACAAAAGAAGTTTGACAGACTAAGGCCTTCTAAGCAAGGAGTTGCAAATTCCTTTTAAGCTTCGCCGAGCACTTTCAGCCTATTTACGTATACTTGTCACCTGCGCTTAGTCTTTTGAAAATACGTCAGATAAACTGATAAACTGGTAAATACAATTAACCATATTCATCGCGTACCGAGTATATCCATTAGTTTTTTAAATAAAATTTTCTTATCATTTGGTATTGTCACACCCCAATTTCCACGTATAACCCGCCGGTGGGGAGTATTGTGACGCAAGTTGATATCATCATTACCAATCAATACAAAGTAACACAACGGAAGTCTGGATAATTAACTATTACATACGTTTTGATCAAAGTTCAAATAATAATTACAACGCTTTTAAATAGATCCACAGGAGGATCGAATGTTTAAACAAAAGAAGTTTGACAAACTAAGGCCTTCTAAGCAAGGAGTTGCAAATTCCTTTTAAGCTTCGCCGAGCACTTTCAGCCTATTTACGTATACTTGTCACCTGCGCTTAGTCTTTTGAAAATACGTCAGATAAACTGATAAACTGGTAAATACAATTAACCGACTCATTTTGAAAACATTTCAAAATCATTTTATGTACACATTGGTACTTTTGTTTAATAAATAACTTGGGATAAATTATTTTTCATGTTATCAGTTTTACATGCTAATAATACATTTAGAGCCCGAAACTATGTCGAGATCATGATTAACTGACACGCCACTTTAATACCTTTAATAGGTACACCCATAATGGGTTATAATTTAATTTAGCATCTGCCGGGTGTATGCCTACACCCTGTGCTTAAGTCGTGGCCATTTACAATTAAATGAGCCGTGGATATCCAAGACATGGTCATATTAACCCCCAATGTTTAATATTAAGCAATACGAATTAAAATGGATTATTTGAATTTCCGACTCATTGGTCTTTGATCCCATATCCAACCATGCGGTATTATTATACCGTATCCCAAGCCCGTATAGGGAAAATAAGTTAAGAGATTTACCTGGCTAGCAAATATCTTTAAATTAAGAAAATAAGCAAAGCACAGCAGTATTCAAAATAACTAGCCCGGGAACAATCTACTGGAAGTCTCTAGTCATGGATGGTATTACTAACCGATTAGATAGCTAGTGTCACACCCTCAATTTCCACTTGCGGAGTTTTACCGCGAGGCGTGTGAACAAACCAGAATCTGAGACACTAGTACGTCGAACGACTCTATATGATTTGATAATACGTTTTCCAAAATCATTTGTTTAACCATTCATAGTAGATTTTATATTGTCTTAGTTAGTTTTAAATGTTTAGCGGAAGAATTAGTTTTTAAAGTTGAGCGGAAGCATAAAAATAAAGTAGAGGAACGGGCGCCAACACAAACGCCAAAACTAAAGAAAAACCCAAAGATATGTTTGTAAATGAGACTCGATAAAAGATGTCTTGATCAATGCAAGTGAGTGCACCTAGAGCTCCTAGCGTCCTGAGAAACATGTAAAGAAACAAGTGTCAACATTAAAGAAGAGTGAGTTCACAGGTTTTCATAAATTCGTTTGTTCGGTTATAAGTTTGTTTCCCCCGTTATCCCTAACCCGGGATAACGATTTAGTTCCATTATTCCCAACCCGGAATAATACTGATAGTTCCATTATTCCCAACCCGGAATAATAATGATGTCCCATTATTCCTAACCTGGAATAATAACGTTGTTGGTTCCATTATCCCTAACCCGGGATAATAGTGTTGATTCGTTCCATTATCCCTAACTCGGGATAATATTGTTGATTCGTAATTAAGTTCAATGTTAATATATATAGGTAGCTAGCCTAAAGTTATGTCACGTAAGTGTTCGCGATCGAAGCTGACTGTTGTGCCTCCGTGTTGCCAGGCCTATCACTGACCATGGCGAAGTTAGGCCAAATTATTCACCCGTTGACCATACCCGGTCGGCTAGCGCGACTAGCTCGGATGGGGCTTGTCGGGCCCAGTAGTACTACTTATAATTTCCCCGCTATCTAAACCCAATACTAATGATCCGAGAGATTGTCGAGGACTTGTGTGATATAGCTGCTTAGTGACCATAACGTACATTAACATTAACTTAGTTACCGAACAGTTAAGTGACGTTAATTTCGTATAACGTAAAGAGATAGAGTTGTAGAGTGTATACATATTTCTCCCCCTGTTGTTTAAAACCGGATAAAATTAGGGGCCGTGAACTCACCTTTAGTTGCTCGGTTAGTGTAAGACAGAAGTTGCAAATGATGGGACCGCTAATTGCGTCCTAACAAGTCAATTGATTTAGAGTTAGTGTGCGATCACACTGATACAAGTCTTACACATACTAACACACAATGCGGTTCATACAATGACAATTCCTAATACTCAAATCATGCATGCAAGTATCATCATGCCAATATAGTGATCAAAACAATTTATCATGAACACAATCAATTCATACAACACTTTGGTACATACATTCGCAAGTTATCAAGTTTCAGCTTATATACTCATAATTAGGCTGTTTTCAAGGATTTTTATAAAATAGTTCCAACGTTCCAAAAATTCCAATTATTTTACAGAAGGTGACAACTATACTGTAGAATTTTATATAAATTTTTCAAGTCCTAACACTTTACCAATTATTCATAAATATTAATATACTAGGCTGCAGTCAGATTCGTCGCTTTCTGACTGCTGTCCACGGAAGAATTTATTTAAAAATCACCGTTCGTCCAATTAACAAAATTCCAGTAATGGTTTCCCGGAAATTTCCATATCTAGTTGCTGTACAAATTTCATGATTCGACTCTCTACAGATTATTAGATCCAACTCGATAAACAACTAACAATTTTTCAGAATTTTCACAGCTTCAGTTACTGAACTTAATTGGCCACTTAAAAATATCAAACGACTTCAGAAAAATATGAATCCAGCGCCATTAGAAGCGTTTTTCAAAACTCTACGTTTTAGACTTCAGAAAATCCGTTTTTCGATAAATAATAACCAAGTTACAGCCAGTTGAAGTTGGCTGTAAACACCATTCAGCATCCTGATTTCAGCATTTTATCGAATTCTAATCCGTTTAAACAATTGATACGTTAAATGTAAGCGATCCAGAACAGAATTTCCAATCATATATCATCATATATCATACCCATGCAAACCCTAATCATAACATATAGTTTTTATCAAGCAAAACGCAGCCTAACGTTTCTTAATTCCGCTAATCATCATACTTGCAAACTAGCCTAATCAATCGATTATCATCCTAATACTTTCTACCATTCCATACACACATGATCCATAATTCATAATCCTTGTATGATTAGCGAAATAACATAAAATTCTAACCTTAACAATAGGATCAATGAGCCGAGAACTAGATGGGACCGATTCGGATGTTGGCGAGACTTGCGACCGAGAGGAAGAAAGGGACAAGCTGCTGTCGCGACCGAGAGAAAAGAGAAGGAGTAGGCTGCCGTCGGCTGTTTCACAACTAGGGTTTGTGTGTTTTGTTTTGTGAAGAAAGGCTCATGTATGTATGTGTATATATAGCGCAAAAGGTGAAAGGAAAAGGGAAGGGTTTACGATTTGGGTACTCACGGCCGCAAGGGGTTCGGGTGGGGCGGTTTAGGTTTAAAACTTGATCCCCAAGTTTGGTTAACTCCTTGAGTCGCAAGGAAATGAGGCCGGCTCGTGTCGCGGTTCGGTTCGATTCGTCTATATATTTACTATATATTTTATAACTAAAACAAATCACGAAATCGAAACATCACATAATAACTCACCAACTTATAAATGTTTAATACGTAGCACGTAATTCATTTGACAAGTACACGAAATTATCGTAATTATTTCGAGCGTGCAATTTAAGTCTCCGAATCAATTTAACGTAGGAACGAATAACCGTGAAGTAGTGCGTTTAAGATATCTGAAAAACCGGGATGTCACAGCTAGCGGGTCTTTATTTAGTCATTGACTTAGACCGTCTAACTTAATTTAATGATAACGGCACGATACGCTAGATTAAGCGATGACCGGTTTAGAATGTAATTTGAACCCGACAAGTACTAGGACTTGTATAATATGGGTTAATATATTACATTCTGGAATTTGAGAATAAAATGATAAGGTTAGACCCGTTTCGGTTAAATTACGTAAACTAGTCACGTATGCTTAACCGTACGCATATAAGCGAAACCGGGTAACCGGATGAGTCATATACAAGTTCCATATGCCACTATGTTTAAAATATGTTATGGTATCAGTAAGTTATTAACTTTTATGCCCTTGATGATTTTAAAATCGGATTATGCCTCGAAAGGGCGTTTTCGTCATTTTTATGACTTATAAATCGAGCTTGCGAGTATACAGATCTTTTGGTCATAAACATTCTGGAAAATAATTAAGTTATGATGTTATATCAGTAGGATATCAATTATATGTGTGGTTTATGATAAGGGCATTTTGGTCATTTCACACATAAATTTGATATTATATTTGGGATTCTGAGTTTAGGACTTGTACTTACTGTAAAAGTATTAAAAATAAGTTTAGAATTTAGTAGGTAACAAGTCTTGATTCATAGATATGGTTTTAAACCATATTATGTGCCGTAAAGGCGTAAAAGTCGCTAAATGCCGATTAATTCGATGTTTTAACGAAATCTGAGGTTATGATCAGTTTTGTATAACCAAAATAAGTTATTTAACATACTATATCAGTAGATAAAAGATTTGATTATGAAAAGTTTAGTTAAAGCCATTTTATGCGGAAAAAGGGTAATTTAATCATTTTATTGGCATTATGCGAAATTTGGGCATAAACTAAGTTGTAATCAGACATGACTTCCCAAATAATCCTATTTATGATATTACATCAGTAGGTGAAGTGTTTTGTTGAAGAAATTAGATTTATAACCATTTTAGGTGCCGAAAGGGCATTTTGGTCCTTTAAAAGTATGATTTGTGATCTTTCAACAAAACTCAGTTTATGATCAGATTTAAGACATCAAAATAAGTTGAATAATTTATCATATCAGTTTACAAGTCATATGTGTGATATTTTATATTTAAAGCCTTATTTTTATACAGGAAGGGCATTTTAGCAAAATTTGGCATATTTAACGGACACTTGCGTATCGACTCGGATTACTACATGATCATGTAATATAACTCCAGAGGGTTATATTATAACACAATGTGGTCCGATACAACTTAGAAACAGAATCTAAGGTTGCTAGATCGGGTCAGAATTGATAGTCAATGCAGAAGTCAAACTCCACGACTTTCGGTTGCGAACCGACCTTAGACCTGGAATTGACGAGCCGAACATGTTCACACATGTTCTTAGAATTATTACCAGTTATTAAAGTGACAAAACACATTTTATAACACCTACATTACTAGATATGAATTTATTTGCAAAACTGACCCGTTGACTTTTATTGACTATAACTTTGACCTGTCAATTGACCAAGCAAACGTGATAATCAGGAGGTGCCCTTTTAAGGGATTAACACCTACCTAATTACGATCACGTGGCCATGTTTGTAACGAACAATGACTGGACCGTAATGGTCTTAACCAAAGGTCAAAGCGTTATTACGACAACGCTTTGACTTTTGGCTTAAAGCCTACAAAAATGAAAAGAAAGGGTTGGGACACTTACAAGTGAACCAAAGATGACTAAGAAACTCAGAGGAAGCTCCCAATTGCCTCGGGAACTTGCCAAGAGTAAGAGAGGAGAAGATTTGTGAATGAGCAAGTTTAAAGCTCACTCATGGTTGCTATTTATGACAATGGAGGTTGCATAGGATCAAGACAGGTGTTGGGGGCATAAGCAGCTCAAAGGGTGGCAATTGCGAGAGAAGTGGCAGGGCAGCAAGCTGCCAAGGAATCTGCCACTGGCAGTCCCTTACGGACCGTAAGCCATTTAGCGCTCCCCTGGTTTGAATGGTTACGGACCGTAACCATAAGCTGTTGCGGTCTGTAACTGACTCTGTGATACAAAGGTCTTTTTATCTTTACGGTCCGTGAGCACAAGGGCTTACGGTTCATAAGGGACCCTCAGAGAACAAAGTTTTGCAAAATTTTGACAAGATTGGTCCCTCAACTTTTGTTTGCTCGTTCAGCGGTTATAAAAATAACATGATGGCAACTTTAGTCCTTCTCGGCTACACGTGGCATTAGAGGGTTAATGGGACACATGTCGGAATTTTATTTGACAAAAATTTTCGAGGTGTTACAGGTATATGAAATCATATTTATTCAACCAGTGTAATACTTGAGGGTTTTTAAAGATATAACTTTTCTTTTATTATTTGATAAACAATATTACATTTATTCAACCCGTGTAAAACACATGGTTTTAAAGATATAACTTTTTATTATTTGGTATATAAAATTATATTTATTCAACCCGTACAATACATATGGTTCTTATAGATATAACTTTTTTATTATTTAATATATAAAATTACATTTATTCAAGTCGTGCAATAAATAAGGTTTTTACAGATATATTGTTTTATTATTTAGTATATAAAATTCATTTATTCAACACGTGTAACACAGAGAGTTATAACCTAGTTTAATATAAAAATTGATTTAGTTCTTAGTAATTAACATATGATATGTATATAAAACTATAAAGTGTAAACTTAAAACCTTTACATAAAATAAAATTTATATTGTTAATATTATAAATAAAAAGTGTTATATATACCTAGCAAAATAGGTGGGGTTAGGTTAAACAGGGTAGCAATCATAGTGAGTTCGTGCCATAATGGGTTTTGGCCAAACGCGATTTTTGTTGATAAGTGTTCGGATCAAAACACTCATTATGATAGATTAAGACATATGGTATTTTATCACCCTTTATTATCTATAATGACTCACCACACCCCGATACAACCGTTTGGGACCCAATATAACATAATAAAGCACGTCATTCATGATCTATTAAGAGCAAACATTATTATTAAAGCACAATACGGTCCATTAAGACATGCATAATCATGTATTGTACATTTTGGTCAAATATGGTTGGGTCACTACAACCCAATATAACATTGTAAACCAGTATGGTGTAATAAAGTCCATCATGGTTCACTAAGAGCGATCTTGACTAGTAAACCCAATATATGATTTAATATTGTCCATTATGATATAATATAAATGTTACAACCCATTATAATCCTTTTACAACTTGTTTGGTTGATGACAAAACCTAGTAGCTTGTTGGCGACATAGAGTAGGTTGACTCACACTAGTAATTAGGGTAATTGATCTCTAAAAGATCTGTAAAGACCTATTTTTGATTACCACTTAAATTGACCAACTTTCTAGCACCATTTCTATGTGGTGTCAAATAAACCGAGTTAATTGAGTTGTGTAAACCTAGAATCTGAAATTTGGAGGAGGTTACCTTTATCTTTTTCTCTTTGTGACTTTCCTCATATGATTGATTTCTAGATTTTTCAAATTAAACTTTGTTTTTCTGATTCTTGTAACTAGTACTCTTGACCACTTGTGTTTATTTCTTGGTAAACGTTTATTATATTTGAACTATTTATCTTTTATCAAGCATATTGGTGATTTCCTTGCATTGTTAGCGGATTGGTAAATTGATGGGTAGTTGGTATATATATAACAGATTGTTAGGTTGTTATAGTTTATTTAAATATGGTCCCTAACTATTAATCAAAGTCACTAATTCCAATGCGATGTCTATGTAGTGTTTGAATCAGTGAACGAGTTTTGGTGTTAAACTTGCAATTGGGATTCTAGGTGGGTTTACTTCTTCTTAATCTGACAACTCTTTTCTTAGTTAATTAATTAGAAAATCTAGATAAACACTAACCACATATTCCTTGTGGAGACAACCTTACTTACCCATACTAGTATTGCTATTTATGTCTTAAAAATACTTGTTTTTATTAGCCCACGACAACTACATCAAAATGGCTCCGCTGCCGAGCAATTAGTGCGCTTAGTGTTTTTCTAGTTTTCTAAAAAAAACATAAAAAAATATATAAAAAATAAAAAAACATTTAAAAAAACCCAAAATTATTTTCTTTCTATTTTATTTTATTTATTTTTGTTTAGTTTGGTATTATGCTTGGGTGGTCATGTTTTAATTTGTACAGGTGAATTCTTCGAAACATGGACGGAGCTAATCATGTCGATCAGGATTCAGTCAAAACTGTCCATACTCAATCTCCATTTGGACAAGGATGATCTGAACATCATTTGTAGAGAGCAACCCGAGTTTTTACTGTACGCGGTCGCGAAGAAATGCTATACGGTCGCCGTGGAACATTCATGAGGATCCTGCTTCTTTAACCAGGGGAGTCTGTTCCAGTCTTTTACACATATATTTTCTTTTATCTTTGAGTCGTAGTTTCCTTCCACATTGGGGACAATGTAGATTTTAAGTATGGGGGGGGGGGGGGCTAGCGTTTTAGTTAGGTCTTTTAAAAAAGAATTAAAAATCACAACAAAAAAATTATTTGAAAATGTCCGTAAAGATTTTGCAAGCAAAGGTATAATCGGATCATTTGTTTTTAATTACGATATATATGAGATAATGAAACATTCAAACATGCAACTAACTTAGGATATGTGGGTAGGCCCAGCCGGTTGAAAGGTTTCTTAGAACTGATATAATATACTTAAATATTAGAAGTCTTGTGGGTTCTCGCCTTAGGAGCTATAGCAAACCTAAACTCTTGAGGGTATAAGGGGTATCTTTATAAATAAAAAGCTTATAAGTATTCTGGTTACAGGGCACACATGTTTCTTTTTATGAAAATAAATCTGGAACTAGGTGGTGCCCGAAAAAAGATTCCATCATCCATTTATTTGAGCTAGTTGTGTATTGGCGAAGCCTATGGTATTGCCACTGGGATGGTGACTCGGGTGGTAGATATCCTCTAGGTAGAGTTAGAAGAAAATGACAAATATATGAAGCTTATAGCATTAACCACTGGGATGGTGACTCGGAAGGGGTATGTCTGCTAAGCTGATCATAAACAAAAGCATGTCGAAGCTCATAACATCATCCATCATTAATTTAATTGGAATTACATAAGAATTTTTTTTTTATATAAGACGGTAACCTTAGAAGCTTGAAGCGGGATTATGTAGCGGTATGGTTTTTGAGAGAGAGACCTATAGATGAATAATTCACCCGAGCTTAACGGATCATGATTAAGGGTTTGGAAATAGGCGGTTGGGTTTAAGTGGATCTGATACCTGCAATCCTAATTCCTAATGTGTGATTAGATTTATTAATAAGTAATTCTAGTTGAGATTCCATTGCATATGATTTTTTGGGACGAAAAAAGATAAGTGTGAGAATTTGATCAGTGTATTTTTGGTACACGTTAATAGTGATTTTTGGTACACGTTAATGAATGCTAACTTTGGTAAAAATGCACTAACATTGGTGTAAAAGATTCTACATTGATTTATTTTTGTATTAAGTGAGTGCATTTTTGGTACACATTAATGAATGCTAACTTTGGTAAAAAAAATGGCTCAGTTATTAAAAATAATGAATGAATGTCATTTAATGGATTACAAATGCATTTCACGTGATGAAGTATTAGTGAAATAAATAAGATGAATCCTTTAATTAATCTTTGAATAATGTATGTGGGCATATTAAACTTTTTGTTGATTTAATTCATTCATCTAATTTAATTATCAGCTCAAAAATCCAAGAGAATAAAAACTTTTTGATTAAAGGTTGTATTAGATCCAATGCAACATTTTCAAGGTCTAAGGTCTAATGCAACATTTTGAAGGGCTAATGCAACATTTTATCGCGGTTGTATTATCTTCATTTTCTTGTATTTTATTGAATAACAAAGTATGTCATCCTTTCATGACCAATGTTGAGGTCGGAATTTTGAATACCCCAGTCGCTTGATATTTGTGTTTGAGCACTAGCCCATATCGGCACCACCTTGCAGTGTTTTTCTAAATGTGATTTGAGAGTGGAGTTGGATGCAACATTGAGAAACGAACCACAATTCTTACATCGAGTTTTGACTACCATTTGGCAATTTACATAACTCTAAATATGCAAAAACAAATTTAGGTACTTCGTTTTACAATCCTCACCACAATTAACTCACTCGATGATGTACCAACTTTAAACAAAAACTTGAGCACTTAAGGTAGCCGTTTGAGATTGCGAAAAATTAATCCATGAGAATTACCGCACGAGAACACGAGGTAAAACAAATGACCAAATCACCCTAAAATAGATATAACAAATATTCTATATAGTCGGAATAAGTGGCGGATGCACAACCATGTGCCCACCGTGCAGTTGGCCGAAATACCTTTAATTTATCTAACAAACACCTCATAATGGTCCAATTTCCTAACAACCCAAATGAAATAATGAATGTCCATCGTCTTAATTAATTATACCCCATTTTCGTTGTGGCCCATGTTCCCAGCAGCCCAAAATAGATATACAATTAGCTGTTCTTTTTTGCGTTTTTTTAACCTGCAGCAATTCTAATATTTGTTTTCTTTCTAACCCTAGTTGCTACCACACTCTATTTGCGTTAACACTCTGTGAGTAGCTTTTCTTAACGAATTAAGAATCTATATCCATTTGTTTAATTTAATGAAATTAATTCATTAGTAATTTGATTGGCAGAATTAAACTATTAGCATTAAGTTGAAGTTTCCATATGTTTTGTTTTGGATTTTGCCAATTGCTTTAGAACACGACTTACTCCTCTTTACTTGAATCCGTCTTTTTTTCTTCTTCTTTAGATTTACGAATTGAATTGCCGAAGTAGATCTATTTCTTAATTTTACTCATGACTATGTAAATGAGCGTTTTCAAAAGATGAAATCACGTAGTGGACAATTGTATTGAGGTAATTTATATTATATTTAATTATTCAATGAACTATGTTATTTTATCATTATTTCTTTTTTTTGTCTTTGTCACATTTTTTATCAACCCTTATTGTGCCCACCATACAAAAATTTTCTGTATCTACCACTTGTCTGAATGATAAAATGAGTCTCGTGATTCGGGTTCTTGATTTGGGGACTTTTGTATAGTCGAGTTTATAAATCGTAATCCTAAAAATAAGATTTTATTAATAGTCATGAGTAATAATTATGATTACCATGAGATTAATATATATAGGGTAGGGTTCATGCGAGAACCACCTTTATTGCGAGAACCGCGATAACCAATACGAACACAAAATAAAATCTAAAGAAAATAAAAAAAACACTCAATTTTTTTTAAATATTTATTAAAAAAATTCGCTATATTTCGTTTCAAAAAAAACTTTTTTTTCAAGTAACAGTTATCCATGCACATGTGCATATGTATCATTACTTCGACAAATTATGTAATACATTACCAGTAGTAGACAATTGCACTTTAATTTACAATACCATTTGTAATAAACTACTTTTTACATTAGCAATATTTAAATGCACATGTGCATTATTATGTATAACCATAATATAAAGTGTTTTAGTAGAAAACGTTTGTGATTTTGAATGATGAAGTAGGCCCATATACATGTTTTTTAGTTATTTATATCTAGTGGTCGATGGTTTGGTTATAGTTGTTACTTTATGACGTTAATATGTTGATTGGATGGTATAAATGTTGTTGGTATACATGTAATAAAGTGTAAATATTGGTAATGGTATTGTATTATAGATGGTAGGAGGTAATGGTATTGTATTATGGATTGTAGGAGGTAATGGTATTGTATTATGGATGGTATGGTAGATGAAAGAGAAAGTGTGTTTAAAGTAGTGTACCAAAACACATTATTTCATGTTGATACAAATAGATGCACATCTGCATTTCTAATATTGGTAGTGTAAAATGTAGTGTATTACACTGGTTGTGTAAATGAAAGTACAGTTGTCTAATATCTGTAATATATGACGGAATTTGTCAAAGAAATGATACATATGCACATGTGCATGGAAAACCGTAACTCGATTTTTGTTATTTTTTTATTATTGACGAAATATAGCGATTTAAAAAAAAAACATATATAAAAACCTTTTTTTTGGTATTTTTTTAGATTTTTTTAGGTATTACTGGTTGGGTTCACACTGGTTCTCGCAGTTCTCATAGTAAATGGTGATCTTTCTCCTATATATATATATATAAGCCTATAATCTAAAAAATTATGAGTAGGATAATTCATATCATTTATTCCTAGCGTTAATATACATATATTTAGACCTACTTTTAGACTTATAAATTAATAAATCCAGAAATTGATAATTAACTTATATTGCAAATATAACATTTGATGTATTTTATATTTATGCTTATATTAGAAATATTAGTTTGGTCAATTTAATAATGATAATTCTCAAGATCTTATTAACTCAAACACACACACAAATATATTATATATATATATATATATATATATATATATATATATATATATATATAGGGTAGGGTTCACTTAAGAACCAATCTTATTGCGAGAACCATGATAACCAATCTGAAAAAAAAACCTAAAAAGATCTAAATAACACAGAAATTTTTTTATATTATATATATTTTTTAAAATCGCTACATTTAGTCTCACAAAAATAATTTTTTTCCGAGTAACAATTATCGATGCACATGTGCATATGTTTCATTTCTTTGACAAATTTCGATACACTACCAGTATTTGACAATTGCATTTTCATTTACACTACCATTCGTAATACACTACTTTTTACATTACCAATATTAAAAAATGCACATGTGCATCATTATGTATAACCATGATATAACGTATTTTGGTACAAAAAGTTTGTGATGTTGAATGATGAAATAGGGCCAATATACATGCTTTTTTTGGTTAGTTATATCTAGTGTATTTGTCACTTTAAGATGTAGTATGTTGTTTGGATGGTATGAAGGATGTTGATGTACATGTGCACAAAGTAAAAATATTATACATATTTGTAATGGTATTGTATTGTATTATGTATGGTAGGAGGTAATGGTATTGTATTATGGATGGTAGGAGGTAATGGTAGTGTATTATGGACGGTATGACAGATGAAAGGGAAAGTGTATTCAAAGTAGTGTACCAAAACACGTTATATCATGTTCATACATATAGATGCATATGTGCATTTCTAATATTGGTACTGTAAAAAGTAGTGTATTACGGATGGTAGTGTAAATGAAAGTGCAATTGTCTAATACTGGTATTGTATTACGGAATTTGTCAAAAGAAATGATACATATGCACATGTGCATCGATAATTGTTACTCAAAATTTTTAGTGATGAAATATAGCGATTTTTTTAAAAAAATTGTGTATTTTTAGATTTTTTCAGGTATTTTTGGTTGTGTTCCCATTGGTTCTCGCAATAAGGGGTGGTTCCTAACGGATCCTTACCCTATATATATACATATACACACACGCACACACACCCCTTTAAATCCAAATTTTTAATATCATTAATCTATTAAAAATACCCAAACTTGTGTTTATAATTTAAATGGGTATTATTATTAGATAATCACAAAAATTTATATAACTTATATAAAAATTTCATGTTTTCATTATCTTCCAAAATTATTAGAAAATGTTATTCATGAATTTTTATTCGATCATTCTCTAATTTTTATACAATTTCTTATTACACAAGTAACTCTAAAAATCTTTAGTAATTCCTTTTGAAGTCTAAAAATTCTACTAAACTATTCTAACATGATCCTAATCATTATCCTAAAGTCAATTTCACAAAAAAAAACATGCTTCTAGGATTAAAAGCCCCAATTTCAAGAACTCAAGAACCCTAGAATTGAAACAACGGAATTCGTACAGACTATGCCTTCTGTCATAGAAATGATAGAGGGGTTTTGTAGAGCTCGAGAAAATAACGAGAATGGGCTTTTGATTTACCTGGTTTGGATAGGAATTGAAGGAGAAATCGTGATTTGAAGTTTGGAGCCCTAGAATCTTTATTAATCAAATTCGGGTTGCACGGTTGATGAAACTTGAAACTTCTAGTGGGGTTTTACTTGGTTTTGTCGGAGGTTTCTAATGGTATAAGAATTTCCGTCCAGTTATACCAAAAAATGATAAACCCAATATTCATTCTTGAACTTGTTAATGGTGTTTATGATTTGATATTAATTTGATTAACCAGGATGATTATGGACCGTTCGGGTGATAAGTAATAAGTTCTCCATAAATTTGCGACTTGAATGGGACTGAAACGAAGTGAAGCCATCGTGTTTAGGAGTCATGGAGATCGGGTTGGGCTTGGAAGGGCATTGGGTCACATAACAGTTGGTAGCGGGTGATGAAGGAAGAAGGTCAGTCGGGATATTTAATTAAAACGCATGGACATACGTCCTAACCACTGGACCTGGTCCAACGCCACTTGGGTTATTTGTTGAGTGTGGGGAGCTTGGTTCGAATCCCGCCCCCAACGCTCACCTACCTTTTTATTTCATTTCTTTTAGCACTTTTGGTTATTGACAAAACAATCCCTATAGTTTATGACTTGAGTTGACTCTCAAACTTAACGTAAGTTAACTGATAAAATTTGCTTGGTTAAGGATAATATAACGAAATCTAACGGGTTTAACTTATACTAACTAAAATTAATATTTATAGATCTCACATTTAAATAACGTGTCGAGTTCTGCATTTAAATAATTAATAACCAATTTTTACTTTTTTATTTAATTCGTTTAGGATCTACTTTGCGAAACAAGTCGGGTATTCTGAGGGCCGTTTTTGATGGATGCTATATAAGAGGTTTAGGGTAGTTAAGGATATATGAGCATTCAAGCTAAGTTATCATAATAATGTAGCCAGTAGCTCCGTCACACAAAGGACACGACAGACATCATGATTGTTGTCTATGCGATAACGAAGGAATAGAAGACTTCATAACCAAATTTAACAAGGGAGCCTTAGAAATCGGTGGGATTGGTGAGGACCTCATTAACGCCAGTTCCAGACCAGATGTCCGCTGCAATGATCTTATCCGTGCTCTCACGGGCCGCGATGGGATGCTCAAGTCTTGGGACAAAATCATGTCGGCGGAATAAGTCTACGCGCATACCAAAAGTCTCTAACCCGTAGAAGAGGCTTAACAGGAATGATATGCGTGACCACCGAGGGGATGATAAAAAGGGCAAGACTTCTGTCTAGTCCTCATACTGCCCAATAGTTCCCCCGGACGACAAAACCAACTCTACCGATGCTAGGCAACTAAGGACCGTAATATCAGGGACAACAACCAGAAATCAAAAGAAAGGGTTTGGACCCCCACTCACCAAAACGCCCTTGGAGCTTCTCACAACAGAGAATGTCACTTTCAAGACTCCAATACCAATGGGCAACCGGAAGGGTGCGAATTCAAACTTCTATTGCGAATACCACAAAGACATCTGTCGCAGCACAGACAACTGCTATACTCTGCGGATGGAGATCAAGTTTGCCATGAAGTTGAGGAAGCTCACACACCTCCTCAAGAACGCCCGGAAGGACACCCATAACCTGGATACTCATCATGACGATGGGCTTGAAAAGAAGAAGGTCCGCCTATCTAAGCACCCTTAGTGACGGTAAGTATTCAAGAACAGAAACGGTAGACTTCATGGCCCTACCTTCACATTCAAAGAACGATGCCTTCCTCCACATAGATGTCATTAGAGATTTCAACATGGTAACCTCAACCCCCACATGGGAACAGGCTTCCCAATGGAGACTAGAGTCGGGTTCGTCTATATAAACCGAGAGTGCCTCATAAATGAGGAGGTATGGCCCGCAAAAATCCCAATAAGTTATTTCCAGGACTGAGCCGGAAAAGTGGGCTCTCAACCCCAAGTTCCCGGAGAAAACAATCATGCTCTGGCCCACAATCTTAGAAAATATCACACCCACCGTAAACAACTAGCGTTTTGCAACATGGACATTTTTGCGTGGCAAACCTTAGATATGATCGGGGTCCGCATGACTTGGCGGAACACAAGCTGAGCACATTCAAATCCGTGGAGCCAATCGCCCAAAAGAGATTGAGCATGGTGGTAGAAAAACCAAACCTATGAATGAGCAAGTCACTGACCTACTCATTGCGAGTGCCATCCGGAGGTCAGATACCAGACTTGAGTTGCATGACACTCATGGTTGCCAAGGCTACCAGAGGTTGATACATATGCGTCGATTATAAAGATCTCAAGAAAGCTTGCACGAAGGACTACTACCCACTCCCAGATATCGAAAAAGGTATACTCTCTTGTAACCTTCTGCTAAAAATTTTCTTGGACAAGACCACATTTCGAACAAAAATGGGAATCTTTTGTTACACAAAGACATCCTTCGGCTTTAGAAACGCGGGAGCCACCTATCAGCACCTAATGTGTAACACCCTAAAAACGTCGCAGCGGAAATACAAACGTAATGGTGACGGAAGTTGGTGCCCATAAATATCTCAGTGGACGATACATCGTTAATTTTGGACATATTTCTTAATTAAATCATTGTTTACAAATTTAAACATAAACCACAACCACACCCCAGTTAAGTTGTTTTGATCCATTATGGATCTCATTACAGACATTGTCCCAGGTTAGTTTTAAAAGTGTCCAAAGTTTATTATTAAACAAACATGCATCACAACCACAAGATACGCCAAAGATTCCCGAAGCCATGCTCAAGTACCTGAAGAACACGCTAAAAATCAAGTGTCAAGACAAAGGAGGGTGAGCTCACATATTCAAATTTAAAACAAGGAAAACTTTCTAATTATGTGTTTATTATCAAAACACCAAATACTATTTTCGAAAGTCAATTTTATTTCCTTAATAGAATCCATGAGTTAGCCGTCGCAAGCGTTTCCCCAAAACCTCCGAACTAAGCATCTTCCCAAGTTTCACATATTAAATATTTTTTTAACATCTATTTGTTCAGATTCGTAAGTTTGCAAGACATTACGAGCTATATATTAACATTAAGGGTATAATCAACGCTAGACAACAACAGAATATAAATTCGTCGCTTGACATGACACGGAGCTACCGGTAGCAACGGGGTTGTCAACCCGATAGATCTATCAACAATTCCTCGCAATCCATATTAATGATTAAATGGCTAAGTTTGCGCAAAGTGCCCGCAATGGGTCACCCAAGGTGCCAACCTTATGATCAATATATATATCCTACTAAAATGATAAAATTTAATATAACACGTTGTACGAATCCCCGACGTCCCCACCGAAACGTAAGCCTAATCCCGATACTCACTCTCTTGAGACCGGGCCAATTCGTTACAACTTTAGATTTAAACATTTTAAATCCACACGGTCGTTCTATCCCATAATGCTGTAAATCCCCGTTTCATCCCCGAAACGCATATATCATTATTCCAAAATCCGTTCATCCCGAAACATATTTATATCCAAAATCACGTTTTTCTACAAAAACATATCACATAATTTCCAAATCATATTTTTCACGAACATATATTTATAGTTTAATCAAAGGCATATTTTATACGAAAACGTATACTTATCATTTTAAGGCGTTTTCTTCCCCAAAACATATACTAAAACAGTAAAAAGAGGGGTTTAGTGACACTCACCTTTGGGTGCGCATATTAAATAGCGCAAACCCAAAATTGAATACTACTCGTCCTAACACACGTAGGCACGATTTAATGATCAATATATTATAAAATTCGTAAGTTTCTCCAATACTTAGAATTTTCACATAACTTTGAGATTTTCTCGAAAAGTTATTATTTTTAATTATGTTGGCATATTAATATATATGAGTTCACCACACACACACACACACACACACAATATATATATATATATATATTTTAAGATTTTTGCGACTTGAACGATTTTCTTGGTGACCTTAATGTTTTATCCGTTACACTTCCATTTATAAATACTATATATCTACGATTTGCGCGTCGTAATACATATACATAAACGTGCACGTATTCACAATATCATAACACGCGAGAACTCATTAACTTATTCACTTTATCATTTTTAAAGCATGTATACATGAAATAACTCACTAAGTTAACCTATGTATCAATTTTCATGCTCGACAAATAAGTTACACATTTTAACGCGATTTCACAGATTCTACCGTTTTAAACATACAAGCGTACATACATAGTCTTAATTTCAGCTATCATGTCATCACTTAACATATTATCATATACACATATTTAAATCACATAACACATTTAAACACATGAGGTTCACCCATGACAACCCATTCTAGTGTATGTTGAAAAATGCGTATTTTAGTGATTCGGTTACGTTTTCGGGTGCCGAAAGTCACGTATGACTAACCAAACACCAAATAATCTAAATATAAGTTAATATACTTATATTTATACTAAAATCTGTTTATTTACTGATTTAAAACAGTTTCATAAAAACCCTTTTAAAAATGCGATTTTTACCGTTTTTACCGCATAGTTTTGCGTCAAACGTTACCATAAACATCCGAACTCGAAACGACTTCATATTTTAACACAATACATGTTCTATACTGAATAAAATGATGGTTATAATCAGATTAGTGCAGTTTTTGTGTAAGGCACATAAAGCATGCGATTTCATGTATTTTACAATACTTTTAAGCACATAGTACAACATGCAAAGCTAGTAAACTTTATATTCAAGTTCCATACCATTTTACACTTCAAATAACACTATTTTTATGCTTTATAATCTGATCTAAACTCATTTTTATCAAACACACTTTGATCATCATTTCATGTACATACACCTACATGCATGACTAGGTACAACACTTAATGCACTTACATCATGTCTTTATTATTTTGTACGAACTAATATGCATCTAACATATATTTATTTCATGTTCACTCATCCAAGAACATTATCATCTTCATTTTATCATCATCCAATCATTCCATCATAAATGCAAGACATGTATACATATTCTTACACATTTAAATTTATTAACATCAAAGATTTACATACATGCATATACACACATATATATACACGGCTATATATATGCATACATATATACACTTCCAATAAAATTCACTTTTTCATAATCATCTTTCTAAATCATAAGAACATTCTTGTATGACACCTTTTTGTTCATGCATGCATCAAACTTCTAAGAATCATATTAACAAGAATCATTCAACAAAAATCAAAACTCAATCTCATATGTATATACATACATACCTACGACCCTACATACATACATACACTTATCCATATTCATTTTCTTTGAAAACCCATTTGTTATTGTATTTAAGTTAGTGTTTATATCCAAGAATAAGAGAAACTTCCATGGCCATCGTCATCACTACGAATCAAGAACAAGATTTGAAAAACAATATGTTATACCTTCAAGATTTTTAGTGGGTTTTGATGAAAATGGTGGTATGGAGCTTGCACCTTCTAGTAAATACCTTTAAAACTCCTTTAGATCTTCAAATGGACTTGAAACAAGATTGCATGAATATGGATCTTCAAGATCTTCAAAATTTTGAAAGTGTACTGTGTGTATATGTGTGTGTTCGGCCGAGAGAGAGAGAGAGAGAGGAGAGAGAGAGATGAAGTGTTTGGTGATCTTGCATGTTAAATGGAGTGTGTATCTTGCCTAATCATCACAGAGCTTCCCTAGGTGCACACTTATCCAAATGGAAGATTTTTCAAAAACGGGGCAGCCATTAGGCCGCCACCTATGGGCACACACACATACATATCATATACATACACATATATATGCTATATACAGGTATTTAATTGGATACCGGGTATTTTATCTAGCTTTTTAACTACGTTTTAACGCGTTTTAAATTATTTTGAGAGCTTTATAAAAATAAACACACCAAAATATTACTAAACAATATTTTATTTGCCGGAAACAGTTACGTTGTCGGTAATTGGCAGTAGGCGCGCTGTGTTGCTCAGTACGCGCTTAAATTAGCAAAATAAGGATTTTAAGCGTTTTAATTTATTTTTATCATTCTATAAAAATAAACTTGTCAAATTATTACTATAATAATTATTAGTTGCCCTGAACTGGCTGTGTTGACAGTATTTTGTCAGATACGCGCAGTACACGCTTAAACTCAAAAAATAGAGTTTCTTAGCGTTTTAAATATTTTTTCCTCACGATTATGATTAAATATATTATTTAACTCCTAACGGACTATTTTTGGGATTTTAACATTATCCGGTGGTCACGACGTTCGTTTCGTATTTTAACCGTTACGCGATAAACGTTTATCTTAATATTGCCAAAGCAATTTTTATCAAACTTTGGATTTTCCAACACATCAAATACCATATATAAACATCATAAGTAACCAAATACGGCCTTTTATTCATTCATGACACGTGTTACATTTGTACGGGACAACCTAAATAGCCGGGTGTCAAAGTCTCCCCCTGTTTAAGGAATTTCGTCCCCGAAATTCTTACACTACAGGTTTCGTTTCGCACTAGATTTAAAGAGATGCGGATATTTCATTGCATCTGGTCCTTTCGTTCCCATGTGAACTCGGGTCCACGCTTGGAATTCCAGCGAACCTTAACCAACTTAATCCGACTCCTTCTAAGCTTCTGAATCTTCAGATCCAGAACTTCAACCGGTTCCTCGATAAATCTCAATTTATCGTCTACTTGAACCTCATCATGGGGTATAATTAGTGTCTCATCCGACAAACACTTTCTTAGGTTGGAAACATGAAACACGTCATGAACTCCATTCAAATCCTGTGGCAGCTTAAGCCTATACGCGACTGATCCAACTCGAGATGCGATTTCGAAAGGACTTATATATCGTGGGCTTAGCTTTCCCCCTTTCCCAAATCTAACAACACCTTTCCAAGGTGACACTTTTAGCAAAACACAATCTCATACTTGAAACTACAACAGTGCCTTCGGTTGTCTGCATAACTTTTCTGTCGATCGACGGCAGCTTTCAACCTTTCCTTGATCTGGACAGCCTTGTCAGTGGTTTCCTGGATAAGCTCAGGTCCGGTTAGTTGCCTTTCGCCAACTTTAGCCCAGCACAAGGGCGATCGACATTTCCTTCCGTACAAAGCTTCAAACAGAGCGGCTTTGATACTAGCGTGGTAACTTTTGTTGTAAGAAAACTTTGCCAACGGCAAATGAGGTATCCCAACTTCCACCAAAATCAATCACGCACGCTCTCAACATATCCTCCAATGTCTGAATGGTTCTCTCACTTTGACCATCTGTTTGAGGATGATATGCAGTACTCATGTCCAAACGAGAAACCAGCGACTCCTGAAGAGATCGCCAAAATATGGAGTCAAATCGTCCATCTCTATCAGACATAATTGACACAAGTACTCCATGTCGGGCTACAATCTCGTTGAGGTACAACTGCGATATCTTTTCCGTCTTGTCTATTTCCTTAATGGCTAGAAAATGAGCAGACTTCGTTAATCGATCCACAATTACCCATATGGTGTCATGTCCACGTGACGTACGGGGTAATTTGGTGATAAAGTCCATAGCAAGATGCTCCCACTACCATTTAGGAATCTCTGGTTGCTGTAGAAGCCCAGACGGCCTCTGATGCTCAGCTTTAACCTTTAAGCATGTCAGACATTTACGTACATACACCGCAATATCTCTCTTCATATTCGGCCACCAATATAACTCCTTAATATCCTGATACATCTTGGTAGAACCTGGGTGAATTGAATATCTGGACTTATGAGCTTCGTTCATAACCAGTTCACGTAGGTTACCTCTAAGCGGAACCCAGACTCGGTTCATGAAGTACATCACTTCATCCGCTTTTGGTATCAGTTCACATTCCAAACCTCTTAAACCTTCTCTACTCAGGTTCTCATCTTTTAGAGCTTCTCGCTGTGCATTACGAATTCGACCGGTCAAACTCGTTTGTATGGTCAAACCCAAAGCACGAACGTGCAGAGGCTTTTCCCGCTCTTTCCTACTGAGCGCGTCAGCAACAACATTTGCTTTTCCCGGGTGATAACGAATATCACACTCATAATCATTGAGTAACTCTACCCAACGCCGATGTCGCATGTTGAGTTCCTTCTGAGCAAAGATATGTCGGAGGCTCTTATGGTCTGTGTAAATCGTACACTTCGTGCCATACAGATAATGTCTCCAAATCTTTAAAGCGAACACAACACCTCCCAACTCTAAATCATGAGTTGTGTAGTTCTTCTCATGCACTTTCAGTTGTCTGGATGCATAGGCTATCACTTTGTCCTTCTGCATAAGCACGCAACCAAGGCCCAAACGTGACGCATCACAGTATACAACAAAACCGTTATTTCCCTCCGGCAGGGATAAAATAGGTGCACTACACAACTTTTCCTTCAACATCCGAAAAGCTATCTCCTACTTTTCCGTCCAATCAAACTTCTTATCCTTCTGGGTCAATAGCGTTAATGGCTGCGCTATTCTGGAAAAATTCTCAATGAATCTTCCATAATACCCAACAAGTCCTAAGAATTGTCGCACCTCTGATGGAGTCTTCAACGCTTCCCAATTCTTAATCGCCTCAATCTTCGACGGATCCACATGTATACCTTTCTCATTTATGACATGTACGAGAAAATGCACCTCTCGAATCCAAAATTAACATTTAGAGAACTTGGCATACAACTTCTCTTTCTTCAACAACTCCAGAATCATCTTCAAATGTTGCTCATGATCTTCTTTGGTTCGCGAATAGATTAGTATATTGTCAATGAATACTATCACAAATTTATCCAAATAGGGTTTGCATACCCTGTTCATGAGATCCATGAACACTGCAGGCGCATTAGTCAAGCCAAAAGGCATGACTAAGAACTCATAATGGCCGTAACATGTTCTAAAAGCAGTCTCCAGAGCATCTTCCTCAGCAATCTTTAATTGGTGATATCCTGAACGCAGGTCTATCTTCGAGTAGTAGCTTGATCCTTGAAGCTGGTCGAACAAATCGTCGATTCTTTCTAACGGGTTCCGATTCTTGATAGTCAGCTTGTTCAACTCTCTGTAATTAATACACATTCTGAAAGAACCATCTTTCTTCTTTACGAACAACACAAGCGCTCCCCAAGGCGAAAAGCTTGGTCGTATGAAACCTTTGTCTAATAACTCTTGAAGCTGATTTGATAATTCTTTCATCTCCGATGATGCTAATCTGTAAGGAGATTTTGCAATCGGTGCAGCACCAGGTACAAGATCAATCTTAAACTCGATCTATCTCGCAGGGGGTAATCCAGGAAAGTCTTCAGGGAGAACTTTCGGATAATCGCGAACTACAAGAATTTCTTCAATCTTCCCACTTTCGGCATTCGTATCTACTACGTTAACCAAGAACGCAGGATAGCCTTTACGCAACATCTTGTGCGTCTTCATAACACTATCAACTCTTGATACTCGACTCGATCGGTCTCCGTGAATAACTAAAGCTTCACCACCACCAGGACGAGGTATCCGCACTTGTTTCTTCGAACAAATGATCTCAGCTCCGTTCTTGGATAGCCAATCCATCCCAATGACTACATCAAAACTACCCAGCTCCACTGTTAATAAATCGATACTAAAACTATAATCACATAACTGAATTCTACAACCATGAATGACTTCGCTAGTCTCTATCAATTTTCCATTTACTAATTCTGTCGAGTACTTTTTACTTATCTTACTTGTTTGAGAACACAGAAACGGATCAAAGTTTTTTGAAATATAACTCAAGTCAGCACCAGTATCAAATAGTACGAACGCAGAATGGTCATTGATTAGGAACGTACCAGTAACAACTGCAGGATCATCACGTGCCTTCCCAGCATTCAGCTCAAAAGCTCTGCCCCTAGCATCCTGATTCTTCAACGATGGACAATTTCGCTTGATATGTCCTTGCTTTCCACATTCAAAGCAACCCTCAAGCTTAACTCCCTCCGACGAACTCTTAGCATAGCACTCGCGAGCAACATGTCCAGTTCGACCACATCTGGCACACTTTCCCTGCTCATCACCGTGAGTCTTCCTTGCTGAACCACTTCCGCCATCCCTGGCATTATCCTTCCTCGAACCACTCGAATTAGCCACATATGCTTTCCCCAAATCGCGTTTCCTCTCACGCTTCACTTCGGAATCCTTTCTCGAGCTCTCAGATCTTCGCTTCCGCGAATCCCCAAATCTAGGCTCAGAACGCTCTGATCAGTCAGATTCCCATCTGCCTTGACTTTTCCTGACGACTTCCCAGTCTCCTCTTTCCTGTTAAGGCTACTTTTGCGAGCTGCATCATCCGCTAATGATTTCGCTAGAGTAGTAGCTTCTAGATAGGTAGTGGGCTTCGCTGACGCAACCATACTACGAACTTGTGGCGACAATCCCAAGATATACCTTTCTACCTTAACGTACTCAGGAGTGACCATTCGTGGAACCAATCTAGCCAAATCATTGATCCGAGACGTATAAGCTCTGACGCTCAGGCTTTCCATGGTCAAATTCCAGAAGTCAGTCTCAATATTCTGCATCTCACTACGCGGGCAGTATTCCTTAAGAAGCATCTCTTTTAGTTCATTCCAGGTAAGACCATAGGCCGCATCTTCGCCCAAAACTTGAACTTGAGTGTTTCACCAGGATAAAGGTTCATCGAGAAATGAACATGAAGCATACCTAACCCTCTGATCAGCAGCACAATCGCTGATGGCCAACACAGATTCCATCTTCTCAATCCATCTAGTGATTTCAAGAGGCCCTTCAGCATCGGTAAATGATCGTGGGTTACAGCCCTGAAATGTTTTATACGTACATCCATGCATTGTTCACAAGGTTAATGAAAAATCAAGATTTCGCTCTGATTATATCATAACACAGGAACTACTAAAACTTTTCGATCATTATATTACCTTGCGGGTTTCCAATCTGCACACCCAATAGTACCACGTCCACGTCCTTGTCCAATATTCTGGTTGGTTTCACGCTGTTCCAAGGCAGTATTAACGTGTTGGTCTATGAGTTGTGCCAACTCTTCTAGGGTGGTAGGTAGTCCAGTACCCTGTCTCGCTTTTGGCGGCATCTTGTCGTTTCTATTATTGCAATAATAATATCAACATAAGACATTGTTTAAATATTTCAATCATTAAATAATGAGAAAAGTGCCCGGATAGTCCCCGTGGTTTACCCCGTTTTCACCTTTAGTCCCTACACTTTCAAAATTACAGCTATAGTCCCCAAGTTTGGTAAATTCGTTCTCGAATAGTCCATAGGTCTAACATCAGTTAGTTTTCTCAGTTAAGTGGTTGTAGATTGACTAAATTGCCCTTACCATTAAAACACAATAACATAAAAAGAAATATAATTAAGAGGGGCCCACCACTCTATCTTCATCACTCCAACCCTGCCTAAAAACTCCACCGCCACCACTGCATCCCCACCCTCACCTACCACCGTTGTAAACCATACAATTTCTTCATACAAATCCCTTCCGGAATCATCTAATTCACTAGAATTTTCAGTTATTTTACCGGATTTAACTACGAGAAACACGATAATCACATTACCGATCAGAAATATGAAGATCGGACTGACGATGACAGAGAAAAGCTGTCATTGATCGAGCTGGATGTCTTCCCCGTAGACCGCTACTATCAACGGCCACTGAAATCAACAAAAAACACCTTCGTACCGGTGTACCACCATACATTTCTGATTTATTCCTTCTCTTGCTTCAATATTCTGTGCAAATCTGCCGTGGCGCTTTCAACATCTGCAATCTTCACACAAACCCTTCAATCAGGTTCCAATTTCATCATTTTGTTTGAGCTTTTGATTCCTTAACAAATTGATTCTTATGGTTTGATTTTAATTTGTTGTTGTTGTTGTGAATCAGTCAACAATCGACCAAAACAAAGTAGTGAAATGGAGATTAAAAAGGAAACTGATGGTGATGGAGGTGGTGACAGTCAGCGGGGTTATGGTGGAGGAGATGACAGGCGACAGTGATTGGTAGAGGAGGTGGCAAGCGGTGGGGTGATGGTGGAGGAGGTGTCAGGGTTGGTGGTGGAGGTGACATTGGTGTTTTTATGGTGGTGGCGGTGGATGGTTTATTGTGGTGGTGGAGGTGAACTTCTGTAACGAGAGAGAGAAAGGAAATGGAAAAAGAGAGGGGGAGTGGGTGTAAAAGTGGGCCCACAATAATAATACTTTAATTAATTTTTTATTAGTAGGGGCGTGCTAGTAATTTCACACCCACTTAACACTAAAGTCTAACCTCCATCCGTGCCAGGGACTATCCGAGAACGAAATTGCCAAACTTGGGGACTATAGCTGTAATTTTGAAAGTGTAGGGACTAAAGGTGAAAACGGGGTAAACCACTGGGACTATCCGGGCACTTTCTCTTAAATAATAGTGGACTAAACAATACACATGCATCCACATAATAATGAGAATAATTTAACCAAAAGAAACCTATGTCATTGATATTTATCACGGAAATTACAAAGCTTGTTCATATTTGATGAGACACAATCAACCACCAATAACAAGTCTAGATGAAAACACCCACTTAACACTAAAGTCTAACCTCCATCCGTGCCAGGGACTATCCGAGAACGAAATTGCCAAACTTGGGGACTATAGCTGTAATTTTGAAAGTGTAGGGACTAAAGGTGAAAACGGGTAAACCACTGGGACTATCCGGGCACTTTCTCTTAAATAATAGTGGACTAAACAATACACATGCATCCACATAATAATGAGAATAATTTAACCAAAAGAAACCTATGTCATTGATATTTATCACGGAAATTACAAAGCTTGTTCATAGTACAATGACTAATCAAAATTTGGTGAGACACAATCAACCACCAATAACAAGTCTAGATGAAATTTCCTCCTAAATATCAAAAAAATTGGCATGCAAGCCAATATAAGGGTTTATCAAAGAGACATACAAAACAAACAAACAACAAAAAAAATGATAAACAACCAACAATCACTTCTTCAATCCCACAAACTCAAGAAGCCTCCTCACAAGCTCCTCAAAGTCAGCTATCCTCCAGTGCATTTGATCCATTGCACTGTCATCCAAGTCCTTTAGCTCATCAAACCAGTCCATTTGCCCTCAAGATCCTTCACTTTTCCCCTAATCGCCTCCAGATCTCCGCGTATGGCCCCCAACTGACGGTCGCAGTGAGAGCATCGGTCAACCCACACTCTTTCTGCTTCTTCGAAGTAGATGCAGTCTCAGCTTTGGAAGTTGAAGCGATGTCTCCAGCTGGTCGTATCCTCTTCCTACATCGAAAGTATACCAACAGGGGTGCAGTAGGAGCGCGCGACTCGATTGACGAAAATGACAACTCGGTAACAACAGGTGGAGGGATCTCGGTAGTGGGCTCAGCAACGACAGCAGACGAGACAATCAATGGCTCTAATGGCTGAGCCGTAACAATGGTAGCGTCTACTGCTGGTGCGACACTATAAGATCCTCCGATCAACAGAACACCTCTACCCACATCATCGATAACTGGCACGATACCTGACGATTGCCCAGTCTCGTAAATCGAGGGTGGAGAATCATCATCATCGTCTTCGATCCAACCGTTGCTTGTAAAAGCATATCGAGGGTCAACCTGGCTTGCAAACGCAGCAGGGTTAACCAGGAAGGATGAAGCGAATTCGACCGCATCAAACTGTGGAATCGTAGGGGGTACCTCTGGTAATACGGATCTAGGTGAAGTCTCGAATTCTGGCTCACTTTCAAAGTCAGTAATCTAGATGACCCGTGCTCGTGCGACATCTGTGACGTATATAACCGTACAAAGTAAGTGTGTGCTCAAATGAAAAATAACACAAGGCCCAATAAACAGATTAACACGTATGCACAATAACACGCAATGGTTCTCATACATGATAAAACTATCCATGTTTATTTAAAAAAAAATTTGGCTTCGCGAATTTTGGACTTATTCCTCAAAATTATTTGGTTGAAGTCTAGAGTTTTCCCCTGAAAACATCTAGTTCGCTAACAACCATTGGCTCTGATACCAACTTCTGTAACACCCAAAAAACATCGCAGCGGAAATACAAACGTAATGGTGACGGAAGTTGGTGCCCATAAATATCAGTGGATGATGCATCGTTAAATTTGGACATATTTCTTAATTAAATCATTGTTTACAAATTTAAACATAAACCACAACCACACCGTAGTTAAGTTGTTTTGATCCATTATGGATCTCATTACAGACATTGTCCCAAGTTAGTTTTAAAAGTGTCCAAATTTTATTATTAAACAAACATGCGTCACAACCACAATATACGCCAAAGATTCCCGAAGCCATGCTCAAGTACCTGAAGAACACGTTAAAAATCAAGTGTCAAACAAAGGAGGGTGAGCTCACATATTCAAATTTAAAACAAGGAAAACTTTCTAGTTATGTGTTTATTATCAAAACATCCAAATAATATTTTCGAAAGTCAATTTTATTCCCTTAATAGAATCCATGAGTTAGCCGTCGCAAGCGTTTCCCCGAAACCTCCGAACTAAGCATCTTCCCAAGTTTCACATATTAAATTTATTTTTGACATCCATTTGTTCAGATTCGTAATTTGCAAAACATTACGACCCATATATTAACATTAAGGTATAATCAACGCTAGACAATAACAGAATATAAATTCGTCGCTTGACATGACACAGAGCTACGGTCGTAACGGGGTTGTCAACCCGATAGATCTATCAACAATTCCACGCAATCCATATTAATGATTAAATGGCTAAGTTTGCTCAAAGTGCCCACAATGGGTCACCCAAGGTGCCAACCTTATGAACAATATATATATCCTACTAAAATGATAAAATTTAATATAACACGTTGTATGAATCCCCGACGTCCCCACCGAAACGTAAGCCTAATCCCGATACTCACTCTCTTGAGACCGGGCCAATTCGTTACAACTTTAGATTTAAACATTTTAAATCCACACGGTCGTTCTATCCCATAACACCGTAAAATCCCCGTTTCATCCCCGAAACGCATATATCATTATTCCAAAATCCGTTTCATCCCGAAACATATTTATATCAAAAATCATGTTTTTCTCCAAAAACATATCACAAAATTTCCAAATCATATTTTCCACGAAAATATATTTATAGTTTAATCAAAGGCATATTTTATACGAAAACGTATACTTATCTTTTAAGGCGTTTTCTTCCCCCAAAACATATACTAAAACAGTAAAAAGAGGGGTTTAGTGACACTCACCTTTGGTGCGCATATTAAATAGCGCAATCCCCAAAATTGAATTCTACTGGTCCTAACATACGTAGGCACGATTTAATGATTAATATATTATAAAATTCCTAAGTTTCTCCAATACTTAGAATTTCACATAACTTGAGATTTTCTCAAATTATATTTTTAATATGTTGCATATTAATATAATATGAGTCATATATATATATTATATTACGACTTGAACGATTTTATTGGTGACCTTAATGTTTTATCCGTTACACTCCCGTTTATAAATACTATATATCTACGATTTGCGCGTCGTAATATATATACATGAAACGTGCACGTATTCACAATATCATAACACGCGAAAACTCATTAACTTATTCACTTTATCATTTTTAAAGCATGTATACATGAAATAACTCACTAAGTTAACCATGTATCAATTTTCATGCTCGACAAATAAGTTACACATTTTAACGCGATTTCACCGATTCTACCGTTTTAAACATACAAGCGTACATGCATAGTCTTAATTTTGCTATCATGTCATCACTTAACATATTATCATATACACATATTTAAATCACATAACACATTTAAACACATAAGGTTCACCTATGACAACCCATTCTAGTGTTGTTGAAAAATGCGTATTTTAGTGATCCGGTAACGTTTTCGGGTGCCGAAAGTCACGTATGACTAACCAAACACCAAATAATTTAAATATAAGTTAATATACTTATGTTTATACTAAAAATATCAGTTTATTTACTGATTTAAAACAGTTTCATAAAAACATTTTTAAAAAGGCGATTTTTACCGTTTTACCGCATAGTTTTGCGTCAAACGTTACCATAACCATCCGAACTCGAAACGACTTCATATTTTAACACAGTACATGTTATATACTGAATACGATGATGGTTATCATAATATTAGTGCAGTTTTTGTGTAAGGCACATAAATCATCGATTTCATGTATTATACAATACTTTTAAGCACATAGTACAACATGCAAAGCTAGTAAACTTTATATTAAAGTTCCATACCATTTTACACTTCAAATAACACTATTTTTATGCTTTATAATCTGATCTAAGCTCATTTTTATCAAACACACTTTGATCATCATTTCGTGTACATACACCCACATGCATGACTAGGTACAAGCGCTTAATGCACTTACATCATGTCTTCATTATTTTGTACGAACTAATATGCATCTAACATATATTTATTTCATGTTCACTCATCCAAGAACATTATCATCTTCATTTTATCGTCATCCAATCATTCCATCATAAATGCAAGACATGTATACATATTCTTACCATTTAAATTTATTAACATCAAAGATTTACATGCATGCATACACGGCTATATATATGCATACATATATACCACTTCCAATAATTCACTTTTTCATAATCATCTTTCTAAATCATAAGAACATTCTTGTATGACACCTTTTTGTTCATGCATGCATCAAACTTTTAAGAATCATATTAACAAGAATCATTCAACAAAAAATCAAAATTCAATCTCATAAGTATATACATACATACCTACGGCCCACATACATACATACATACATACACTTATCCATATTCATTTTCTTTGAAAACCCATTTGTTATTGTATTTAAGTTAGTGTTTATATCCAAGAATAAGAGAAACTTCCATGGCCATCGTCATCACTACGAATCAAGAACAAGATTTGAAAAACAATATGTTATACCTTCAAGATTTTTAGTGGGTTTTGATGAAAATGGTGGTATGGAGCTTGCACCTTCTAGTAAAACCTTTAAAACTCCTTTAGATCTTCAAATGGACTTGAAACAAGATTGCATGAATATGGATCTTCAAGATCTTCAAAATTTTGAAAGTGTACTGTGTGTATATGTGTGTGTTCGACCGAAGAGAGAGAGAGAGAGAGAGAGAGAGGAGAGAGAGAGATGAAGTGTTTGGTGATCTTGCATGTTAAATGGAGTGTGTATCTTGCCTAATCATCACCAGAGCTTCCCTAGGTGCACACTTATCCAAATGGAAGATTTTTCAAAAACGGGGCAGCCATTAGGCTGCCACCTATGGGCACACACACATAAATATCATATACATACACATATATATGCTATATACAGGTATTTAACTGGATACCGGGTATTTTATCTATCGTTTTAACTGCGTTTTAACGCGTTTTAAATTATTTTCAGTGCTTTATAAAAATAAACACACCAAAATATTACTAACCAATATTTTATTTGCTGGAAACAGTTACGTTGTCGGTAATTGGCGGTATGCGAAGTACGCGCTTAAATTCGCAAAATAAGGATTTTAAGCGTTTTAATTTATTTTTATCATTCTATAAAAATAAACTTGTCAAATTATTAATAATAATTATTAGTTGCCCAGAACTGGCTGTGTTGACAGTATTTTGTCAGATACGTGCAGTATCGCGTAGTACGCGCTTAAACTCGAAAAATAGAGTTTATTAGCGTTTTAAATAATTTTTCCTCACGATTATGATTAAATATATTATTTAACTCATAACGGACTATTTTTGGGATTTTAACATTATCCGGCGGTCAACGACGTTCGTTTCGCATTTTAACCATTACGCGATAAGCGTTTATCTTAATATTGCCAACGTAATTTTTATCAAACTTTGGATTTTCCAACACATCGAATACCATATATAAACATCATAAGTAATCAAATACGACCTTTTATTCATTCATGACACGTGTTACAATTGTACGGGACAGCCTAAATAGCTGGGTGTCACATAATGGACATGGCGTACAAAGACTACATTGGGGTGAATATGGATATCTATGCCAATGATCTTGTTATTATGAGCACGGAAGGTGATCTCATGCTCAACGACATCAAACAAACCTTTGAGACCCTTCGCAAGACCAAAATGAAGATCAATCCCGACTACTGTTCTTTTGGGATGGAGGAAAGCAAGTTCTTGGGGGTTATTGTTACGAAAGGCAGTTTCCGAGTGAACCCCGAGAAGATCCAAGCTATAGAGCACATATTTTCTCCATTTTCCATCAAAGAAGTGCAGACCATCACGAGGCGCTTGGCAGTGCTCAACCGATTCCTCGTTAAGCCTGTAAACGAACCGAACGTTCATGAACTGTTCGTGAACTTGTTCAGCGGGAAGTTCGTTTATGTTTTTTTATTTAATAAACGGACGAACACGAAGAGAAAATTTTGTTCCTTTAATTAAATGAACGAACATGAACACACCTTGTCTTCGTTCGTTTATATTTTAGTAAATTTATAACTATATATCTATAGTTATATCTATATAAATGTTAGGTTTTCTAACAACTTATATAAATATAACTAATTAGTAATTAAGTTTTCTAGTTATAAAAAATGAAATTTTAAAAATTTTATTAGATCATAACTGATCAGATACTTAATATTTATATAAAAAACTACTTAATTTAGTATCTATGAAGCCTAATTTAGATGTGTTTTCGGATGAACTATAATATATTAGACTTGTCTGTTTATGTTCACTATGTTAAATTGTGTTTGTTTATATTTGTTCAATTATGTTCATTTGTGTTCGTTTATGTTTGTTCAATCATATTAATTTATGTTTGTTTATGTTTATTCAATATTTTTTTTTTGCTTTTATTCTTTTGTGTTCGTTTATGTTCGTGAACTGTTCGTTTAGGCTTTAAACGAACGAACACGAACAAAAAAATGTGTTCGATTATATGTTCGAGTTCGTGTTCGGTCAAAGTTAAATGAACGAACACGAACATGCCTATGTTCGTGTTTGTTCGGTTCATTTACAGGCACATTCCTCGCAGATCATGCCATTAAAGCTTTCTTGTTCATCAACACGCTCTGCCATTGCCTCAAGGATAAATAGTTCAACTGGACACAAAAAGTAGAGGAAGCCTTCTGATAGAACTCCCTACCTTAACCAAACACGAGAAGGAGAACCACTTACTCGGTACCTATCCGCATCAAAAAAATCGGTACAGGTAGTGCTCCTTATGGACGGAAAAGGGGCCAAACACCAATCTATTATGTTAGCAGGGTCCTCATTGATCTAGAAACCTGTTATTCAATAATGGAAAAGCTTGACCCCACATTGGTCCATGCATCAAGGCGCCTTAGGCAATACTTAAATGGGCACCCTATTAATGTCCTAAAGGACTACAAAATCAACAATGTCTAGCACAAGGCTGAATTATCTATCCTCCTCGCAAAATGGGCCATAGAGCTAGGGGAACACACTCTATTCTATAAGCCAAGGCCCGACATTAGAGGACATGTAATTGATAATTTTGTAATCGGATTGCCGCATACAGACAAAATATTGTGAAGCTGAGCAAGAACAGGCACCCGTCCAACCCACCTCGGACATATGGCCCATATTCACAGATGGGGCCTCAAACTAAGAGGGCTCGTGTGCGGGCGTGCTCTTAATCAACCCTGACAACCAAGAGTTTACGTACGCCATCCGCTTGGACTTCAAAAGCACCAACAATGAAGTGGCGTATGAAGCTTTTCTTGCAGGTCTCCCATAGTGGACAAACTAGGAGTCTGCAAGTGTGTCAACCTACTGCTGGTTGCGAGTAATATCAATGGCAATCTATGAAGCTAGGGAACCACAATGTCCCTTTACCTCGTACAAGAAAAGAGCTAATGCAACATTTTTCCTCATGCAAAGTAATTCACATCAATAGGAGTAACAAAAGCCCGTAGACGCTCTGAGCAAAATAACTTCAACAAGTTTTAACCACTTGGCTAAAGAGGTCTGCATCGAGGTATTGAAGAAACCCTCTGTTCCACTGAAGAAACCCTTGTCCAGGGAGCAGTAATATCATCCAAACGAGTACTCCATCTTGGATGATGCCCATCATGGCTTACCTAGCATCCCGAACCCTCCCGAAAAACAAAGAAAATGCCAAGAAGATCCAACACAAGGCTCTCTAGTATCAAGTTTCCTACGTGATATTATATAGGAAATCTTTCCTTGGTCCTCTCTTGCACTGTGAGATCCACGAAGGCATCTGCGGTATTCACGTGGGCGCCGATGGTAGTGGCCAAAATAATGATTGTCGGATACTACTGGTCGGGAATGCACATGAATGCTGTTAAGGAGCTCTGCAGATGCGACTCACACCAAGAATGATCTGGTCCTGGTCATAGCCGCATGGCCTTTCCAAAAGTGAGCCATCGATCTAGTAAGATCTTTCCTAGAAGCCCCAGGCAGAGTTTCATACTTTATAGTCATTGTCGACTACTTTACCAAGTGGGTCAAGACCAAGGCACATCCACCACAACCGTTATTGTTAAGAAGTTTATTTGGGAGTTCATAATTTACCGCTTTGGACTCCCATTTAGCATCGTCACTGTAACATCCACAAAATTTTCAACTTGTATTTATTTTCCAATTTCATTTTCATTGTACTTGTACTTCCACATTATTTAATAATACAACTTGGAATAATATACATCAATTAGCACTTACAATTATTTGTTTCCATGATCATTTAAAAAAAATTTATACATATTTATTCGTGTGACAAGTCTAATTATGAAAGGTATTTTATATACAAATATACACAATTATAAAAAATAATACAAGTATTTTTATTTGCTTTTTTTATATATTTAAAGAAATGGAAATGGGATAACTATTTAAATAAAAATTCTATTTAAAAAACTTAGATTATTAGCGAAATTAAATCATTAATAATCTACCATTTTTAATCTTATAATGTTTAAAATGTGTGTGTATATATATTATAAAGTTTAAACATATCCTTTATATAAAAGTTATTTGAATTTATAAAATTTGATTATTAAGTTTAAAAAATGTTATTATAAAAGATAACGAAAACTTCACCAAAACAACTTCTATCGGTTTTTTAAACTAAAACTAAAACCCGGGGACTGTATTGTCAAAAACACCAAACATTTAAAATAGAATCATATCCGGACACATGTAATCCCTTAGCTCCTTATAATCATGTGGGTCATCTTGTGGACCTGGGGAAGTGGCCTAGAAACCATGGGGCAAATCACCTTCTTGGTTGACTACACCCCGTCTCCAGAAAAACCTCAACTAATAGGGGGATATCTTCGCTATCAGCAGCGTCTTCAATTAATTTTTAACCTTTAAAGTCATCAAAGTTGTCATTATCGTCATCACCAACAACCAATTGAGACGAAGAACCTACTAGGTTCATAAATGTCAACACACAGCATTCAAGAATTCATAAAGTTATGTTCTTGTGTTCGTTTGCCCATCACCTTCATCATCATCGTAAGACAAAGGGTCTTCAACATCTATAGCTAAGTAAAACTCATTTGATGGACCAGTATTGGCTACTATTGAACATAAATCTTGGCAATAAAATTAACTCCTGACACTCCTGCTAAATATGAAGCATTTCAACACCCTCTTCATTGAAGATTTTGGATGTTTGTGAAGTTTTCTCAAATGTGTATCCTAGTAACAATGTCACACTAACCAAATATATTACAAATTGAATCAAGTAATTCTTCATATGACATCTTATGTCACATAATAAATATAGTTATCAACATATGTATCAAAATATACCATCCTAGTATAGTCTACATCTTACCCAGAAGAAAGAGTGCTTCTTAATTGTTTTGGTCAAAAATGTAACCAAATCTGATTTTGTGAGGTTGAGTGCTTATTGACAAATAATAGTATGAACAAGTTGTGAATATGATCAACGAAGAACACCAAAATTTATACGAGTAGCCCTTGATTGATGAAAATCTCTGGCATAAAAAACCTGGGTGATGGAAACTACCGATCACCGCTATATTACATAAAAAAGGTTACAACTTTGGATGTTGATCAAGAGTGGTACAATGATTGAATGCTAACTGTGTTGTGAGCTCTTGTTTGCAATGATGGCAGAAGTGTGTGTTCGTGAATGTGTAATCTGTTAAAATCACTTGATCAACCCATTAATAGATAAGCTAACAACTAGGTCCTATTTTCTAGAAGAACATGTCCACTCCCATAACCGTTAGTATAATTCAACATGTGCAACATCTTGAACGAATATTCATCAAAATTCCAGCTAAAAGTCAGTCTATGTCGTCCATAACTTGCATACTAACATTAAAAAACATGGAGAACAATTGTTAGAATCATAAGTAATGTTAAGGATCCTTGATCCTCCGAGTCCCTGCACCATCCGCTAAGGATAAGTGATCCATGCAACGCTTTAGGATACAGGATCCATAGTTATAAAAATCTATGCCCTAAAAATTGCCCCCACTATGGTAGTTGTGATAAGGATTCACAGCTGTCATATTGCCGTTAGAAGCGGACTAGCCTGCGTTACACTGCTAACTCTGATGTCACTGATAAGACCTTCTATAATCATCATTGCGAAATTGAGGGTTAGGGATAACTCCCTTTTATTTAAAGATCAAAAATCCATCTGTTTATGGAGGATGAAGTCTTTTAGACCCTTCGCTCTTGCCCTCCTGCATTTGAAACACCCTGCATCAACCCGAGTGGACGGGCCACGGATTGCTGGCGAAGCTCGGGTTGAGCATTTTGGTAACCTTAGCAGGGTTTGAAATATAACCTTTTGACTATACTTGGTGTTGTTCATTTGTTTGGTAAAGTTTACTTGATATGCTTGTGTTTCCACATTCAAATAGTTATTTTTGAAAATCATAAGTTTGACCTTATAAGAATTTAGAAAAATTCATGTTAAAAATTTGCCAATTATTGTATATAGTAATCATAGACAAAATATGATTGGATGCAAGTAAATAAGTCACATACCCTTAATTGCAAGGTTCAGGGTGAAATCAATAAGATAAAAAAGTATGAGAATAAAGCATACCAGAAATCCAAGTTAGGATTTTGTATCTTTAGGAACTACCTTTGTACAAACAAATAAGCCATCGTTTATAAACTTTAAGGATCCAGGATCCTTTTTAAATCAACCTTGTGAGTCTCCAAAGCTTCAAAACCCGTTGAAATCAACTTGGGACTAAGCCAAACAAAACAAACTGGGGACAAGCCCAAATAAACTGGGGCAAGCCCAATAAAAATTGGGGTCAAGCCCAAAATATCTGGGGACTAGCCCAAAAAAGCAACATGCAAATGATGAAACTTGAGCTAACGTGAAAACGTTAGAAACCTTAGGATACTGGCGTATGACCCAAACTAGCGACTAGCCCATCGTAAGTGACATGAAAAATGCCAAGACCTTAGTTAACGTGAAAACGTTAGAAACCTTAGGATACTGGCGTATGACCCAAACTGGCAACTGCCCATCATAAGTGAAATGAAAATGCCAAAACCTTAGCTAACGTCAAAATGTTAGAAACCTAAGGAACAGATGTATGGTACGTCTACTATTATACTTAGGATCATACATATAGCCAACAACAATGAAATTGTCAGTCCCTAAAGCGGGTACTGGTCCCATTGCCTCGAACTATACTTGGATGACGTGCGCTACTGGCGGGGTGTTGAAACCCAATTCGTGTGAAAGGTGAAAACCTTTAAAACTTAGAAGGTAATGGATACCTTAAGCTGAGGACGAGCCCAAAAGACTTGGAGAGGTGGCCAACCTCTTAATCCTTTGTCAAAAATGTTATAAATTATGCAAAACTTAAAATTTGATAAAATTGGATGTTAAGAATCTAACGCCCCTTTCTCATAATGAATAGTAATAAATATGATATGAATGAACTAGCAAAATGTTACTAAGGAAGGGATCGCATATCCTTTAAGGATCCTTCTGTCTGAATCTGAACATTAAGAACTCTAAGGATCCTTGATCATTACTACATAAAGTACTTCTTTAAGTGAACAACATTCCAAGCTCTTGGTTGAAGATCACCACCATGGTTAGCAAACGATATGCCCCCTTTCCTGCCTCGGCTTCAATCAGATATGGGTCTTCCCATTTTGGTGCTAACTTACCATCAGCCGGATTCGTGGTATTCTGAAATGCTTTTCTTAATAACAAGTTACCAACTTGAAATCTTCTAACCCTGACATTCTTGTTATAAGCACCAGCCATTCTCTGTTGATAGCTAGCCAATCTTATCCTTGCATGTCTCAAATTTCTTCCACAGTATCCATGTCTTGAGTTAGAATCTCAGCATTTGCTTCAGGATCACGGATGCTCTTTCTGGCTGTAAGGACTACCATTTTTGTAGGAATCACTGCCTCAGCCCAAAGACTAAGGAAAAAGGAGTCTGACCTGTAGCATTCTAGGGGTTGTTCTATCTGCCCATAGGACATATGGTAACTCTTCAGCCCATTTGCCATTCTTGGATCCAAGCTTTTTCTTCAAGTTGTTGATGATGATCTTGTTGGATGATTCTTTCCGACCATTAGCTTGTGGGTGGACTGGTGTTGATGTTATCATCTTAATCCCCCAGCAAATCTAGTAATAATATTTCTTTTAATAAAGATATGACTTCCTTTTCTCTGACTTGGGCGAAGGATTTAGCTTCTATCCATTTGGAGAAGTAGTCTGTCATGGCTAGCATGAACACTTTTCCTCATGGTGCCTTAGGAAGCTTGCCTACTATATCAATTCCCCATCTGATGAACGGCAAAGAGGAGGATATAGGATGCAAAGGTTCTGCCGGTTGATGGAGAATATTATGTGTCCCTGGAAAGCATCACATTTCCTTGCATACTCCACGGCATCCTTCTTCATTGTAGGCTAGTAATATCCTTTCTTAGGATCCTTGAAAATAGTGCTCTGCCCCCAGTGTGATTTCCACAGTCTCCTTCGTGAAAATCCTTCAAGACTTCTTGGATCTCAGGATCCTCGATGCACTGCAGATAGGGACCTGTAAGAGATCTTTTAAAGAATGTTATTTAATATCGTGAATTGGGATACCTTAATCTGAAGGCTTTAGGTTTTTCCCCTGTGGGAATTTCCCCTTTCAGGATATAAAATTAGAACGATCCAGACCCTGAATTTTACTGCACATCATTACTAGGTACAATTGCAGCGTCCTCCACTATCTCCATTGCTTTATTTTCGTCAATTGCAGGAGACAAAGCATGGATGATAGGTATCTTGACATCCTCTGGCATCTTTAGGGATGATCCAAGGTTACTAAATCGTCTGCTTCTGCATTCTCTTCTTTATGTACCTGTGTCAAACTGAAAAAAGTAATAGACTGGGGACAAGCCCAAAAGAATCTGTCAGTTTCCTGACTATCTCTTAAATATTTGATTAGCTTTTCTCCTTTGACAGTATATGAACCATTTTAATAATTAGTAATTAATAATGAATTTAGATACACTTGAAGATACCCGATCCTTTGCTTAGCTAAATATACTTGAGGATACCTGATCCATTATTGGCAGTTTGGAATTCCTATGCAATGGATTGGGGTATAATTTCCGACCTGTGGCGATTTAAGAAGTATGCCTAGTCAGTTCCTTTGAAATTTGAAGCTCCATCTGTGAAGAGTGTCTAAGGATCCTTGGTCTCCTCAAGTTGTTGAACTTCTAATTCATCTTCCCTTTGTAGTTCACTACTAAATCAGCCACAAAATCTGCCAAAGCCTGAGATTTTATGGCAGTCCTGGGTTCATACTTAATGTCATATCCACTAAGCTTAACTGCCCACTTTGCCATCGTTCCTGACATTTTAGGTTTCCTAAGAACATTCTTAATAGGGAAGTTAGTTTTAACAACAATAGTGTGAGTTTCAAAATAATGCCTGAGTTTAGTAGAGGCCATAAGTAAAGCAAGAATCAATTTCTCTAAATGAGAATACTTGGCCTCAGCATCAAGTAGACTTTTACTTACATAGTATACCGAATGCTGTTGGCCTTCATGATCCTTAACCAGGACTGCGTTTACCGCTTTACCTGAAACAGCTAAATATATGGATAATGGTTCTCCATCTTCTGATTTCATCAGGCTGGTGCAAAGGATAAGTAATCCTTTAGGGTTTTGTGTGTAGCTTCATGCTTCCAAGCGAAGGTAGACATCTTCCCTTTAAGATTGATACCAGATCTGCTCTATGTTATCCGGGATCCTTGATCCTATAAAAACTTTAGATTCAGGATCCTTAGGGTCTAGTAGTATATCCTTGACATATTGCTTCCCTTGCCTCCATGACATCCCTTGGAGGATACTTTAATTGCTATGCTTCCCTCGGTTTCCAAGCTGGCTTCATAGAAGAGGTGTAGCAGTTCTTTGCCTCTCATTGACTAGATTCTATTTTCACCACTCCCCATGGGGTTGGTAGCTTCAAAACATTGATGGTATGTCGAGGGAGCTACCTTCATATCGTGTATCCAGGGCCTGCGAAGAATAACATTGCAATAGGACAAGCAGTCTATAGCACATATGTTTTAATAGAGTTTACTCCCTCATGTAGATTGGCAGTTTGATGTCCCCCAATGTATTTTTGTTTCTCCACTGAATCCTATGAGCACCGATGATCTTGGAGTGATTTCGGATTCAGGAATATTATTCTCTTGAGGACATCCAACCTGGATTATGTTCACCGAGCTTCCCCCGTCAATAAGGATCCCGCGAACAAAATGGTTAGAAATAAACAACGTAATGACTGAAACTGCCATGATGAGGATCCTGTATGTTAACGCGGTCATCCTCATCAAAGGATATAAGTTTTGTGGGGTTATAGTGTTCGTTCGAAGAGGTCTCTCTCCATTCTCCATCTTTGTCTCCTTGGCGTGCCTTTTAGCTGCAGAAAATGAGGTTCCATAATATCAGAGCCTCCAGAGATGAAGTTAATGATCTGAGCATCTGTTGGCGATGGAGGAGCTCTTTCAGGAACTTTTTCAGGATCCTGGATCCTTGACTTCTTCCTTCCGAGCAGCTCCTTCGTGTAACCTTTGTTCAAAAGATAGCCTATTTCCTTCCTTAGTCTTATACATTCATCAGTGAGGTGACCGAAATCCTTATGATAAGCACACCATTTCGACTTATCTTTCCTCGGCCATCTAGCCTTGTCACCTAAATTCTGCAAAGCGAGGATTCATTCAGTGTTATCAGCAGAAAAACAATATTCAGAAATATGAGGATAACCTCATCGTCTTCCTCTTGTCAATCCGCATGAACATTCTGATTGTCATGCTTGGAGTATTGCTTGGATCGATTATTCTTGTGAAAGGATCCTTGATTCTCATGTTTTGGGATCCTGACAACCTTTCCTAGATCCTTTTGTCATCCTCTAATTGGATGAATCTCAAGGCCCTGTTTCTTACTTCATCTAGATTCCTGCCTCCAGGAATCCTTTAGCAATCC
Organism: Scalesia atractyloides; assembly: GCA_947069175.1. Taxonomy (NCBI): domain Eukaryota; kingdom Viridiplantae; phylum Streptophyta; class Magnoliopsida; order Asterales; family Asteraceae; genus Scalesia; species Scalesia atractyloides. Next base: position 55,086,094 of record CAMTDV010000019.1, read on the forward strand.
CATTTTAAATGCCTTTAGCAATCCCATTTTAAATGCCTCCACAGCAGTGGCAATATCTAGGATAGGGATTTCTAAGGATTCTCTACTAAACTTAGTGATGTAATCTCTGAATGACTATCACGGCCTTGGGTTATCTGTAACAACTCTCCAAAACACCCTAAAACCAAGCCGAAACGAAGAACCGGACACGCAAAACAAGGCACGGCACGCAAAATGAGACAGGTCCACCTGGCATCCCAGGTGCCACGCGCCTGAGACCATGGTGTCTCTCGCGACGCACGGGAGACGTCCAGGTGACGTGTCACCGTTTCGCGCCATGTGGCAACCCTACACTTGTGACCAGGCTGACCTAGCCTAGCTAGGTATCTCAGCGCCATGCGAGGGGATCCAGGAATCCTGCGGACGCGCAGGGGGAGGTCAACTTCGAGGATAAATAGAATAGTCTGGAGAAGTCCAGTGCTCACATTCGATCAAATTCTCTGATTGTATACTCCTGTATCCCCGTTTCTCTGAACAACACCCCCTAAACCCCTAAATCCCTAAACCTGCGAAGCGCTGCCCGCTGTAAGTATCTTACCCCGATCACTAACTCACTATCCTACCCGATTTAGGACCAATGAATGTCAAGGCTCTGCCGACTACGTTGGTTGGAATCCTATCTCGTGTTGTATGGACACCCTACCGATCGATCTAGAATCGGCAACGCATGTCTAGGCTCTGCATGACTACGTTCGTTGGAGTTTGTCGTGTGTTGTATGGTTAAAGTGACTTGGGTTAATTTACTAACACGTGTGCATCGTATGTTTTAATAGAAATTCCAGGAAGTAATCAGGATTTATCACCAGAAAAAGCCGTAGGAATACCTAAGTTTCCAATGTGAGCCATTCTCTTTTTCTCAACTACTTTTACAAAACCTTAAATGTTTTTCAGTTATACTTAAAGTGATTAAGTCTTTGTATTTTACAATTATTGCCGGTATGTGGGGTTTTGTATACCCTACTTATCAAGCTTCACCATTGGACAACGGGTTAGCCAATGAGTGATATGACCATAGTCACAGATCCGGTCGAGTGACAAATACTGAATGATTAATTGGGTTGATATAAACATTGTAATCGCTCTAACGTATAGTATGGGGTTCATTTTATAAAATGGAATGAACTCGCCAGTTTTTTGTTTTTAAAACGCGTTTCAGGTAACTTAATGTGAAGCTAATAGAAGCCAATTGGAGGGCACTGAAGGCTTAGAAAAGTGGTTATAAAAGTTACCTAAATAAAAAGGAGTTTATGTTTTTAATAAATTAGGGTTTACCCCTACGAATGTTTTGTAATGGAAACATGGGTTTTATCTCATTTGTTTAATACAAAGTATGGTATTTTGAAACTCTGATAGTATTTCCTAACTAAGATCCTGATGTTTTAATTCCGCTGCCAAATCAACAAACACCGGTACCACCAGCTCTGTGGCTCGCGGCTCCAGCTCCCGGGGTGAGGTCGGGGGTTGCGACAGAAGTGGTACATTGCTTGATCATATTCCCAAAAGTGGATCCGCTTAAAGCTCCGAATAATTAATACGTTCATTTAAATACGAAGCTTTTCCAAAAACGAAGAGAGCCACTGATTAAGCATTTAGGTTCTTTTGAAATACTAAATTTAAATAAATGTGTTAGAAATATCCGTGACTATAATATATATATATATATATATATATATATATATATATATATATATATATATATATTATTTTGTTTATTTTAATAACTTCTTTAGTTTACAGTATGAGTGATCAGGTACTTCTGACGCTTATCGTCCCTACCTCATTCTCTCATGGATGAAGGAACATCCCAGCCAACCACAGACTACACCGCTGATTCTGAAGATATCTGTTTCAAAGCCAAATCCGCGGAACCTTTTCCCCCTAAAAAGAGAGGTTGGTTTAGTAGAGCCAAAGCAGTGAAAAGAAAAAGACTGGGGACAAGTACAACAACAACCATAGCAGCTATAACTGAGAGAAAAACCAAAAACCCAGAAGTTAGACCCTTGTGGGAAGAAGAATTCGATAGACAACTAGTTAATTTTCACATGTCTGAAAATGTAGGAGGAGAACATAATTTCAATCAAGTAGCAAATCCAGATCCACCGTTACTTCCCTTATTTCCAAACCAACCCATAAACTTATAACATAACCAGTAAATCAATTTCCAATCCCAGCCTTTGACCCCAATGAGATACCTAGAATTCTAGCACCAAACCCTTTAGATCCATGATGGCTAACAACTAGGCAGTCCAGAACCTGCTAGAAAACCCAATTCCCTATGAAGAACCAGTTCCACCTTACCCCTGAACCAGTGCCAGCCCCAATACTACCCAGGGAACATGTGGAAGAAGCTTCGCCAGCTTGGAGATGAACTGGTGGAGGAAGGAAACCGAATTCGCCACATCGGAGAGAAGCTCGTCTGGAAATATGACGAGCGGGAGATGCAGTTTTAAAGAAACCAGTAGCCTTATATATATATATATGTGTGTGTGTGTGTGTGTGTGTGTGTGTTTTGTTCCTTAAAAAAACAACTAAAACTAAAATAGACATAAAAGTAATATATATCACACACACACACACATAACATATAAAATCATCATAAGTTAGTAATGTTAAATCCACATGCATAATAGTATGTTGAAATCCACGATGCATAAGTTAGTAATGTTAAATCCAGCGATGCATAAGTAGAATGTTAGAAATCCAGTTGTATTTGTATAGATGATATAATATATATATATAATATATATATTATATATATATATATATTATATATATATATATATATATAAAGAGTAAAAGTCGCAATGCTCGCAATTTTGGTTCACTGTGTGTGTGATTATTTAATTTACTCTATGATACAATTCAGATGTCAAACGAAGTAAATCAGGAAATCCAGAATAGAATAATAACGATCCAAGTAGATAAAAGTGCTATCGAACACATAGTGGCCCAAGAAATCATAGATGCTATGCCCTATATTATCGATACCATTAAAAAGACAGGAAATAATGATTCCATAAACGGGAATAAACGTGTACCCCTGAATCAAATCACAACGTGAATGGAAATCCCGAACTGTTAATCCAAGCTCCAATTCCAAAAAGAAGAAGAACCATCTCATTAGGTTGTTCTTGTAAAGAATTCTTATCATGCAACCGATAGAATTCTCAGGCAATGAAGGAGCTATTTCAGCCTTGCGCTGGATAGAAAAGACAGAAGCAGTCCTCAAGATAAGTAAATGTGCAAATGAAGATAAAGTCATGTATGCTTCTAATCTTTTTAAAGATGCAGCTTTAGAATGGTGGAATACCATTCTTCAGTCTAAAGGAAGTGACAGGGTTTATAGTATGGAATGGAACAACTTTAAGGAAATACTTGAAAGGAAATTTTGTCCTCCTAATGAAAGGGAGCAATTGCTAATAAATTCCTAAATCATAGAATGATCAGGGTAGATTGTAGAGAATATACTACCACATTCTTTGAATATGCAAGGATCGTACCAACCCTAGCCTCACCAGAACCGTATTAATCTCCTGTTACATCTGGGGATTAATCAGTGAGATCAGACATGTAGTCAAAGCAGCTAGACCACAAACCATAGAAGAAGCAGTAGAGCTAGCCAACACCTTGACAGATGAATTGGTACGTACGCAAGAGAAAACCAGAAAAGGAACCTAGCTCAAAAGATCACCCAGGAACTACGTTATGGTAATTCCTATCAGGGAAAAGGGGCAAGTTCTTCTTCACCTCCATGTAAGCACTAGCAAAAGGAAACATTCAGGAAAATGCTCTATATACTGCAACTTTTGCAAAATATCAGGGCATAAAGAGGAAGACTGCAGAAAGATAGCTAACCTTGGTAGAATATGCTATAATTGTGGAGAAGCTGGTCATATCAAACCTAACGTCCAGAAACTAGCTCTAGCGGCAACCAACAAAGCGAAGACGACGGAAGGACCCAAGAGAAATGCAGAGCATTCGTGCTGACCGCCGAGGAAGCCAAGATGATTCCGGATGTGATTGCTGGTACGTTTTTAGTTAATGATGTTTATGAAAAAGTATTATTTACTCTGGTGCAAACCAAAGTTTCATAAATACTTCCTTCTGCAATTTTCTTAATCAACCATTAACTAAACTTCACCAAGACTGTCTGGTGGAAACAAAAATGGATCTTCTATCCAAATAAGCGAAATCCTGCAGGGAGCCAAAATAGGAATTTTAAATCATAATGTTTTTGCTAACCTTTTTCCAATGGATCTAGCCGGATTTGATGTCGTGTTAGGAATGGATTGGTTGGTAGCTAATCAGGCACGAATCGTATGTGATCAAAAGTCTGAGGTAAATCACCATCTGGGAAAGGATCACAATTAAAGGAGATAAGTCGACAAGATCAACAAAGTTCATCTCTGTGATGAAAGCGCAAGCTATGTACGGAAAAGGAGGAATAGTGTATATGATTTCCCTAATCATCAACACTAAAGGGAAAGAATTAAAGATACCCCGTAATATCTGAATTCTCTGATGTATTCCCAGAAGAGTTGCCTGGATTACCGCCAGGTCGAGAGGTTGAATTTAGAATTCACCTAATACTAGGAACGGCACCATTGCCAAAGACCCTATCGCCTAGCACCGACAGAGATGCAGGAACTGAAGAAACAACTGGACGAATTACTAGAGAAAGGTTTCATACAACCCAATCATCACCATGGGGAGCACCGGTGTTGTTTGTCAAGAAGAAGGACGGATCTATGCGTATGTGCATTGATTACAGGGAATTGAACAAAGTGACAATCAAAAATCGGTACCTGTTACCAAGAATTGACGATTTCTTCGATCAACTCCAGGAGCCCGATTCTTTTCTAAGATCGACTTACGCTCAGGATATCATCAGGTGAAAGTACAGGAAGAGGACATTCCTAAAACAACTTTCAAACAAGGTACGATCATTATGAATTTACTGTCATGCCATTTGGTTTAACCAATGCCCCAACTGCATTTATGGACATAATGAACATGATATGTAAACCATACCTGGATAAATTCATAATTGTCTTTATGATGATATTCTAATTTACGCTAAGAGTAAGGAAGATCATGCAGAGCATTTGCATATACTCCTATCATTGTTAAGGAAGGAAAAACTTTATGCAAAATTCTCAAAATGTGAATTCTGGTTACAAGAAGTGCAATTTCTTGGACATCTGGTAAACCACGAAGGAATTCATGTGGATCCCACAAAGATCGAAGCAATTACCAAATGGAAGGTCCCAGAATCACCAACGGAAATAAGAAGTTTTCTTGGATGGGCCGGATATTATAGACGTTTTATTCAAGATTTTTCTAGAATAGCCATCCCGTTAACCAAACTAACTTGCAAAATCGGCTTAAAAATTTTAATGGGGACCAAAGCAAGAAGAAGCATTCAGGATTTTGAACAAAAGTTAACCAACGCACCAATACTCGCTTTGCCAGAAGGAACTGAAGACTTCTAGTTTATTGTGATGTGTCTAAATTAGGATATGGATGTGTGTTGATGCAACGTCAAAAAGTAATTGCTTATGCCTCTAGACAACTTAAGAAGCATGAAGAGAATTATAAAACCCATGATCTAGAGTTAGGAGTGATAATTTTTGCCCTTAAGATTTGGAGACACTATCTTTACGGTAGTAAGTTTGTGATATTCATAGATCATAAGAGTTTAAGATATGTCTTTGGACAGAAGGAATTAAACATGAGACAGAGATGATGGATGTAAATCCTTAGTGATTATGATTGTGATATCCAGTATCATGCAGTAAAAGCTAACGTAGTAGCTGATGCTTTAAGTCGAAAGTATCATGAGAAGCCAAAAAGAATACGCTCACTTAGACTAAACTTGCAGATAGATTTAAATGAGCAAATTAAGCGACATAGGAAACAGGAATCAAGGACGATGCTGAAGGATTAAAAGGGATGATTAAGGAATTAGATAAAGGAACAGATTGAAGTTGGAGATTCCATAAGGAAAGAATTTGGATTCCTATCCAAGGAGACCTACGAAATCAAATTTTTGAAGAAGCCTATAAGACTAAGTATACAATGCATCCTGGAAGTGATAAGATGTATAAAGACTTGAGAAAGAATTTCTGGTGGATAGGAATGAAGAAGGATGTAGCAAGCTATGTTGCCAAATGTCTAACCTGTTCACAGATTAAAGCTGAACATCAGAAACCTTCAGGCTTGTTACAACAATTGGAAATGCCCATTTGGAAATGGGAATTGATAACGATGGACTTTGTTACCAAACTACCTAGGACACGAAAAGGTAATGATACAATCTGGGTGATTGTAGACAGGTTAACCAAATATGCTCATTTCTTACCGATGAAGGAAACTTTCAGCATGGAACAGTTAGCTAAATTATATGTAAACGAAATAGTTTCATTGCATGGAATTCCTTTATCTATTGTGTCTGACAGGGACAGCACTTCTCATTTTTGGACAAGTTTCCAAAAAGCAATGGGAACCAGACTAAATCTAAGTACAGCATATCATCCTCAAACAGACGGTCAAAGTGAAAGGACAATCCAAACAATGGAAGATATGCTTAGAGCATGTATAATTGATTTCGGAGGAAATTGGGATGAACATTTGCCTTTGATAGAGTTTTCCTACAACAACAGTTATCATACTAGCATCAATGCTGCCCCATTTGAAGCACTCTATGGGCGAAAATGTCGAACTCCAGTATGTTGGGCGGAGATTGGAGAAAAGCAACTATCAGGTCCTGAAATCGTGCGAGAAACAACTGACAAAATCATTCAAGTCAAAGAAAGACTGAAAGCAGTCCAAGATCATCAAAAGAGTTATGCAAATAACAGACTCAAGTTGGAGATAAAGTGCTATTAAAAGTCTCACCATGGAAAGGAGTTGTAAGATTCGGTAAGAATGGAAAACTAAGACCAAGGTATGTTGGACCTTTTAAGGTTATCAAACGAATTGGGCCCGTAGCTTATCAGCTACAATTACCAGAGGAAATGGCAGGAATACATGATGTGTTTCATATATGTAATCTCAAGAAATGTTTAGCAGACGAATCATTAGTAATACCTTTCCAAGATATAGAGGTTAACGAGAAGCTCAAATTTGTAGAAAAACCCATTCAGATTTAAGACAGAAAGATCAAGAATCTCAAACCAAGAGATTAGTTTTGGTCAAGGTAAAATGGGATTCAAAGAGAGGACCAGAATACACATGGGAGCTAGAGTCAGAAATGCAAAGGAAATATCCATACCTATTCCAGTAATCTCGAGAACGAGATTTAAATCAAGGTGGGGAGGATGTAACAACTCTCCAAAACACCCTAAAACCGGGCCGAAATGAAGAACCGGACACGCAAAACGAGGCACGGCACGCAAAACGAGACAGGTCCACCAGGGCATCCCAGGCGCCACGCGCCAGAGACCATGGTGTCTCTCGCGATTTCGCGCCATGTGGCAACCCAACACTTATGACCAGGAAGACCTAGCCTAGCTAGGTATCTTAAGCGCCACGCGAGGGGATCCAGGAATCCCGTGCGACGCGCAGGGGAGGTCAAATTCGGGTATAAATAGAACAGTCTGGGACGAAGTCCAGTGCTCGCATTCGATCGAAATTCTCTGATCGTATACTCCTGTATCCCCGTTCTCTGAACAACACCCCTAAAACCCTAAATCCCTAAACCTGCGAAGCGCTGCCGCTGTAAGTATCTTAACCCCCGATCACTAACTCACTATCCTACCCAATTTAGGACCAACGCATGTCAAGGCTCTGCCCGACTACGTTCGTTGGAATCCTATCTCGTGTTGTATGGACACCCTACCCGATCGATCTAGAATCGCCAACGCATGTCTAAGCTCTGCCTGACTACGTTCGTTGGAGTTCTGTCATGTGTTGTATGGTTAAAGTAACTTGGGTTAATTTACTAACACGTGTGCATTGTATGTTTTAATAGAAATTCCCGGAAGTAATCAGGATTTATCACTAGAAAAAGTCGTAGGAATACCTAAGTTTCCAATGTGAGTCATTCTCTTTTTCTCAACTGCTTTTACAAAACCTTAAATGTTTTTCAGTTATACTTAAAGTGATTAAGTCTTTGTATTCTACAATTACTGCCGGTATGTGGGGTTTTGTATACCCTACTTATCAAGCTTCACCATTGGACAACGGGTTACTCAATGAGTGATATGACCATAGTCACAGATCCGGTCAAGTGACAAATTATGAATGAGTAATTGGGTTGATTTTAAACATTGTAATCGCTCATAGTACTGTAAAGTATAATGATGTGTCATTTTATAAAATGGAATGAACTCGCCAGTATTTCTTGCTGATAAAATGTTTTTAAAACGCGTTTCAGGTAACTTAATGTGAAGCTAATAAAAGCCAGCTGGAGGGCACTGAAGGCTTAGAAAAGTGGCTATAAAAGTTACCTAAATAAAATGGAGTTTATGTTTTTAATAAATTAGGGTTTACCCCTACGAATGTTTTGTAATGGAAACATGGATTTTATCTCATTTGTTTAATACAAAGTATGGTATTTTGAAACTCTGATAGTGTTTCCTAACTACGATCCTGATGTTTTAATTCCGCTGCCAAATTAACAAACATCGGTACCACCAGCTCTATGTCTCGTGGCTCCCGCTCCCGGGGTGGGGTCGGGGGTTGCGACATTATCCTATACAAATCACTAGTTAATCGTTCAAAAGTTCTACTACACGAGAATTGATTATTGAACAAGTTAACTAAATGTGAAAATGAAGTTATAGAGTAAGGAGGAAGACTTAGCAACCATTTGAGTGCTGATCTAGTGAGTGTGGATCTGAAGCACTTACACAGACAGGCTTCCTTTAACCTTTCAGGGATAGGGTTGACCTCTATCCTTTCTCTGTACTGAGCCACATGCTCCTCCGGATCAGTTGTACCATCGTATAGCTTCATGTTGGGGGTTTGAATGCGTTTAAGTATCTCAACATTGCTTATGTGAGGTGCAAAGCGAGACACTCTGTAACTTCCATCCGGGATCTCAGAAATGGGTTTGACCACTCCGGGAACACTGGATATCATATCCTTGAGTTTTTGTAACTCCCTGGCCATAGCTTGGTTGATACATGCGTCCTACACGTAAGTAAAGTTAGTATCGAAAGATGTATTGAAATTGTTACCTCCCGATTGATTTGGAACTGGTATCCCAGAAGTATCTCTAGGGTAAGACATGTCTGGTGCAATGGTAGGACCAGATGAAGCAATGGTCTGCATAGGAATGAAATCCCCTTCACGTACTTTGGAACTTCTGAATGGCTAACTCCTTGAGGATCCTTGATCCTGAAAGATGTTGGATCCTGGATTCATTGGTGCTGAAGGCCTTGGAGGGTAATCCATGGATCCTTGGACCTGAGACGAGGATCCTTGATTCTGAAAGTAGGATCCTTGTGCTGGAAACGTCTCCATATATCCTCACGAACAGAGAAAGGATCCTTGATTTTGAGTTGTGAACAATGATCCTTGCTGAAGGATAGAGGATCCTTGAGGCTGCGTCATTGCTAGTGATCCTTGTTGAAGGATAGAGGGTCCTTGGGGTTGAGTCGTGGTTCTTCGGAATGCTGGATTGTTGATGATAGAGTAGCAAAATCCAATGCCTAGGCATTAGTGGAGACTGATTTTCTTCCGGTCTCTTTTGCTTATTTATTTCATCAATCTCACGAATGATCCTCTGATTGGTTTTCTCTTGTTGTTCCATGTAGCCTTTCATCTGCAAAATCAAAGTAGAAACAAGACGGTTAGCAGTTGTAGATGAAGAAACAACAGAGGTTTTTGATCCTGTGAAGACAGATGATGTCTTCTTCTGAGAATTTTCAGCATTCTTCTTGAATGCAGGGGGAATAGGAGGCAACGGTGCACTAATTTGAGATGAGGTAACCGCCGGTATGGCACTTGAAGCAGATTTCCCCTGAAAAGCCATGTGGTTGATGGAAATGAATGAAAATGAATGAAATTTTTAGAATTGAAGCACTGATTGCCCCACGGTGGGCGCCAAACTATTTTGGTCAAAAATCACAACAAGGATAATGTAACCAAATCTGATTGGTGAGGTTGAGTGCTTGTGTGACAAATAATAGTATGAACAAGTTGTGAATATGACCAACGAAGAACACCGAAATTTATACGAGAAAAAAGCCTTTGATCGATGAAGACCTTCGGCATAAAAAACCTCGGGTTATGGAAACTACCGATCACCGACTATATTACATAAAAAAGGTTACAACTTTGGATGTTAATCAAGTGTGGTACAGTGATTGAATGCTAAGTGTGTTGTGAGCTCTTGTTTGCGATGATGGCAGAAGTGTGTGTTCGTGAATGTGTAATCTGATTAAAATCACTTGATCAACCCATTAATAGATAAGCTAACAACTAGGTCCTATTTTCTAGGAAGAACATGCCCACTCCCATAACCGTTAGTATAATTCAACATGTTCAGCATCTTGAATGAATTCCCCAAAATTCCAGCTAAAAGTCAGTCCATGTCGTCCATAACCTGCATACTAACATTAAAAACATAGAGAAAAATTGTTAGAAATCATAAGTAATGTTAAGGATCCTTGATCCTCCGAGTCCCTGCACCATCCGCTAAGGATAAGTGATCCAGGCAACGCTTCAAGATACAGGATCCATAGTTATAAAAATCTATGCCCTAACATTAATGATGTTTGTCGTTCGTTGAGTCGGTATAAATCTCCCATACAGCTGTTTGAAAGACTGCGTTAATAAAGCTTTTTCCACTCATTTGATCACGCCATGTTACTAATGTTGCCAACCCGCTCTCCCAAAGGGATATCCAGCAACTGAGATTGAAGTTTCAGCCAATCAATATTAATCTAGCAGACTTCCTTAGCCGCAAAATGTTAAAGCACCGGATCGATGACGAACATCAACATTGCACTTGATTCAAGACGTGAAACAACAAGAACATGGAAGATAAAGAAGAAGATGTAGAAGAAACTCATTCATATCATTACAATCAACACAGATTACATACCGAACGAGTATACATCATCTTCTACAAGCTGGTTTAGATCATAAAGATCAAAACCCTAGCTTTCTCTCACTAACACCTAGTGTCTCTCTATCTCTCTAGAATGTGCACACCAGGAGGAACAAGATGGTGGTTGTGAGAGGTGCACCAAGCTTATCCTAACCTACACTATACACACATATATATAGGCTAAGGACAAAACCCGGACAAAACATATTATCCAGGATATACAAACTAAAATAAACATTCCGAGTTTAACACACAAACTCGGAATCTACAAGTATACTAATAAATTCGAACAACATTAATGATCAACATATTCCGAGTTTAACATCATAAACTCGGATCTGATAAAGCTTCCGAATTCTTGACTTTGCTTTGACTTGAATCTTTGACTTTGATGACTAGAACTGATAAGCGACAGTTACCTAGCAGGAACTGCACTTACAGTCTCCCCCTTAACTGTTGCTATCAGTTCTATGTGGCATTCATAATCTTCAGTCACTGAATAATGCTCTTACAGTCTCCCCCTTGACTGATGATATCATGCATGCTTTCAACTTTGGCTGAGACTTGATCTTTCTGGCAGAGCACAGCAATCTTCAACCCTTCTAATTAAAGACTTGCTGATGATCACTTAAATGGCCGCTTCGTGAAAACATAAGAATCCAACATGAAACATTGTAGATCCTCCCCCTCAAACTACTCCCGATAAAATTAACACGAACCGACCTACAAACAAATGTAAGATTATCGGTCGATCCTTGATCTTCAAACTTTACTGAC